>JARHVA010004228.1:1315000-1392500 GCA_037957365.1 Torreya grandis | reverse complement strand
ACACATGTCTTGATTGTCCCCTTCAGATGCCTGACAGACCACCAACTTGGCATCTCCTTTGTCTCGAGTAACTCCCCATTCGAGTAATAGAGATTCATACTTGACAGTGTTTTTGGTGTTACTGAACTACAACTTGTGTAAAGAAGGAAGAATATCCCCCTCAGGAGATATCAACACCAACTTGGCCCCAACACCTATAGAGGAATTGTTGCCATCCATTTCCCAAATCCAAACATCACCAAAAATGGATCTTCTGTCATATTTCTCTTCATTAGAGATGGAAGACCCTTTTTCATTTGTACTATGCCTTACCAATCCTTTTGATGTCTAGTTTGAATCAATTCCTGGATCACCACCTACCAGACTTTTGTCTCCAAGATCATGGATGTCCTCCATGGTCAAGAATTAATTACCCCTACCTAAAGGCTCAAACAAAATTTGAGCAATAGGGTCTGATGTTTGGGTGACCACAATTTTTGCTTCAGATAGGTCCACACTTAGTTCTCCATCAATGTCCAATTGCTCAGGATTGACTTGTAGGGATTCAAACTTAGTCATTTGAATTTTGGATTCATTGACATGCTTAATCATGGCAAATGACAGATGGATTTGGAAGAGAGTGTTGGGGATCAACCAACAATAGATTACACTTATGAAAGCAATAAACGCAGAATTAAATCAGATAGACAAGTAACTAGAATGACAAATGGCAAGAACAAGAGATACAAGAAACCACCCTGAAAACTTGTATTAACAAAACTCTTTACACAAAGAATACAATTTGAAGAAACTTCTTTCTTCCACACCTCTCCTAGATGTATAGATCTCTTAATAGATCTCTATTCCTCAAGAGCTCTCTCTCTCAAGAACAATCAACTCCAACAAGCCTGGATTGATTCAATTCTGTACTATTCTTCAACATACCAATTCTACAACTAGTACAATAATTCACACAAAGCTAAGAAGATCTAATTCTACATATAGAATTAGAAGACTTGAGCATGCACTTACAACAAACAATTAAGCCTCTTGAACAAGGGCTCTAAAAATAATATTACTAATAATAGAGACGCGAGCTTAAGACTACAACTTAAACTCATCATGCAAACACTCACTTCTGTCCTCAGAAATAGAATTCTGGACGCACAGGTAACCGATGCCAGTTCCTGCTGCTTGCCTGTGACCGCCATCGGCCGACCCACTACCGATGCCGGTGCCTCTGCAACTGCACCTGACTGACGTCGGTCACTCCTGATCAACGCCAGTGACTGTGTAGACCCGAACCTATTAAAGTGTGCTCCTTGGTGAAGCTTTTAGCTCCACACCCTAACAGAGAGGATGGGAGTTCATCCTTTTGATTTTCAGGAAGGGGAAGACTGATCTGCGAAGTTGAAGTAAATAGTGCAGAGATGTTTAATGTACTTACTTCTTTGGTAATCATGAGGTCCTTTGACTAAAAAGACAAAGTGGTTCCACGTTCAGAAATTGAAATTGTTGGTTGAGGTCGCTTCTCTATTTTTCCTTTATCAGCTTGCTGAGCTGATTGGTTTTGGGACCGGGTGAACATAGCATATGGTCCCTCATCTTCATCACCTTCACTTTTGGGTTCATCTTGGTAATCCAAAAAACCAATGATGGAGTCACCAGCTGACTCTTCTTGATCCTCCATGAAGAGGTCAGTATTATATTCTCGATTAAACTCAAGTTGGAAAGAGAAATTATGCTCTATTTCCAAATATCCAACTACTGAGTTGGTTAGAGGTGCTTCAATGGCGAGGTTCCTCTGTGGAGGAGGAAGGCAATTTTACTATCCCTGATTCTTGGCAGCATTGCCTTGGTACACCTGATTCTAAAATGTCCTCCTGGGCATATCTCTGTATGCAGAAGTAGATGACATCCCTTGTGCCATTTGCTTTTTGAGAGCTAGCATCTCATGTGCTAGGTTTTGTACCATTGGGTCAGTGGTGACTACAAGTGAATACTCAAAAGATGAAGAGGATTTACCTTTATTAGGGTCTCTCCTTATCTTTCCTACCAAGATAAGGTCATCTTCTACCTCAATAGCCAATTCTTGAGCAGCCTCAAGGTCTATATGTCTAGCTCATCTCAATAGAAAACTCACTTCAGGCAGCTATGAGTTGATGAAGAAACACATGAGATTCTAAGGTGTCGGTTGGGCAATCATGGGAATCCTATGCCTCAGCTTGTTAAACCTAGCAATGAAGTCCCTCATAGGCTCATGGGGCTCCTTCTTCATTTGTGTGAGCTAGGCTAGTAAGGTATGTGCATCCTCTATTGGCCTGAACCTGGCTTCAAATTTAGCTTTGATAGTGTCCCAGCTAGTCACTGATCCAGTCTACAGATGGCAAAACCAGTCTATAGTAGCACCTTGTAATGTCTCCATGAAAATCCTGACTGCCACATCTTCAAATTCCACCCCTATCACACCACAAGCTATGCTAAAAGTTGTAATGTGTTCATTAGGGTGAACTCTCCCATCACCAAAGAATTTGGGGAAATTCTTTCTTGAACTGAGTGGTAGCTCATGTAGGGGTGGAGTTAGATTAAGTGGGCCAAAAGAGTTACCCCAGGGGCCTTGAACTACCATGATGGGATTATGAAAAATGGGGATAAAGCATCTGGGTGGAATGGCCAGATTGCAGGACAAAAATGGAAAAGAACTGGCCCTGCTTCAGCTTGAGGCTTGAGGCTTCAGACTGTGCACTCTTTTCCAGTGACTCTAGTTTTGCAGACCAGGTAAAATAATGGAAATGGAGATGGAGGATGGTAAGGCTAATGATAGTTGATAAGACATGGAACAGAGTCGCCAGACTCTATAATGGATAAGGGTTATAATGATTATGGGTAAGACACAGGTGATGTTTCAATCTGAAACTTGAGGTTCCAAATTGCACAAAATTACTGTCCCTAGCGGAGTCACCAAAAATTGTTGGGTGAATATTTTGTCGGCCAACTAACTGGTGACCAAAATAGTTCCTATCACCATAGCATAGGGAGATGGGTCATCTTGGTGTGTAGGTTTACTACATCAACAGGGGACAAATCTCTCCTCTCATCAAGGGGAGGTTCCCTATAGATATGCAGGAGATGCAGGAGGCTATATATATATATATATATATATATATATATATATATATATATATATATATATATATATATATATATATATACATATATACATATATATATACATATATATACATATATATACATATATGTATATACATGTATATATATATACATATATATACATATATATATATATATACATATATATATACATATATATATACATATATATAGATACATATATATACATACATACATATATATATGCAAAAAGTAAGACACAGGGGTGGGACAAACCATCCATCTCTCTTCTTTCAGAGATGATGCACATAGACAAAGGAGCAAATCAAGGCTATAAATGCTAAAGGCACTTCTCTTCTTTCAGAAGTGTCCTTACAGGAAATAGCAGGAGTTTCTTTTAGGTAGTGAAATAACCAGTGATCAAAAGAATGTAGGAACAACAGGATGAAACAAAGCTCAAAGTATCCACCTCAACTGCTCAAAGAGTATATCACAAGGATAATGGGGGCACAAAGTCACCCCAGAATCCTTAACACAAAAAGGAAAGGAAAACACAGACTGAAATCAATGGTGAAAGCACAAAGTCTTTCCACAGTAGGTTTCAGGACACTTCCTTATTACCTTCACTAATTATGTGTGTTTCTATCGCTAATTCGCTTTTCAGATTATAAAGAGAGAAAAAACTAAAGAGATAATGGACAAGGCATGGGAAGTACCTGGATATAGACTGCGCACCGTAAATCCAGACGCTTGTGGGCACCCCTCTTTGGCTGTGGAGGAATGACACCTGCAAAGAAGAAAACTTGGACAAAAAGGCGTTAGATAGGTAGATGGTGGGTTGCCAGGCAAAAGCCTGTTCCCAGAAGTATGAGAACTTCCTTAAGGGAGGTCAACCCACTATTTTGATAAAAGATAAATGACTGATAAATGACAGAATGCTAAAATAGACTGAAATGATAGCAAACTAAAAGAGAAAAGGAAGCAAAGGCTTACCTGGAAGAAGCTGTCGGCCTGGTTGCAGTCGCCGACATCGGTGGTCTCTACCGGCGTCGGTTGTCGGGTCTGCCGACGTCGGTTAGTCTGCCGACGTCGGTGGGGGAAATGACTGGCATCGGTCGGGGCAATGGCCTCCAGACGGGTCAGGGCAGGTTCTGGTCTGTGGACGGTCCGGGTCTGGTCTGGGCTTGGTCTGTGGATGGTCCGGGCTTGGTCTGTGGTCTGTTTAAGGATGGTTTGTGGACGGGTTTGAGTCTGATTTGAGGCAGTCAGGGGGTCTGTGCAGAGATACAGGAGAGTCAAATGGACAGAGAGGGACAGAGAGATAGAGGAAGCCAATCAGGGAGATAGGAATCCGGGTCTGGGTGACAGTCAGAACTGAGGGAAAGAAGTGCTAAATCTAGTTTAGAAATGACTAGAAAGCATAAAGAAAACAAACAGAGTACAACATACCTGTGCCCTGCTGAAGAAGGTGTTGGTCTTGCTGTTGATGTTGCCGGATGTGAAGACTGTTGCTGATGAAGAATCCCTTTTGTTCACTTGCAGAAACTTGCTGTGTACCTGAGGGAGAGAGTCAGATTGATTGGCAGAGAGGTCAAGTGAAAGGACTGATACAAGGATCTGATACAAAGGTTGAAGAGTCGGGATGCCAGAGAGAGAAATGCAGAGCAGCGAAGAGAAGCCAAGAGGAAGAAAGAACGGTGAAGAAGCCGTTATGAAGGGTGCCGACGCCGGCAATATCGCCGACGTCGGTCGACTGTTGACCGACGTCGGTGGCTGAAAGGCCGGAGAAAGGCTAAAAATAGCCTTCTATCCGTTTTCCAGCCACCAGGTCAAATGAATGCGAGGATGAAACGGTCGACGGGGGTTAAATGGGTGAGTGAAGAGATTGGAATGGGAGTCTAAGGCATTAAATGGCCATGTGGGGAATGAAGGGGATCAAGGAGGGTATCCTAGGGTGGCGAGGTGGCAAGGAGAGGGAAAAATGGACTTATTTAATTAAAAATAGATGATTATTTTCAATTAATAAGACCTAGGTAGGTTAGGGATAGTCGAAGTGGCAAGGGACCAAGGGGAGAGAGGAAGACCAAGGGTTAGACACTTTTTAGGTGTCTACAATGTGTACCAAATTAAATGAATAAGGACACCTTCATATGACACAAGTCATAACAACACAAAGTCTACAAAAACCTGCTTTCTCATTCAAATAACAAGGAAAATGAAATTACAACCTAAGCTCAAAGTCTCAGTCTTCTTCTTTCAAAATGGGTAGAGTTTCGTTCTTGTAAAAATGAGAAGTCTCCCTTACAACAAATGAGAGATTACAATAAATAGGGGAAGAAAGGAGGCCTTTTGGCACCCTTTTCACAAATGACCCATGCATGTTTCCATCATGGGGAAGAGCACGCCGCTTAAACATCATATGAGAAATCATGGGCCGCATCATTTGTCATTTGCGCCTCCTAATGATCAATTCATAGACACTATATCACCTACTGGAGTAACTCCTTTGAAGATATTTTTGGTCCTTTGGTCTCGTTCCTCTCTTCACTACTTAAGTGCTTCTTTGCTCTTTATAGCCCTTCTTGCCTATGTCTTTGGGGGGGTCCTTTTTGTGTCTTTGACAAGTGGCAAGTTTCGTTGTTATGAAACTCATTAGAAACTTACAGAAAATGGGGTCCATGACACATTTTTCCCAAGCAACTCCAAAAGGGGAACACGGATGCAAACACTTGTCACGTTCCACTGACTCGTAACAGGACACGTGACGTATAGAAACCTTTGGGGGTTCTGCAGAAGATGATACATGGCGGCTTCTGATCTACTTTGTCTTTTTTCATGGGGCATTTTTTTTGTAGGCTTTTCTCTTCAGTTGGGCTTTTCCTTTGATTGAGGTTTCCTTTGAGCTTTTGAACAATGTTGAATCATTGAACTTTGAACTCTTTCGGTTCAAAGTTCAATCGGTTCATTGGATTATTATGTGTCTCGCTCGAACGCTGCTTCCTTTATCTTTCTAAGCTTTGGTTGAACCTTTGAACCTTGAACCCGTTGAACCTTTCGATTGAACCAACTTTGGTTCAATGGTTCAACGGTTCATTCTTCATTATTTGGCTAAGTCCTTTGTTCTTTTTCACCAAGCGTGTTGAACCAACTTGGTCATTGAACCCATTGAACCTTTGAACTAAAGTGGTTCAAAGTTCAATGCTTCAAGCCTAAGTCCTTTATCATTTGCTGATTGAAATCCTTTGATTGAACCGAGGTGCTAAACCAATCTTGGAAATGACTAAGTGCTAGAAACTTGTTCTTTTGAGAGCTTGCTTCTTTCCTGCAGAGTCCATGGAAATCAACCTGTGAAGCCCATAGAACTTGGCCTACAGAGTCCGTAGATTTAAGCCTGTAAAGTCCATATATTTTTGGAAAGCTTTAAAAAAAAAGGAATTTGAAAGCTCAGAACAAATTTTGAGAAGGGAAGAGAGAAGTTTTGGTCTTGTAGGACCAAGATAGCTCATATCTTGTTCCAAAAATGAGTGACATTTTTGGGGACCAATAGCTGGCTGGCCATTACGGATCATGGAAGCGGTGGGTAATCCAAGGAATGCTGACAATGTAGACAATGAGAATCTTAAGGATCTTGTTAATTCTATAGTTATGTAGTTTCATCCTTTCTGACTCTGGTCTTTCCAGTGTTTTGTTTTGCTTCTGACTTTGTTTCTTAGCTGTGCCATTGGTTCGGTGCTGGCATCTTTTGTTTGCCAACCTTCCTGTCTTTTTTTACTGTATATGGTTCAGCCCCTAGTTTGCCGCCTTAATTAATCAAAAATAGTATCTTCCACTTGATTCTCCTTAATAGGAAACCTCATTTCAAGAAATTGTGAAATGATGAAGAAGCATTTTTTATTGACCTCTATAAGCTTAGTTATAGTAGTAATTTTGTTTAGAATTTTGTTAAATTTACCCATTGATTTTGTCTTAGATTAATGGGTTTCCTATTTCATCTACAACAACTACACAAAGAGGGCATGAAAATATTCATCTAGATTCAATGTACTTTGAAATTTTAATTTTATGGTGGCCTAGTCATGAATGGAACATGGGGAAAGATGGTGAAGCCATTCAAAAACTCCTTGTAAAGTTTCAACAAATAACCTATGTCTCATGTCTACATGTTGAATATTAAATAATATTACATGAAATAATTAATGTATAAATGTCTTCATCAAGATTTTTTTTACTTCTCCAATAAACTTTGGAAATTTCTTTCTAGATCCTCTAGGTAGCTCATGTAGTTATATGCCTAGAGATAGTGGTCGTATAACTAGACCTCAAGGTACTCTAGCCATTTTTATTAAGCTTATGATCTAAGGAAAAATATTTATTATAATAAATAATTATTTTTTAGTCATGGTCCCACCCTTTTATTTCTATTTCTTTGGATTGGAAGGTGTACTCACAAATTTCTTGATTTTATTCCTCATTTTTTGACTCAATTTGAAATTAAACGATTATTGGAGATCAAACAAAGGGTCTAGTGTTCCTTATTTTTTGATTTATATGTTAAATATCCTTTCATAAAAGGTGAAAAAATATTTATTGTATTGGAGCAAGTGAGAACAAAAGGGCTCTTTAAACTATTGTTTGAAATCTTATGAAAATTTGTCAAGAGTTTTTTCTTACAACTCTGTTTGCAAGGTCAAATATTTATCCTAATTTGTATAGGACTTTGGAAAATCTATGGTATCAAGTAAAATTAAATTTATTACCCCATGTATGGGCTCATATATTAGTATAAATATCTTCTTGGGTATCTTTTATCAAATCGATATTCGGTTGTAAGATAGGTGCTTGATTTTTTGGAATGGTCATGTGGATTGAATGATGAATTTGTGGGTAGCATGGAAAAACTAGAAATGTTTTCCATGATGATTCTAAAAATGTTACTAAATCATTTATTACTAAGACAAAATGAGGGGTTAGTTAACAGTGAAGGGGATAAACAGTCCATCCTCTAATATATGGGGAGGCTCCCTTTATTGAAAGCATAAAAATGATTAAAAAATAATATAGATAATATGAAAATGTAAAATAACATTTAGGGTTTTTTTTCCATTTTAAACTAAAAATAAATTCAAAAGGAGAAGATTTTGAAATAAATGAAGAGATGGGTACACGTATAAATAATAAAACTTGGATTTATTTTGTATGTGAGAAAATAACTTATAAGAATGTTGACAATTTAACGATGCATTTTGATATTATTAATAAAGAAAAGGAAAGATAAACATTATACATAATAATAATTATGCATATCCACACAAAGAAACAATGATACACAAAGTCTTGAAATATTTTTGTATTTTCTGAGAAATAAAAATAAGTTTTTGTTTTTACCTTAATTTATAACAAAATTTTGTTTGAATTTTTGAAAAGTCCCTTTATAATGAATGTCACTCCTATTTATAATGAATAGGAGGACATAATTGATTCATAACTAACTTCTTGGGTTAAATATCCTATTTTTAATTGGACTTTCATGTTTTTTACATTAAAATGTGATTTAATAAGTACACTTACAATGAAATAATATTACAAAAAGTGAAATTAGGAATAGAATAAAAATTGAGAATTTAGGAAACTCCACCCATAAGAGATTGTTCACTTTACAAATCCTCTTTTTTAATGGTTCGTATAGTAATCCTTTGATATCCATCTTGTAATTTATTTAGTCTAACAATCCTATATTTGGATATAATAGTAACTATTGATGCAAGAGATTGCACCCAGTGACAGGAAGTCAAACTCCTGTCTTCTCCTCACAACATGGAAACTCCTCTCTCGCCTGTGGGACGGCAAAGCAGGAGAGGAGAGTCTCTAGTTAAGGGCTAGCTCCCTTTGATGTATCATGTTTGTTCCAAAAAAATGCTAAATACAGATATAGGCATAGATATATACAGCTATATAAACTGGGGGGGTGAAAAGGGAAGAAAATATAGGAAAACAAACTACTCTAAGGAGGTGATACACCAAAACAAGATGACCTTCTCACACCCACTCTCAAAATCAGACAACACACATACGCTTCACCCTTGATAGAAGAAACAATCTGTAAACTTGACAGGGAGGTAAAAGATGAAAGATACAAAAAAGGGAGGTTCACTAAAGGTGTTGTGAGAAGCACTCTGTAGATGATCCCCTCTGTTCTGTACTCCAAAGTAGAACTCTTCTCCTATCAGCTATAGATAGTGCCTTGTAGATAGCTAGTGTGTTGATGTTGAACCTATGACAGCATCAAAGACAATGACTAAACACAGATTAAAACTCAAGGCATATACAGGATATCTATTCAAGAAAGAGGTAAAAAACTATATTTGTAGATTCAGGTGGAAATTTCAGTAGAACTTCACTTTGTAAAATTGTGAAAAAGATCCCTCCAAAATGACTAAGTTTGCAATATATATGGGAAGCGAAGAGGCCCATTTTGCGCTCCTACTCTTACAAGTGGCATATGTGTCCCTTTGAAAAGAAAACAAGTCACTCAAAAATATTAATGAGCTATTCATTTTCTTGCTCGAGACCTGCACTTCTTGCTTAAGTAACTTACACGGTTTGCCTTTCAATTAATGCAAATGGAGAAATCAGTTATTGATGCTGGCCGCTATCATCCCAAATGATCAATTTGCTGGCATATCTCACCTGCCAAAGTCGCTTCTTCAATCTGCACCATTTGGACTTAACTGCTCACTCATTCTTTACTTATCGCTCTATCCATTTGTTCACACCATCAGGCAATAAATTGCCTTGTTTATGCCACTTGGACTGCTTGACTACTCCCTACCTTGTCATCTTTGCTTGTTACTTGGAATTTGTCTTTTCTGCTTACTCGGTCCCTTAAGCGAATTCCTTGGTGGGTCGCTACATTTTAGCCCCTTTTCCTCATTTTTGGTGCCTTTCCAGATTAAAAACTCAATGGCTAAATAGCTTTGTTAAATTTGACATGTATATGGCCATCGTTAGTTTGAAAACCAATGGCTCTTTTGCTTGATTAAACTTGATGTCCTCTGGGACGTCATCGGGTCTACTTTATGTCTTTATTTTCCTCCCGGGCACTCTTCTGCCTATGCATTACTTCGGTGGGTCCTTTGGATTTGAAATGTTGGGTCAATTTGTTTGGCCAAAAGTCCCTCATAAGGGCACCTGCCCTTTGGGGTCCTTCGATGGGTCTTTTGTATGGCCCTTCGGACTTTCCCTAAGCTTCCTAGGGACAAATTTTCCATGAGCAATTTTCCCAGGTGAAAAATCCCGGGTTGCTTTGAACCGTGGCCTTGCTTTATGTTTTCCACAGACTTTTGTCCGTGAACATTTTCCCGCGGACAAAAATTCCACAAAAATTTGTCCGCTCACTCTGCCTTAGTCCTTTGAAGTGGCCTGAATTCTTAAAACTTGAACTTTGAACTTTGAACTTACCCCTACCCGGGCCCTTTCCTTTGTTGCACCTACCCTCCACTAGGGCACTTTGACTTTTAAAGACTCCCTTTCAGCAAAGGACCTACCCTTGAACCAAATCCGTTGAGCCAAAGATTGGTTCAACAGTTCAAGGTTCAACCAATGCGCGCCAATTCCAAAGAAGGCCAATGAACTTCATTGAACCATTAAAGTTGAACCTTTTGGCTTTGAACCAAACCTTTTCCGTTGAACTGAACCAAATAGAGAAACATTGGCAAAAATCATGCTCTCTGGAACAATTGCCTTCAAACAGTGAAGAAGGAAGGTGAACAATTTCGGCCTATAAGCGAGAAATTGGTCAACAGTAACTATACAATCACTATTTATAATGATAGTGTTTGAAAGGTTCACCAGCCATGTTTATGTGACATCAACCATCTCATCAACTCCTTTGAATAAATTTGAAAAACTCTTGTAAAATTTGTAGTGTGCATCATGAATGTCACTCAATTTATTTATCCCCTTGATATTGAAATTTTTTAATCCAAACAATTATTCCTTCAACAATTTCTGAAATTTCTCTTTTAGATTAGTATTTGTGTATGGATTAGAGTCTTATTATTTCAAAATATCACAATGAATTGACCAAATTTTGGTGAATTTATATGATTTCATATCATCACTTTTTTTATTTTTGTTAAATATAAATATCTTCAAGAACATCTTACAAAGCATTGATTTTCCATTTAATACTTTGTAACCATAGATGGAAGGCATTATCTTCATATTGATTGAAAACACCTAGTATAAGCAAATTCCCATCAACATAGGCCACTTCCTCTACATCTCTTACCAAACCTATCCACATTGTTAATTCTTTATTCACAAATTTTATCTCTTCAATGACCTTGGCATGTTCAATCATCAATATCTCAAAATATTTTCTATTCTCATCAATGAACTTTATTCCATTCATCAACAATTCTTCCACACAAGTTTCCATTAGTTTTCCACAGTTGCATTTACTGATAATAATGATGGCTTATTTTTTAATGAATTTAAATGGGATATAATTTTAGAGAAAATCCAAAGGAGTATCATACATGTTCAATAATGAATTGATAGATGTAGTAAGTGTGTGGACTTGTTCTTCAAGTTGTTCTTGAGTCAAATTACCTTCTTATGTTCTTTTCAAAAAATCTAGCTGCAAAATGTTTAAATCTATGAATATCACTCTTATGACTTGACTCTCCCTTGGGGATTATATTCAATTTTTAATCAATTCATGTATTCTTCATTATTGTCAGCAAGTGGTTGCACTATCTCCACAAATTGTGCACCAAAAGAATTTGAGACCAAACTTTAGGCAATATTTTATTTCTTTAGAGGTGGACTCTAAAATAAATTTTATAATTCATTGAAGTGAATTTTAGAAGTATTTACAATAATTTTAATCTAATTCAAGAGCTAATGGATCTATGAAATGATGTATCATTATAATAACTAACAAGTTAAGAATCATAACTAGAAGGGGCTCCCTCATGAGGAGTGGGTTGATTTCAAGGTGGTGAGTGTTGGAAACAAGATGACTGAGAAGGGGGGGTGAATCATTCTTCAAAACTTTTCATTCAATTCCACTTAACCATGCATGAATCATTATATTAAGCATGTATATCTTAGCCATAATAAACATCAAATCATAATAGCATGAACACAACATATCTATTGAAAAACCTCTAGGGGAAGAAAACCCACTGATGAAGTAAATGGACTATAGTCCTATAGGACAAACATCAATATTTATTGAAGCAATGACTTCACATGGATCACCAACCCAACTAGCTCAACACCAACTCAGCCACCTCATTATTTGATCACCTTCAAAAACCCTTGTCGTTTCTACAACAAATGATGATCTACTCCTACATCTCTTTGCTCACTTCTGTCCCTCTCAATCTGGCCTTCAGTCTTATTCGCTCAACTAGCCCTCTTCATGGTTTGATTAGGTCTTCTGATCTTGATCTTCATATGTATAACATCTGTTAGATATTCATAACATTTCTCTTATGTTTTCCATGACCTCCTTCTACTCACCAATGATCTATATCATTCATTTATCCTCTTCTACTCTCTCACACTTAGCATCATCTAAACATACCAAATAGGCCTAACCTACCTTGATTTTATACAAGTCACTTGATCATATCTTTATTAGTTGGCCACATATTTAAATCAGTTAGGTCAGCCATGCATCAATTATCCCTTACTCCTCTTTTAGGCTTATGGAGACCTAATAGGTCTTCTTAACAACATGTTACCCTTTGATCTTCCTTGAAGCATATATAAACACCTCACATAGAAGTAAAAATTCATACACCACTCTAATAGACCTTAGCCAAATTTAAAATACCTTTTAGGTTCAACTACCACTTGAACCATTCTTTAAATCGATTCTTATAAAAGGCATGCGTATATACAGGAACTCTATCTTGAACAACTAAGGCATATACTTAATTTTTCAAAAAAAATATGGTAGAAAATTAAATATTCAAAAACCTCATGACCTCAAGTTCATCACAAACTTCATCTGATGCTTCAACTCAAGTTAAATAAGATCAAACACTTATCTTCAAGATGTTCACTTAGAACTGCCAATTGACTCCAAAAACATAGTCAAGGAAACATGAACATCTGACACATGATTGAATATCTTCAAGGGCTTTCAATACATAAATAGGATCTTATAAAATCCTCAAAGTGACCTCATATTAATTAGATCATGAGATCTAATGAAAACTATTGGTCTTAAAGACTAATGTTTTGACCTTCTCTCTCATAGACTCTACTCAGTCATATAAGCCATTTTATATTCAATGATTCAACCTCTTATACTGATTTCCAAGCTTCTAAAAATAATGGATAGATTATTCAAGACCCATAAAACAACATCAAGCATTTCAATGCATTACTCTTTCATGATAACACATCAGAAATCATCTTCTCATTTCTGTCTGATTTCCTTACTATCTGTACCACTAGGTATGTTAGTGAATAGACAACTTGGATCACCAAATTTGCACACTTGAGATCTAGAACCTATCCAAAAACCTTTATGAACGAAAACTGCAAGTCTCACACTTTGATCTTCATCTACTTAGCAACTTTGACTTGGTCAACTCTATCTTCTACAGCAAATTTCTAAAAGATAAGCACTTTCTTGTAGGGTCTTCTCACTCACCTAAGAAACCAATCACACATAGAAATGCTTGGGAGAGTTGACTTCAACATCCAATTACTTTTTTGATCATATCAAACCATTCTGATCTCTTTAGAATAATATCTTCAACATCAAGTCAAAATTAGGGTTTAGACCATCTTTTAGTCTTAACGATCATTCATAAAACTTAGTTCCTCTTTCTAGAAACCAAAGCTTAGAACTTTGAGCTATAACCCTTCCTCATATATCATGAATAGCTGAATATCTCATGCAGATGTTGTGCATACCAATGAGCACTGAGAAAACCTTCTCAAGTAAATAACTCTTCATTTTGTGTATTTGAGAAACCTTGAAACACTTTTCAAGCTTTTTCCTACAAACCTTGATCTAAAAATTTATGCACATACTAAAAACAACTTGACTCACCTCTGTCAATATTCACCTTCTTACCCATATCATGTAAATTGATCCTATTACCTCATCTGGCCATCATTTCTCTTCTAGCTTTCTAATCCTTGACCTACAAGACTTATTAGTCCTTGAATTTGACCTTTTAGCCACATTGTAGATTCCACCTTGAAACTCTGATGTGTTTCAATGTATCTTGTGTATGCTCAAGCAATCTCATATACTCACTCTTCTTTAAAAGTTCAACAAAACATCTACAGAGCTATTTACATATCTTCAGAGTATGACTGGGATATTCATAACATCTTTAGAACTACAAACACAAATCTTCATAGATAACCTTATGATCAATTTCAAGGTCTTCAACACCTCATATATAGCCTCAAATAATCACTCTCATGCTCAAACATTGTCAAGTGTTCTTCAGATCATTCTCATCTTTGTAGATCATTCAGGGCATCTTCAGAATTGCTTACACATATCTTTGGAGCATACAATTTCTTATTTGGAGCTCACTCATATCATCATGCCAACTACAAATACCATCTCACAAGGTCTAGACAAAGCATTGCAAGATGCTTTATATTTGAAAAACTGACCTATACTCACTCATGCTACTTCTCAAATATTTCACTTAAGTTGATATTTAGAATATTTTTTAAAGAACATTTTTTCATCACTGCTCTCATACAGCAACAACACTCACTAATATTGACAATAGAACTCATTCATATACATACCTTAAGGCTTAATTTACCAAACATCTTCATAAGAACCTTTGACATTAATGATATTAGATTGACATCAAATGAAAGAACCATGCATTTTCATAAAAACCTTTGACATCAATGACAACATTAAATATCAAAGCTCAACATTAAATGACAATGCTCAAGAATATCTTCCTTAATCAATGATAATGTTCAACAATCTCCCCCTTTATCATTGATGGAAAACATACTTAGAAAACTATGTCAACCACTCTTGATGGCAATCATTTATTAGACCTAGTTCTTTCTTTTTCTTTCTCACCCTTTCTAATCTTTCCCCTTCTTTCTTCCTTTTTGATCTTTCTCTCTTTTTTAAATTTTCTGATCTTTCTCCCCCTTTGACATTAATGACAAAGGTCTTTCACAACTATCATCTCTTTCAGAATGGGCTTCAAATTTCAAGACAACTTCAACATAGATAAAGCTCAGTTAATAACTTGAATAGCTCCCCCTCAAACCAAGAATCCATCATGATTTTGTTAGTAGTAGACATCAAAGATCATTTGTAAATACTAAAATCATACTCTTCTTCCTATGAGCTGATACTATCTCTCAAAGACACTAGATGACGCACAGTCTTTAAAAACTATGGAAACCACTTATGACAACCATTCTTAGAAACTTTTCAATCAGGTCACACTCTTATTTGATTCATCAAAAGATCAATAAATATATTATATAAAGCATCTCAAGCATAATTTCTCCTTAACTCCATGCATATCAAAATCGATCACTTTATTGACAAAGAACTCAGAGCTACCAAGCTCCCCCTTAGACCAAGCATATCTTCTTTAAAAGAACTAGGAACTCAAGATCACATACCTTTCTTGACATGGTAGAAAAAGATACCAAACTCTTGACCATACACATGGTTATCCCATACTAGATACCAAATATATAAGGACCCCGCTTTTGTCTTCACAAATCTAGATCAATTACTCATAACAAACAGATCTCAGAAGCTTACCTCTTATATACCATTTTTTTGCATTTTGACTTCAGATACCTAATACCAGTCTTAGATCTCTCATTATGTTATTACTTCAAACCATGAAGCTATCAACACAGGAATGGATAAATACATCTTCATCTCCTTGCTTACAACATAGACAACCTAGAACTTCTCAAAAGAAATCTTCTTTGACTACACCCTCAGGTTTATACTAATAGAAGAATGTCTCCATGAAGCTTAATGGAACCACCCCTTTTTCATAGGGAACTAAAATAATATGAACTCAATAGATTCTCATATTCCCATATCTTTACAAGACTGAATATTTTTTAGCATCCTTCTAGACTTGATTGGCTCTATAGGCTTGACCTTTGATTTAGCCTTTTCATCATCCACCTTGTCATCCTTCTTATTTTATTTGAATATCTTGTCAACACATTTAGATAACAAGTGTTCTTAGAATTTCTTCAATTCTAATTTATGTTATATAGTAACAAACATCCCACCTTGGTTTATGAGTTGATCATGACTCACCTTGTCATCCTTCTTCTTCTTAGTCAACTCTTCATCCTTACTGCTTTGATCAACCACATAAGAATCAAGACCTCTTTTATCTCCTGATATGTAACTTGAGCAACTGCAATCTATACTCTGAGATTTCATAGAATCTTTTTATCTAGTCTTTTGTTCTATCTTTACCTTATCTACAAACACTGACTTCTTGATCTATTTCTTAGTGGCATGACTATGAACCTTCTTGTCTTGACTGGATGACCTTATAACTCTATTAGGATAGAATATTGTAATATGTCATACATTATGATAGTTATAATATACCACCTTATACATACCATTTAATTGATGATGAATATGATCTCCCTTTAACCAATTACTTGTTCTTCCATAGCTCCATGAGTACTCATTCTTTGAGGGTCTTCTACATTATCTTACTCTATGACAAGACTAATTGCATTCAAAATAGTAAACAATGAAAGAATTAACATACCTTGTAGCATTGGGTTTTCTGATAGGTCTTTTCATGTTGACCTTCTTGTCTTCAATAGTCTTCTTCTCAATTTGAGGTGCCTTCTTTTGGTATTCTTTTAATCCAAGACTTTTCTTGTCACTTGTAGACTTTTAACTATTCAAAACATCATCTAGAGCCTCAGTTCTCTTTTAAAAATTCACAAATCTCTTCATTTTTATGGATGTCTAATCCATCTCAAATTTCAAGGTTTCTATTTTAGTTTCATATCTATTGTAATCTTCCTCATTAGCCTTTAAACTTGTTGCCACAATCTCTATTTAGGTTTTAGCTTATTGGATGAACTCTTCATACTCCTTGGAAGTGTTAATCAACCTTTACTCAAACAAACCAATTTGTTCCTCATAGTCCTAAACTAATGTCTTCAATTTCATCTTCTTCTTCTTCACAATCTTCAATTCTTCCAAGGTACTTACCAGTTCTACCTTAAGATCCACTTCAGCTTCTTGACTGTCATAGTATACTTCTTCATTTGATTCTACATCAATCATGAGGCCTTTCCCATTTGAACAACCCTCATTTTTTTGATTCTATGCCTATGAATAGGATTTCATTATTATCATGTTATGATTCATTACTATCATCATCACTATCAGATGTGTCTAAATCACACTTCAGATGAGTTATCTTCTCTAATGTAGAAGCTCTTCTTATTCTTGAATGACTTCTTGCCTTCATACTTTCTAAAACTCTTCTTGCTCTTGTCAGACTTATAATATTTTCTATCATCTTCATGAGATTCATCATTATGCTCAGATATGTCCTTGTTAGGACACTTAGTTATAAAGTGACTAATCTTACCACATTTGAAACATTTGAAGGGTAACTTACCCTTGTACTTTCTTAAACCAAACCTTAACTTATTAGTAAACATAGCTATGAGTTCATCATCATCAATATTTGAACATACCTCATCTTTGACCTTCTTGTCCTTTGACTTCTTTTCAACCTTGAAAGATGCTTCTTTCTTGAGAGGTCTTCCTTCATTTTTTCTCATCTCTTAGGCAGTTAAGATGCCATGAAGTCCATCCATCTCTAGCTTGTCCAAATCTTGCATCTCTTATACTATAGACACCTTAGAGTCAAACTTAGGAGTTAGTGATCTCAATACCTATTGAACAATAGTAGACTCTTTCACTTCTTCTCCTAGTCCTCTTATGATATTGACAACTTCATTAACCCTCAACAGGTAGAATGTTATGGATTCACCTTCACTCATCTTCAGGCTTTCAAACTATCTTCTATGGGTCTAAAACTTAGCTATATTTACCTTGGTGTCTCCTTCATAGATGGTCTTCAATGTATCCCATATGTCTTTGACTAAAACACTTTGCATTACTTTTATTATTTCTACCTCTGATAGGCCACATAGAATGGAATTCATTGCCTTGAAGTTATCTCACTAGCCTTCTTACCTGTTGCATCTGTTGGTGGAACTGGAAGTGCAATATAGTCAATCTATAATTGACTACCAAATATCATGTCCTTGTGACATCGGATATATTTTCATTCTAAAATTCCAAAAGGCATAGTTAGATCTAATGAACAATGGAGCCTTACTTGTAGAGAAACCACCTTGAGTTTACTAACTAGTTATCATTGCTTCTTATGATCTCCTTTATGATTTCAATCATGCTCCAAAGGACCTGCTTTGATACTAATTGTTGGAAAAAAGAATGACTGATAGCATCTTCAGTGCTGCAAACATAGATATTTAGAAATGACCTTATGATCAATTGCAAGGTCCTCAACACCTCATATACAACCTCAAATAATCTCTCTTGTGCTCAAACACTTTCAAGTGTTCTTCAAAGTTTTATCATCTTCAAAGTTTATTCAAAGCATCTTCAAAACTACTTACACATATCTTTGGAGCATATAGTTTCTTCTTTGGATCTCACTCATATCATCATGCCACCTACAAATATCATTTCATAAGGTCTAGATAAAGCATGACAAGATGCTTTATATTTGACAAATTGACCTATACTCACTCATGTTGTTTCTCAAATATATCACTTAAGTTGATATTTAGAACATTCTTCAAATAACATTCTCTCATCACTGCTCTCATACAACAATAACACTCACTAAGCTTGGCAACAGAACTCATGCATATGCATACCTCAAGGCTTACTTGACCAAGCATATTCATAAGAACGTTTGACAAAAATGATATTAGATTGACATCAAATGAAAGAACCATGCATCATCATAAGAACCTTTGACAACAATGATAACATTAAATATCAAAGCTCAACACTAAATGATAATGCTCAACAATGTCCTCCTTAATCAATGATAATGTTCAATAGTGAGAAAGGTGAAGAAGGTAGATGAGGTGAATTTGGTTTATCTACATTCATTGTAGTAGAGATATGGAGTATTTGAGTAAGTCTTTGATCTCATGTCAAAAATTGGGGAGTTATATTATCAATTAGAATAAAAGAATCAAGATCCTGAGAAGAAGGAACTTCACTTGGCTTAGCTAGAAGTACAAGTGGCCTCCTAAATGGAAATTTTACTCTTAATGAGGAGTATCTCCCATAGATATTTTTAGGTATTTTGCCTTGATCATGATCTTATTCATCACCATTGCTTCCTATTTTTTCAATTGATTGTGAGGGATGAGGGTGAGCACTAGAGTTATGTAGTTTTATTTCATATGTAGTTGTCTTTTTTGGAGCCCTTGAGGGTCCAATACTCTTAGAGCTACATTTTTTAGTAAATTCCACTATTTTTTTTCTCAAATCATTTTATTGATCTATACAAGACCAATTGAGTGCACACATCCGAGTTTGTTATCTCGTTAAACTACTAGTCAGTAGAGGGTAGAGGCATGAACTTGAACTTGTTTATGTATAATAGGTCCTCTAGATCACTCCCATCATCAACTATTCCTTTGGAGACCCATTTTAATTTGAAATCTTGCAAGTGTTCAAGGTTCATTCTTGTATAATCTCTCTACCTCACCTCAAAGTCACCAACACAGTCAACCCAATAATCCTCAACCACAGATTCATGATAATAATTAGGGCCCAACTTGAGGTTATTCTTAACAAATCATTTCAATCAAAAGGGAATGTTTTGGTATGAAATTTCATTGGTAAATGAATCATTTGTATTTTAATGTTCTGCAAATCAAGCATTATTCTACAAATAAAATGACAAAGCTCAACTAGAAATTGGACCCCATTAATCTAATTTTCCTTGGATTTATTATGTCTTTCCTCAAATCGTCTACAAAGTTATATGAGAAAGCCTTCTTTAATTGCATAAATGAGGATTTGGTATGGTGTTCCCTCAAAACCACCTACTCTAAAATGGGTGAATATTGGATGAAACTAACTCCATACTGATTTATTATTTTGGCTACATGACAGAGATTATGGCTGCCATATTTTCCTCCAAAAATATTACTTTGAGCATGAGTAACACAGGAAATTCTTCTTCCCATTTCATTATCAGAAGACATCAATAATATTAATAAAAAAAAAATATGTTTCTTCCCATTTTCAAAGGTGATTTGATGGTAATACATATATATCATTTTATTGGAGATAAATTTTGCTTTTGAACTAAGACTAGGCCATGAATTTAAGACTGTAATTATATAACCAAGGTAAAATGTCATGTAAAAGCTCTATATAATCTCAAGCGTTATTAGTTGTTTGTGCAATCTATCATAATGATGTGACCCCAATCTATGAATTTTTTACCCTTATAAATGAGGTTCATAATTACACACATCTACTCATGAAATTCTTCTAGTTTTGGATTCCCTAATTACTATATTAAGTAGAGTAATCATGGACTAGTTAGCTCCTATAAATTTTTAACTTATAGAGATATTTTTGGAGCTTACAGAGACATTTCCTCTTCTTTTTCAGCCAAGTTTTTTTTACCATGTCTAGACAATTGCTTGTATTGTGGTTCCAATATTGTCGAACAATCTCTTTATTCGTCAGCACAAGGCCTTTCTGAAGAGAATTCCAAAAATAATGTTTAGAGAATGATTACCCAGTTTCACTACTAACACTTATTCCATAATTAATATTTGTTTGATTCTAAATTGTATTATTTTTCACATGCAAAGACTAAGTTAATGCACTGACCTGAGGCTAGGAAACCAATGGCTTCTAAAATCCCACCATCAAAAATATGTTGGCCAATGGTTAAATGTTTTCCTTCCATCATTTTGTCCTAGAAGTCTTCCAAGTCAATATGGATGATTATTGAGTCCCTAACCTTTGGAATGCCAATCTCCAAACTAATGCAAACAGCTAATGGCACGATGCTGAATGGTGAATTTGTGTCTCTCATTTCTCTCAAAATTTTAGAGAACTCTTCAAACTTATTTCTTCTTTGGCAGACACGATGAAGAATCAAATATAATTCAATGCACCTTTCTAAATACTTCCTTCATAGATTTGCTCTTTATGTACTTCGTGTTGGACGTGAACACCATATATGATCTTCCCAATTGTTGTCATTTTTCTCACAAGGGAAGTTTTACAGCCCCCGAGTTATTTTTTTTAATGGAAAAGGAAAAAGTTTGGGACTATGATTTTATACTCAAACTTTGGCCTTGGGATGGTGCCTACTCATTGGAACCAAAATTGTGACATTCTGGAAAAGACAATTTTTAGATATAATAATGAAGAAGTTTGATTACACATATAAATGTAGTATGTATTGTTTGATATTTTTACGATTATTTTTTTCAGATTATATTTGGGTTTCTTTTAGATCAAGAGAGTTTGTTATATTTTGTGATCTAAATATTATTAATCTATTTTTAGTTTATTCAGGGATACATTTTCTGCATGAGACACTACTTTTTGTGTTATTTATTATTTTTATTTAAAATGTTCGTCAATAGTTACTTATATTAATAATATTAATATGGGTAGTTTGAGTCATAGATAGTTGGCCTTATTGGGTAGTTTGAATTTAGTATGTAAACAAATTTATTAAAACTTGTATGAGAAATAATATTGTGCCCAACCATAATTGAGCATTTATTTTGTATAAACTTTCTTTAAATCAATAATTAAATAAAGTAGTCATTTCAATTTGCCTAAGTTTCGATCACTTCTTTTTCAAGATTTTATTACTTTTTGATCTCAATACTTCATGATTTTTTCAAAATTTTGAGTTCTTGTGCTCTATGTTTTTGTCAGTTTCGTCATATGTCAACACATCTCAAGGTCTATTTATTTTCTATGATCCATATCATTCAATTTTTTTATAGGGGGAGACCTAAAGGACCTCATGAATAATCATCATCAATGTGGGATTAACTCATATGTTAATACAGAGAGAATGGTGAAAGTAATTCATTATTTTAGATTTCTTGAAGGCTTTCACGAGCTACAAGGTAAGGAGACTCACTTTAGCACACAAACATCGTAAACATTTGTTAATAGTGGAGAGGAATGGTATATATAATTCATCACTTTGGGTTTCTCACCCTTTAACCTCTTTCTCCATTGGCAAAACTTTTGGTAGGTGACATGCCTAATAAATCAACCTGGTCTCATAATTATTACCAATGTGAACTCATTTACAACTCAATCATGTATTGTGGTTAAGGCATAATGGATATTGAAAAGGGTTGTATATACTTCTTTTAATAAAATTATCCTTTAACAATTGTTTATATTAGTGAATGATTCTTTGAAATATAGATATTTTTTTGCTAGACAATATTGTTCTATAATTTACGTCTAAAAATTGTAAGTTAAAATTCTTCAACGAAATTACAGAGCTTTCAAATAATTTTTATATGCAAAATAATTTCTCGAAAACAATTGAACCGATTATAATTTTATAAGAACCATATTAAAATATAATTTAATTAAAAAATAAATTTATAAATATAAAATCTCAACTTAAACCTCCCAATAATTTATCAAATTTTATTTAATATGTAATTTTTTTTTATTTTTTTTGGGTAGTGACCCAAATGAATCTTTCCTTGACTATGGTAGCCCTCACTTGCATTGGATCCAAGCGTGTCATTTTCGTATAAAACTCCATGTGAGTGGGTGGCACTGCTCGAGGAAAACTATATATAACTCATATTCCAAAAAAGGAATGATGATGTTTACAATTTCAGAAGTTTGATTTTTCCACGGTATTCAGTCGTGTCTTTTTCGAAAGAAGAATAAAAGCAGACTATGGGAAAGGCTCATTCATATTAGAGTTTCTTGCATGTTGTGTTTTTGAGACTCTTAAATATTTATTTTGTATTTGTTTTCCATCTTCTTAAATATGGTAATGGATTTATAATTTATTTTTATTTTTATCCAGGATAGATTTGTTTAAAGATTTATTTATTTTTTATTTTTATTTTTTTTTCAATAATTAGTTTTGAAAATTTAAAAATGTTGTTATATATAACAATAAGGCTTCTTTTCAGTGGGTATTTATTAATAACAAGAGTTGTGAAATAGTTTTAGTATTTGATATTAGTCATGAAAATATTTTGTCTGTATTAATGCATGTAGTAGTATTGTTAAGGCGTTAGGTTAAGTATTTATAATGATTTTTTGGAGGCGGTCAATTTAGCAGTAGCAAATCACGTAAAATAAAATTGTTTTGTCGATAGGGTTTTGTTTTGTTGATCATTGTACGTTTGCAGTTTCAATTTCAATCAAATTTGGAGTAGAGATCTCAACAAGTGTCACCCCCACAGAGCTCAATTGAAATGTTCAAAGAAAGGCCAAGTGTAAAATGGTCTTGAGTCCTGAAGGCCCACGATGATGCCATGTGACTCCATTACAAGAACCCGGGGCTTAGAGGGGAGCAATGAGCGTAGAGACAATGCAGAGTCTTGTGATCATGCCAGGTGGCATGACTGTATCAATCCTAGGGAGTCCAACATGTGCGAACGGAATGACATCAACAAAACACTGTATTAAATTTGACGGTCGTATTAAAAGTCATATTTTGCAATTATAAAGTTTGATTAAGTCCCAAAGGTTTTCCTTTGCTGAGATCTCAACAAGTGTCACCCCCATGGATCTCAATTAAAACAGAGCTAAAGCCTAAGTCTAAAATGGTCCCAGGCCCTAAAGGCCCACTTGGCATGATCCCAAACAATCGATTTCTAACAAGAGACCGATGCATAAACCTGATGATGTCAGCAAATCATAGGAATAAATTTGAGGGGTGTGTTAAACATCAAAACTATCAAAACCAAGAATGGGTATGTTAGATAAATAATTGAGTTTGTCTGAGTCTTATGGGTCTCAACCATGATTAATCCATGTTGTCATCACAAGTGCTGGGGTCTGGGCGGGTAAGTATTTCTATTTTTTGTATTCTTTGTCTACACTAATTCATTTAGTAGTGGTGGTAAGGGGTTAGGCTAACTATCTGTAAGTAATCTGTTTAGTCTAATAGTTATTTGTGATAAGCACAGTCGTATGTCATTTAACCTCTGAAAGAGTTTTGCAACATTTTTTTAGGCGTTTAATTTAATAGTAGTATATTACTCAAAAGAAAATTATGTTGTCGTTATAATTTTGGTTTGTTGGTAATCATAGTTTTTCATTATCAATTTCAATCAATTTGCATAAATAATTTTATATAAATATATTTTGATCTTGTTTATATTTTAAAAATCTATATGTAAATATCCTTTGTATGAATACTAAATTTTGTCTACTTACTTGCTTTGTCAAATTCTTGTAATGTAAAATATTTTTTAAAAAGTAACTATTATTATATTAATATATAATACGATTAAATACATAACTCATTTAAAATATAAATAAAAATAAAAAAGAATTTTAAAGTATAAATCCTAGATGTGTTTTAAGTGGCTATTCTTCCATATTAAAAGTGAATATATTTTATTTAATGGGTAAAAAACTATATGTATTTTAATATTTCTATTAACTTATGAGTCAAATTGTACTATATCAAATACAATTAAAATTTTGACGAAGTAACAAATTCATTTTCACAAAATAGAATTAATTTTTTATACATATTTAAAAAACAATATCAAATGTAAAATAATGTCAACTATATTCAAATATTATCCCCCTTCTATATTTTAAGACTATAGCTGATATTTATTTTTTGCAACTAATTGGACAATGTCAGTTTTTTGCATTTTTCTTAATTGAAATTCCCCTATTTTCCCCCAAAAAATTGTCATGTCATGTCACAACAACAAATAAAAAATCAGGTAAATAACAATTTTTTAATTTACTTTTATCACTTAAAAAACTGTAGGAAATGGGAATCGGAATTTTTTTGCTATGCACATTTTCTAACACAAATTAATAGTACAAAGTGATTACAATATTACTTGCTACAGTAGGTACTAATCAAGTTTATATGTTCACCTCTATATTTTTATAGATCCAAGTGTATGTTAAAAAAATGGCCTTGGAATTTGAAAATTTGTAGTTGTTTCTCAACTATTAGGGAGTGTTATGCATACTATAAGCAAGGTCCCCCCACATGTACCACCATAGGGTCCTTCTGGATGTGCCACCACATGATTCTCTACCATAGGTGTTTAAGCGTCGATGGAGCCACTCCCTTTGTTGTTTCTCCAGAAGGGATGGAGTTCTCAACGACATGGTGAAGCTTTTGTTGGGTCGTCTTATTAGATCTCTTTGGTTCATGGTGGTAAGAAAAGTGGATTATTATGTTGTTGTTGCATGGGTAGGGTACGCTCATGTCATTGGCCCCACCAAATAATACTCATGATGGATAGGTGGCATCGAATCTACCATCGAGAGAGCCCTCTTATTGAGTCGCTTTGTCTTCAAAGGATGATATGCCACCTCCTCCTTTTGAAGTTGTTTCCTACACTCAGTGTTTCACAATTATTGTTATGTTGTTTAGAGACTCTTGATGTATAATCATGTTTAATGCCAACATTACTATTAACATTTTAATGTATTACCGTATTTTTTTATATTAATTTTGGATCATGAATACTTACCAACCACATTTTTATTATTTTAGATTAAGGTAAAAGCAGGTTTTGAAGGGGCCCCAAAACCCTTTACATCAAGAGAGAGATAAACCTTTAAGCACAACCGGGTTACTAAAAAGAAACCCGAAACCAGTAGAAGCAAAACCAGGTTAAACAGGAACCTGAAAATAGCAAAAAAGACCAGATGTAACAGCTGACAAAACACGGAGCGGACCGCCAATAGACAGGATCAGCACCCTACAAAACCTCCCATACAAATGAGGTTTTTATTTTTTTTACACGATCGAAGATTCATATCTAGAGGGGGGACCAAAGGCTTAGACTTCTTCCTCTTAACTACTGTCCATCCATCCTCTACCTTAGCTGCCTCAGTAATCCATCCCTGAGAAGACAGTGATCCATGAAGCCCAGGGGACACAGATGCCTCAGCAAAATCCTTATGAAAACCAGCCAAAGTTTGGCTCCTAGGAAGTTCCTCCAAAATAGGGGGAGAGACCAAAGCCTCCTCAACAATTGGCTCAGAAAGATCACTAATCTCGGTCTCCACAGGACCTTCAATAGAATCTTTCACCAGCGAATCCTCCTCAACCATCGGCTCGGAATGGATACTATCTTCATTCTCGGGATCAGCCGGAGCTTCCACGGGTTGTTTAGCTATGTAATGTTCGGAGGAAACCTCAGACCACCCAAGAAGGTGGTCGTCTGGATTTTGATTTCCCCACTGTACAATGAGCAACAATATGACCCGTCAGGTGGCACTTTCTGCACCGAAAAGGTAAACCCTCAAAATCCAATATTTGCGTCCATGTACCCCTTGGGGAATCCAGACAAATCGCCTCAGGAAGGCCCTTAGAAACATCCACCTCAACCATTAAGCGTGCACAGGTCGAATGGTAACAATCCGAAGTATTTTCATCCACAAATAAAAAATCTCCTATAGCATTTCCGATGGTTTTAAAAACCGATTCATGCCAAAGATGTATTGGTAGATTAGGGAGCCGAACCCAGATAGGGAACTTGTTAAAGGTTTCCGTAGGAGGATTAAAATCCACATTTTTATTGTTATTGTATTTATACTTTATCGATAAACCGATACACTCCGATAAAAAATAAGCTATAAGATATTACAAATATTTTAACATAAATTTTAACAAAGTCGTAAAATATTTATCTTAAAAATATTAATTTGATATGAGATTTGTTTTTAAATTGAAAGAGTTTTCTAATAAGGTAATTAAATTGGAAAAGTTAAGTCCTATATTATATTTTTGTGGGACCTTTCATTTGTTATTGTTGTTGTTGGTGGTGTTGTTGTTATTGTTGATGATGATTAGGAATAAATATTTTTATAGAGTTCGAAGTTATGAATTGGTTATGAACCAACGTTTAATAAAACTAAAAAATCAATCTGAAACATAAATGAAACGTAGATCTTCTAACAAACCACATACAAATATCACTAACATTATTAATATCACCAACAACTATAACCAACTTCCATCATTTATAATTATTAAAATAACAAATAAATTACTATTAAAATATATATATTCAAAGATTTTTATATAAACAATGCAAAAGTGAGTATATTCCACATTACAAATATATTGAGAATGATTGCCGAATTGACTTGGGCCACTGTGGGTGGGGAGCGGGGGATTCTCCATAATTCTTATGATAATGTTTTCAATGGATGGTCCATAACCCACGATGTTTCTTATTGATATTATTGTCTCATTGCTTGGTTTTATCTCTCCACTCGAGCTTGTAATTCATCGTTTTGGTTGGTTTTGTGCATTATTCTAAATCATTTTTATTGTTTTATTGGTTGGCTTTATACATCCTCTTTAGCTTGTAATGGAAGGTTTATAATTCATATTATTAGTTATTTTTGTCTGTTATTTTTAGATTTAAATTGATTATTTTCTATTGGGTGGTGCTTGATTTTTTAGGATCGGGCCCTTTATTTATATTCCAGAATCGGTTTTTCATTACAATAAAAAATTATGTTTAAGAGGGAAGGGTCCCTCTCAAAATTTTCATTTTACAGATACTCTAAAAAAATTTAATAAATGAAGTGTTATAATATATATTAAATATATAAATATTATTTAATTAATAAATAAAGTAATATTTCCTTGTTAACAGGTTTATTGTAGTAATAACAAAAGAAAAAAAGCAGAAAAAGGTTGATTAGTGCCCCCACCTCTTAGGTGGTTTAAAATGAATATCAATGGAGCTTCTCGAGGCAACCCTAGGGCCTCCGAGGTTGGTTGCATCATCAAAGATTGTAGCGATTCCCTTATTAGGGTTGTGTCAAAGAAATTGAGAGATGGTACTAACAATGAAGCCGAAGTTCAAGCCTTGGTGCTTGGCTTGGAACTCACTTCTCAGTGTGGCATTGGGAAACTCTAAGTGGAGGGTGATTTGCAAATCATCGTTTTGGCTCTAAAGAAGTCCTTAACAACTTTTTAGAACCTAGATAACATCCTTACTCAAGCATGGGAAAGTCTTCAAGAGTTTGTAGCCTGGGAAGAATTTCATTGTTCCAGGGAAACAAATGTCATTGTTGATTTTCTTGTAAATTGTGGTGTGGATCAAAACACCCCTTTCATTGTTGATAATCATAGAGGGGCATGGGAGAATTTTGATGGCCTATCTAATATACTCCTTGGCACTTAAATGGTCATTATTAGCTCCTAGTAGTTGGCGTTCTTGCGTGTGTAATGTAGATAGCAGTGAAGCAAGCGTTTGGATGAATGATCGGCATTAATGATGCCATAGGCTCGAGAGGCTTCTTTGGCTTCATTTCAAATGCCCTGTTATCCTTTTCTTAAGCTTTAGTTGGGCTTTGAGTTTTTTACGTGTAGTAGGTAGGTATGGATCATAATACCACATCTGCTCTCAGGTTACCTGTTGTTCTAGGGGGTAGAAATGTGAGGGAATTAGCATTTTATGGAGGTGCTTTCAGAGCTCGGTTGAAGAAAATCTTCTAGGCTCCCACTGAAGAAATCATGCAGGCAATTATTTTCACCCTAGGTGAACAATTTCTTGTGGAAAGTGTGATGAGTAGAGTAAATTTGGACGTAGCTGCTTTGTTCGTTTCTAACATCCTGATAATGGAGAAGGATAAGAATTTGGTCGACAGGGTTATGTAATTTTTTGTGGCACCAATGCACAGAAAGGGTTTGGCTGAGCAATTGGTAAATTTCAATGCAAGTCTATTCCAAGAGCTCCCATTTTCAAGTAATAATGGTTTTAGTTATCTTCTTATTTCAGTTTTTAGGGACCTATAAATTAGGTTTGTTTATCTAATGGAATTTGTCAAGAATCTGGAGAATAAGCTCCACCATCCTCTGCTAATTGGAGGACAAACCATTTCCTTTCCTCCTTGGGAGATGATACAGTATCCCATTACTAGTATGGAACTGTGGAAAAAAGACTATCAATGCTAGGAAAGAGTAGAGGAAGTATCATTTCTTTATAAGATGGTGGATAAACCCCAACGTGTTGTTCCTCCTTGGCTCATCTACATCCCTCATCAGGCACGGTATGTGGTAATGCATGGCCATCTTGCGAGTAATAAGGATGCACATTCTATTGAAGGACTGAAAGGAAGGCTTCATCAATCGGTGGCGAGCACATAAATGGCAGTGGTTCTTGAAGTTAAATTGGAAGAGGAGGAGATTGGTTGTGTCTAATGGTGGTGTTTTGGCAGTCTGTTGGTTTATTATATTTAGTGTTTAGTTTTTTCATCTTGTTCGTTTGTGTGGTGCTTTGCACCATTTTTTGGTATCTAACTTGGTGGGTTTGTTTCTCGTAAGATCTCTGCATCTTTTTATAATTTGGTTTATTAGGAAATCTTGTAAAAACTTTTCATTTTAATACAATGGGCAAGGCACCCATAACCCTAGTATTTATCCAAAAATAAAAAATCAAGTAATATTAAATTAAATATAAAGGTATATAAATAGTGTATTTGTGTGTATAATGGTTTAGAGTATTTGTCACATCTAAATTTGAACATAAGAACATAGAATTGAAGCCAAAATGATTGTAACCTAGAAATTTGGATATGAATTGAGAAGGTTATTGATACACCCTTAACTTATAACATGTATTAAGATATGTGTCATTGACTTGTAGCTAGTGTACACTTTAATTAAGTGATATGATCATTTTTATAGCTTCATATTGATATGAAGGTTGGCATAAGGAGTATTCATAGTATAATTAGGATATATATAGGAGGTAGTGGTTAGTTTTTAATTATCATATTGTAAATTCTATTTTTATTATAAGGTTTTGGAGGTTTCCCCTTTGAAGTGGCTTAGTCATGTACTTCATTATTTTTCTCTTATTTCAATCATATTATTATCTGATATTGTTATGTTACTTCAATAGTATAGTATTTTCATTACAAGTGATATCAGAACTTCAATTTGGGAAATTGTGTGATCAAAACTCTAATTTTGATTTTTTCAAGTGTGGTTTTCCCCTAAAGTGTGGTTTTCCCCTATATGCCTTACACACACACACACACACACACACACACACACACACACATATATATAATTTAAACTCACATTAACTCGTTAATTTTAATTTTCACATTGTTATCCTATTTTCTTTGAATTTTGATGGTCGTTGTGGTGTGACCACCTCCTTTTAGATGCATAGATTCAATATTTTCTCTAATAGCCTTCAAGGATGTGATACATTACCTTTTATTTTCTTAAGAGTTTCCTTTATTGTGCATTAACTTATTCTGACAAATCTATCTATGTTGGAAATGGCACAATATTTGAAGTGTTTTGACATTAAATACCTTGGTAGTTACCATTTTCATACCACTCCATATGATTTATTCAACACATCATTTTTGTAATTATTCTTTTGGTCAACCCCTTGACCAATTTATGTCCGTTTAATGTTGTGCTGTTTTTTTTCAAAATGTTGTGATTTTAAATTTGACTATGGTACATTCTCTTAATATTTTTGATATAGATATCACACTATTTACATTTACACTCGAACCTATAAAAAAAAATAGAATCTATAAAACAAATAAAAATCCTAACTACAGAGTGCTACTTAGCACCCACTCTTGTTCTACATGTTTTTCTAGAGATCATTTTCGATATGCTTAAGCCTAAAACCATTTACTTTCCCCAAAAGAATGGTTCCTTGGTATCTAAGTGAAATAGTTTCTTGTTGTGACACTTCATGAATAATATATTGACCCTTCCATTTGATACACAATTTCCCAAGGTGTGTTGTGAATATATTATCATATAACAAGACCTTATGATCTTGCTGAAATTATTTTGATCATAGGTTGTGATCATGTCATGCCTTATGGCTCTATTTATTTAATTCTTGTGTCCAACTTTCTTGTTGCTTGATTATTCCATTCTATTTAAATCCAACAACCATGCTTGGAGTGATTTTTGATCCCCTAGTTGCATTATCAATGTGACTCACAAACTAGGAACTATGTACTCCATAGGCATGACTGCTTTCATATCATAGACCAATTGAAAAGGAACGAATCATGTCACATATTTTTAGTTGGTTTTGTAGGTATGTAGGATCATAGGTACATGACCCTCCCATTTTTCTCTCTGAACATTGCATATTTTTATAAGCATCTTTTCAATAACCTTGTTTGATGCTTATACCTAGCCATTTGCTTATGGATGATAAGCAATTATTTTGTGATGTGATATCATGAAATCCTTAGTCAGGTTTTTATGGTGTCATTCATGAAGTGTGTTCTTTTATCACTGACTATCTTTATGAGGCACCCAAAAGTGTGTTCCTATGTCTTTGTAACTTCTCCTCGATCTATTCAGTCTCTTCCTTTTAATTCCTTCAGGTTACTTTCCCAATCTCATATGGTCTCTACGATCTTTGTGGCACCTTCATTTCCTTCAGGTGATTTTTACTCCTCATCTATGTAGTCTTAAAATTCTCTTGGAGGTCTATTTCCTTCCATAGTATTTGTAGTCTCTATCCTACTCCTACTTGTATTTACTTGAGGACCAATCTATTTTTTCCATCCCTTTTATTATCGTAGTTCTCTCTAAAGTCCCACATACCTTCTAGATTTCCTTCTCTACATCATCCATCTTATAGGTTTAGTTTCATGTTCCTTATCTCAATTCTTCACCATTACATTCCTTCTAATCCACATTGCCATAGTACCTTAGATGACTGCTCCATAGTAGCTATGATTGGCACCATGGCATTGTCCAAAACCAACTTTTTTGATAGTATAGGTAGTTTCTATAATAATTTTCCTTTGATGCCTCTTATAAAAAAATCATACATAATTTTAAATGTAATGTATCTTACATGGAATATTTAGTGACATATCCATCAATTATGGTTTTCAACCAATAGTCTATCACACATGTCCAATGAGTCTCCAAGTTGCATAGTTTTCAAGATTTTCCTTAGTCCGAAAAAGGTGATTTATTTCTCTAGGCCTGAAGTAGTAATAATTAATTCTTGACAACCAAACGACTATAAATTCAAGAAACTCACACTATAAAATCCCATGAATCTTTGCATGAATGTGTTCATCTAAAAATTCTTTTGTGGAGCTTCCAATTCATATAGAATATTCTTCTATGAACTTTAGTATTCTTTCATCCAACCAAAGTTCAAGGTCTATTTTATTGGGTAACCATCTCAGCATGTTTCATTTTCCACACTCACCACACCATTGTTAGCATAATTTCCTAAAAACACCCATCATAACATGATGATGTTTGTATTATATGACATTGATTATAGGTGCAAAATATTTAAATATAATTAAGGCAATTATAATCATTCTTAATGGACCTTCAATTAAACATAGTTTATTGGAAAATATCATTTTTATTAATATTAAACAAGTAGATTCATATAGAATAGGAAAAACTTATGCATATAGAATAACACAAAAAAACTTTAGTGGAACCATGATCTTTATATTATTAACTTCTCACACAAAACATATTTTTTATTATTTATAATATAAGTATTTATATAATTACAATGCTAATTTATCACTTCATTATCTTGACCTTTCAATTCTACCACCAAAGGAGTATTTACATCTTCCACAATCATTTGGCATTCAAACACGAGTCGCATTACATTAAAAATATTCTACATTATACACTTGTCACTTATATAGTAATTCTATGATTCTACACTTTATATTTTACTACCAAACATAATAATGTTAGCTGATAGTCAATTTGGTAGATGTTATCAACTCAGCATAACATTAATGACCTTATAGGCATAGACAATTAGTTCCAAATTTGAGCGATTCATAGGCCTACTTCTAACCCCTTTCCACTATTAGAAGTTAGTTTGTGAACCAAGAAAGCTAAGTATCTTGATCTATTTAGTAATTTCTATATTTATCACATGCCATTTGTCAAATCAATTTTGATATTTTACATTTAAATTCATGCTTAATTGTCATATCTTATAATCTAAATTAGTATGCCAATTTTTTATCCTAATTAAAGCTCACATAATAAAAATAGGTTAAGAACATATTAGTGGACCCAATTATTGGTCAAATAATGCCAAACCCTAGTTATCCTTTAGGGTTTCATACTTCTTTCTAGGGTTTTTAGATTTTTTTATCTTAGGGCTTTAGTTATGATATCTAATTTCCCCACACAAAAGAAAATAAATATTTTCAACCTTGGTCCTATCCTTTTGCATACTTGCATGATTTGATCCTATGCCATCTAATAAGGCTAGTTCCTTTGTCCCTTTAAGTTATAGTTATAGATTAAGTAGTGACCATATAGATTATAATCATATTCATTTATCTTCCTCTAACAAGGACAAAATAAATACAATGAATGCTTCATGTTATTTTGAAGATGTAATTGTTCATAAGTATGTAAAAACTAATGATTAGGTTAAAATTCCTAATTTATAACATGATAATTAAGATACTCAAGATAATCATGAAGCCAAAAATGGTGTTGATCCTAATGAACTTAATGAGATAAATTTTGACAAAGTCAAAGCCTTGTCCAAATTTTGCCATGGACTTCATCAACATCCTCAAAAAGTATATAAAGTGGTAAAATTAATCCTAGCATATAAGTCCACATAAAAATATAAGGTTTTCACATATGGGGAACAATAACATCCCTTTCTAATTATTAACTAACTCTTTCAAGCTACCAATCCAACCATAGGTGCTCATACTTATATTATTGGTATTATTCATACATATACACCTCCAGTCACATATGTGATGTACACCTAAGGTGTGGGGGTAACACAAGGATTCCAATAATTTTACATGCATATTCTTACATGTATGACTTATTACCATCCTATGATTACTACGTGTATTTCATTATCAACCTCACCTAATGGATGTTCCCTATACCAGATTGTTTTAGCTATGTAGGTTAAGGTGTTGTAGTTAGAAAAAGGTGCATCTAGAGATATTCATTTAATGTATTTGTATGCCTTAATTCATAACCTATTAGTACCTATGATATAAATTTATCCCTTAAATATAATATTTGTATCTCTTAAACTTTTAATTTAAGATAACATAGGTGATCTTGAACAAACCTTTGATCCTTCCATGTATAAAGCTTGGATTATGCATCCAATAATAGATTATTAACCAATTTATTTAAGAGAATTATAAAATAATATGCTTTGCATTGGTTCGATGACATCCACATAATATTAGTTATATCACTCAATCCTTTGGCAAATCAATTTCTAAAACACTTTTCCATCAACATTGATGAGAAACTATCGTTTGCACAATTTTCCAAACTCAAACAAGGGTCCAACAAGCCAATCAGTAATTATGTTTTCAAAGGTGTAAATGTGTTCATATCCCATGTAATTGAAATTCATTTTCATTGGATTGGTAATGTGGAAGGTTGTTTTAGCAAGTGCTTCCAAATTTATGTGTGAAAAATTAGGAAGCAAGAAATGTTTAAGTGGATATGACTATTGGATCATAATTGTCATAAAAATGACAATATTTTATCCCAAAACTCTCCTTTTTTTCATAAAACCAAAATAATATTATTTTAAAGTGATTTCAACTCTCACAGGTGTAAAATGATCTAGGAAACACAATATGCAATGGAAAAAGTGAGGAAGGTTCCAAAATTCGTCAAATGTAGTGGCATCTAGGATAGTGAAGGCAAATGTTGTAAACATGAGCAAAAATGAGAAAATAAACATAATGTAAGCATAATGATCCTAAGGTGTGAGGGAAAGATGAAAATGGGCATGAAAATGGATTAAAATGGGGAAGAAAACATAAGGAAGATGCATATTTCAATGAAAAACCATAGTAGATTACCTTATTAATGGTCACAAGATGAAAATGTGATGCACTAAGTTGTTATGAAAGCATAGGGAGTGTTAGGGTCATAGGTATAAACAAGTAGGAGTTTGAGTGATATTAGGAATTTATTCAATGTATTTTTAAAAACTCCTACACACTTTCTAAATTTCTAAGATGTCATTGAATTTTTACTTAGTGTATTTTGGGCTTGATGTGTCGCACATGCACCTATAGAGTGAATTTTTTTATTTTATTTCCTTTTCTCTTGTATTTTAGGTATATTGGGAATATAAGGCACATCTGTAACCATTAGAACCTACATAACCTTTTTTATGTTCCATCCAAATGTGAAAGCCGCATCCCAATCCACATTATTTTCTTAATTAGAATTTTCATAGACCTTACCATGCACATTGAAGCTTTTAAGCACTTTGAGAAATGTAAACTATTATTTCCCTTATACCTTGTAGGGTGGATAGGGCCTTTGTGACACATTTTTAACTTCTTTCACAAATTCTTCAATACTTTATCAACCATTTCAAACCTTTGCGACACCATGGGAACTTTGAGACCAAATTAGATAAATTAGGTCCAACTAGAACCTATGTAAACCAATGTATTTCAAGGGTATTATGAATGATTTACACCTTGAGAAATTAATTCAATCCATAAATTTTGAGGCTAAGTGTAACTCTAACTTTTGATACAAATTAATCTTTTTCATTAAGTGGTTATAGTCAAATTTCATCTTTTGGACTTGGTCTACGCATTGGAGCAAAAATAGGGGATTTTTTTGAAGTTTAATTTTTCACTACAACAAGGTTTTGGGAGAAGAGAGAAGATTACCATTATATGTAATGTAATTCCTCCTTGGTACATATTGATATGGAATATATATTTTATTTTGGGATATTTTTTTTTTTTAAGATTAGTATATTATTAGCCATCTTCTAAATTAGTAACTTGGTGTAATTTTTACCTAAAATTTGACATTTGGTTCATGCATAGTGTCTTTTTAGATTTCCTACCATGATTAAATCATCTTAAACTTATATCCCAAATGTTTTAGCTTCATTTTTATCTTCCACTAGATTCTACTCAATAAGAAACCTAATTTTAAGAAATTGTGAAATGATGAAGAAGCATTTTTTATTAACTTCTATAAGCTTAGTTATAGTAGTAATTTTGTTTAGAATTTTGTTAAATTTATCCATTGATTTTGTCTTATATTCATAGGTTTTTTATTTCATCCACAACAACTATGCAAGGAGGGAATGAAAATATTCAATTAGATTCAATCTACTTTCAAATTTTAATTTTATGGTGGCCTAGTCATGAATGGAACATGGGGAAATATGGTAAATCCATTCAAAAGATCCTTCTTGTAAAGTTTCAACAAATAACCTAAGCTTCATGTATTCATGTTGACTACTAAGTAATATTGTATGCAACAATGAATGTATAAATGTCTTCATCAAGATGGTTTTTGCTGTCTCCAATAAACTTTAGAAAGTTCTTTTTAGATCCTCTAGGTAGTTCATGTAGTTCTATGCCTAGAGCTAGTGGTCGTATAACTAGACCCCAAGGTACTCTAGCCATTTTTATGAAGCTTATGATCTAAGGAAAAATAGTTATTATAATAACTAATTATTTTTTAGTCATGGTCCCACCCTTTTATTTCTATTTCTTTGAATTGGAAGGTCTACTCGTAAATTTCTAGATTTTATTCCTCATTTTTTAACTCAGTTTGAATTTAAACTACTATTGGAGATCAAAAAAGGGGTCTAATGTTCCTTATTTTTTGATTTATCTGGTAAATATACTTTCATTAAAAGTGAAAAAAATATTTATTATCTTGGAGAAAGTGAGAAAAAGGGCTCTTTAAACTAATGTTTGAACTCTTATGAAAATTTGTCAATAGTTTTTTCTTACAACTCTGTGTGCAAGGTCAAATATTTATCCTACTTTGTCTATGACTTTGGAAACTCTATGATATTAAGTAAAATTAAATTTATTACTCTATGCATGGACTCAGATATCAGTGTAAATATCTTCTTGGGTATCTTTGATCAAATCGAGATTCAATTGCAAGATAGATGCTTGATTTTTTGGAATGGTCATACGGATTGAATGATGGATTTGTGGGTTGCATGGAAAAACTAGAAATGTTCTCCATGATGATGTCAAAAATGTTACTAAATTATTTATTATTAAGACAAAATAAGGGGTTAGTTAACAATGAAGGGGACAAACAATCCTTCCTCTAATATATGGGGAGGCTCCCTTTATTGAAAGCAAAAAAATGATTAAAAAGGAATATATACAATATAAACATGTAAAATAACATTTAGGATTTTTTTTCCATTTGAAATTAAAAGAAAATTCAAAAAGAGAAGATTTTGAAATAAATGAAGAGATGGGTACACACATAAATAATAAAACTTTGATTTATTTTGTATGTGAGAAAAGAACTTATAGGAATGTTGGCAATTTAACGTTGCATTTTGATAGTATTAATAAAGAAAAGAAAAGATACACATTATACATAAAAATAATGCATATCCACACAAAAAAACTATATTACACAAAGTCTTAAAATATTTTTGTATTTTCTAATAATTAAACATAAAGTTTTCTTTTTAACTTAATTTATAACAAATTTTGTTTGAATTTTTGAAAATTCTGTTTACAATGAATGCCACTCCTATTTATAATGAATAAGAGGACATAATTGATTCATAACTAACTTCCTAGGGTAAATCTCTTATTTTTAATTTGAATTTTCACCTTTTTTACATTAAAATGTGATTTAATAAATACAATTGCAATGAAATAATATTACAAAAAGTTAAACAAGGAATAGAATAAAAATTGAAAATTTAGGAAGTACCACCTAGAAGAGATTATTCGCTTTACAAATCTTCCTTTTTAATGGTTTGTAAAATAATCCTTTGATCTTCATATTGTGATTTATTTAGTCTCACAATCCTAAATTTCGATACAACAATAACTATACCATCACTATTTGTAATGATAGTGTTTTAAAGGTTCACCAGCCATGTTTCTATGACATCAACCATCTCATCAAACCCTTTGTATAAATTTGAACAACTCTGGTTAAATTTGCAGTGAGCATTATAAATGTCACTTAATTTATTTATCCCCTTGACATTGAAATTATTTTCTCCAAACAATTCTTCCTTCAACAATTTTTGAAATTGCTCTTTTAGATTAGTATTTGTGTATGGCTTAGAGTCTTATTATTTCAAAATATCACAATGAATTGATCAAATTTTAGTGAATTTCTATGATTTCATATCATCACTTTTTATTTTTATTAATTATAAATATATTCAAGAACATCTTCCAAAGCATTGATTTTCTATTTAATACTTTGGAACAATAGATGGAAGGCATTATCTTCATCTTGATTGAAAACACCTAATATAAGCAAATTCTCATCAACATCGGCCACTTCCTTTACATGTCTTACCAAGCCTATCCACATTGTTAATTCTTTATTCACAATTTTGATCTCGTCAATGACCTTGGCATGTTAAATCATCAATAGCTCAAAGGATTTTCTACTCTCATCAATAAACTTCATTCCTTTCATCAACAGTTGTTCCCACAAGTTTCTGTTAGTTTTCCACGGTTGTTGTATTTAATGATAATAATGATGGCTTATTTTTCAATGCATTTGAATGGGATAAAATTTGAGAGAGAATCCAAAAGGAGTATCATACATGTTAATAATGACTTGATAGATGTAGTGAGTGTGTGGACTTGTTCTTCAAGTTGCTCTTGAGTTAACTTACCTTCTTAAGTTCGCGTCAAAAAATTTAGCTGCAAAATGTTTAAATTTATGAATAGCACTCTCATCACTCGAATCTCCCATGGGGATTCTATTCAAGTTATAATCCACAAAAGTTATGTATTCATCATTCTTGTCAGCAAGTGGCTGTACTATCTCCATAAATTATGCACCATAAGAATTTGAGACCAATCTTTAGGGAATATTTTCTTTCTTTAGAGGTGGACTCTAAAATAAATTTTATAATTCATTGAAGTGAATTGTATAAGTATTTACAATAATTTTATTTTTATTCAAGAGCTAATGGATCTATGAAAATGATGTATCATTATAAGAACTGATAAGTTAAGCATCATAACTAGAAGGCGTTCACATAGGAGGACTGGGTTGATTTCAAGGTGGTAAGAAAGGTGGAGGAGGTAGATGAGGTGAATTTGGTTTATCTGCATGCATTTTAGTAGAGATATGGCGCACTTGAGCGAGTCCTTGATCTAGTGTCAAAAATTGGGGAGTTGTATTATCAATCAGAATAGAAGAATCAAGATCCTGAGAAGAAGGAACTTCACTGGGCTTACCTAGAAGTGAATGGAAATTTTACTCTCAATGGGGAGTATCTCCCATAGATATTTTTAGGAATTTTCTCTTGATCATGATCTTATTCATCGCCCTTACTTTTTATTTTTTCAATTGATTACGAGGGATGAGGGTGACCACTGGAGCTATGTGGTTTTATTTCATATGTAGTTGCCTTTTTTGGAGCCCTTGAGGGTCCAATACTCTTAGAGCTACATTTTTTAGTAAATTCCACTATTTTTTTCTCAAATCATTTTCTTGGTTTATACAAGACCAATTGAATGCACACATTCGAGTTTGTGACCTCGTTAGACTACTAGTCAGTAGAGGGTAAAGGCATGAACTTGAACTTTTTTATGTATAATAGGTCCTCTAGATCATTCCCATCATCAACTATTCCTTTGGAGACCCATTTTAATTTGAAATCTCACGAGTGTTCTAGGCTCATTCTTGTGTAATCTCTCCACCTCACCTCAAAGTAACCAACACAATCAGCCCAACAATCCTCAACCACAGATTCATGATAATAATTCGGGCCCAACTTGAGGTTATTCTTAACAAATCATTACAATCAAAAGGTAATGTTTTGGTATGAAATTGCTTTGGTAAATGAATCATTTGTATTTCAATGTTCTACACATCGAGCGTTATTCTACAAATAAAATGACAAAGCTCAACTAGAAATTAGATCCCATTAATATAATTTTCCTTAGATTTCTTATGGCTTTCCTCAAATTGTCTACAAAGTTACATGAGAAAGCCTTTTTTAATTGCATAAATGAGGATTTGGTCTGAAGTTCCCTCAAAACCACCTATTCTAAAATAGGTGAGTATTGGATGAAACTAATTGCATACTGATTTATTATTTTGGCTACATGAGAGAGATTATGGATGCCATATTTTCCTCCAAATATATTACTTTGAGCATGAGTAACACATCATTGATGTGTTAGAAATTCTTTTTCTCATTTCATTATTAGAAGACATCAATAATATTAATAAAAAAAATGTTTTTTCCCATTTTCAAAGGTGATTTGATGGTAATATCTATATATCATTTTATTGGAGATAAATTTTAATTTTGAATTAAGAATAGGCCATGAATTTATGACCGTAATTATATAACCAAGGTAAGATGTCATGCAAAAGCTCTATATAATCTCAAGCATCATTAGTTATTTGTGCAATGTATTATAATGATGTGACCCCAATCTATGAATTTTTTACCCTTATAAATGAGGTTCATAATCATACACATCTACTCATGTAATTCTTCTAGTATTGGATCCCTTAATTACTATATTAAGCAAAGTAATCATGGACCAGTGAGCTCCTGTAAATTTTTAACTTATAGAGATATTTTTGGAGCTTACAGAGATAATTCCTCTTCTTCTTCAACCAAGTTTTATTGACCATGTCTAGACAATTATTTGTATTATGATCCCAATATTATCGAATAGTCTCTTTATTCATCAACACAAGGCCTTTCTGAAAGAAAATTCCAAAAATAATGTTTAGAGAATGATTACCCAGTTTCACTATTAACACTTATTCCACAATTAATATTTGTCTGATTTCTAAATTGTATTATTTTTCACATGCAAAGACCAGGTTAATGCATTGACCTAAGGCTAGGAAACCAATGGCTTCTAAAAGCCCACTATCAAAAATATGTTGGCCAATGGCTAAATGTTTTCCTTCCATCATTTCTTCTCTTGGACTTTTAGAGAACTCTTTAAACTTATTTCTTCTTGGACAGACATGATGATGAATCAAATCTAATTCAATGCACCTTTCTAAATACTTCCTTCGTAGATTTGCTCTTTATGTACTACGTGTCAGACGTGAACACCATATATGATCTTCCCTATTGTTGTCTATTTTTCTCACATTGGAAGTTTTAGAGCCCTTAAGTAATTTTTTTAAATGGAAAAGAAAAAGTTTGGGACTAAGATTTTATAGTCAAACTTTGGCCTTGGGACGATGCCTACTCTTTGGAGCCAAAATTGTGACGTTTTGGAAAAGTTGATTTTTGGAAATAATAATGAAGAGGTTAGATTACATTCATAATAGATATGTTAATATAGGTTGATTAATGTTAGATGTACATATATTCATTTGAAATGTTGTAGTGCGTATTGTTTGATATTTTTATGATTATTTTTTTTATATTATATTTTGGTCTCCTTTAGATTAAAAGAGTTTGTCATATTTTGTGATCCAAATATTATTGGTTTATTTGTAGTTTATTCAAGGATACATTTATTGCATGAGACACTACTTTTTATGTTATTTATTATTATTTTTTAAAAATGTTCGTCAATAATTACTTATTGTAATAATGTTAATGTGGGTAAGTTGGTCCCGTTAGGTAGTTTGAGTTAAGTATATAGACAAATTTATTAAAACTTATATGAGAAAGAATATTGTGCCCAACTATAATCGAGCATTTATTTTGTATAAACTTTCTTTAAATCAATTATTAAATAATGTAGTTATTTCAACTTGCCTAAGTTTATATCACTTCTTTTTCAAGATTTTGTTTACTTTTTTATCTCAATACTTCTTTCATTATTTTTTTCAAAATTTTGAGTCCTTGTGTTTTATGTTTTTGTCAGTTTTATCATATTTCAACAAGTCTTAAGGTCTATTTATTTTCTATGATCCATATCATTCAATTGTTTTCATAGGGGAAGACCTAAAAGACATCCATGAATAATCATTATCAATGTGGGATTAACTCACATGTTAATAGGGGGAGAATGGTGAATATAATTTATTACTTTAGATTTTTTGGAGATTTTCACGAGCTATAAGGCAAGGAGACTTGCTTTAGCACACAACCACCGTAAACATTTGTTAATAGAGGAGAGGAATGATAAATATAATTCATCACTTTGGGTTTCTCACCGTCTAACCTCTTTCTCCATTGACAAAGCTTTTGGTAGGTGTTATGCCTAATAAATCACCCTTGTCTCATAGTTATTACCAATGTGAACCCAATTACAAATCAATCATGTATTTTATTTGTAAGTTAAAGGCTTTTACGAATATATATATATATATATATATATATATATATATATATATATATATATATATATATATATATATATATATATATGAGGTAGAATTTTATACATGTGTGTATTTTTATCTTTGCAAAAATTACTTTCATGATTAATTGAATTATCCAAATGACATTTTTCCTCATGAATTTTTAAGAATAATTACAAGGCAAGGAAATCCACTTTAAGATCTGGAATAATACCACCATATCCAATTGCTCTTGAAATGCCTTGAAATGCTCTGTTAGTGTGAAGACTACATTGATCATGGTATAGTTACAAACAATTCCATACCTTTGCATTCTTGAATTATTTCCAGAGCAAGGGAAACTCATCTTTAATAATCTTATTTTATTCATTTGGAATGCTCATTTTAAAGGACTTATGGATATCTATTGTATCTTCTCCAATAATTTATGTTGTTACTTTCATAACATTTGAGTAGTTCAATGTCTACTCTGAAAGAGATGATTGTTTCTCTCATTATATATTTCTTAAGAATTAAGAAGAAAGCCCTTCATCCATAATTCATTCAAAGTAACTGATTGAAATGGTTGCCATTTGCCAATAATTATATATTTGTATAAACGAAAGATACCAAGAAATTATTTTCTACATTACAATTATCAAAAAAATATTAATTTATTGAGAGTATTGACATTAAAAGAAAAAGTGGTGATAGTCTTTATTCTAATTAGGGCATAATATCTATTGAAAAGGGTTATATATACTTCTTTTAATAAAATTATCCTCTGATAATGTTGTTCTATAACTAGATTTTAAGAATTGTAAGGTCAAATTCTTCAACAAAATTATAAAGCTTTTAAATAACTCTTACGTACAAAATAATTTATCGAAAAAAATTGAACCCATTACATAATATAACTTTATAAGAACCATCTCAAATATAATTTAACTAGAAAATAAATTGGATCTAAACATAAACCTCCCAATAATTTATCAAATTTTATTTAATATGTTAATTTTTTTTTTTTTTTTTTTTTGTTGGGTGGGTAGTGACCCAAATGAATCTTTCCTTGACTATGGTAGCTATGACTTGCATTGGATCCAAGTGTCATTTTCGTATAAAACTCCATGTGAGTGGGTGGCACTACTCGATGATAACTATATACATCTCATGTTCCAAAACAGGAGTGATGTTGATTCCTCCCTTACTAAGAAAGTGTAATTTCGATCTTTGATAGCAACTTTGATGTTTACAACTGCCTCTTTTTAAGGTGAAGATTATGGCAACATTTTTCCACGGTATTCACTGGTGTCTTTTTCGAATTATAAGGAGTGTCCCCTTCACATGTATCGTCAGAGGATCTTCCCAGATGTGCCATTACATGGTAATTTATTAAAGTGTAGACGTTGGTGGAGTCAAAATTTTTTTTTTTGGGGTTGTTTTTCCACTCTTTAACAGAAGGGATGGAGTTCTCAACATGTGGCGAAGTTTTTGTTGAGTTGTCTTATTGGTATGGTGGTAAGAAAAGTGAATCATTATGTTGTTGCTGCATAAATAGGGTGTGCTCGTGTCATTGGCTCCACCAAATAATATTCATGATGGATAGGTAGCACTGGATCCACTGTTAAGAAAGCTCTTTTATTGAGTTGTTTTATCTTTAAAAAATGATATGCCACCGCTTCTTTTTTCGAGTTATTTCCTACACTCAATATTTCACAATTATAGTTATGTAATTTAAAAATTCTTGAGATATGATCATGTTTAATACCAACATTATTATTAAAATTTTAATATATTACCGTATTTTATTATATTAATTTCAGATCATGAATACTTACCAAGCATATTTTTATTGCTATTGTATTTATATTTTATCGATATATTTCAATGAAAAACAAGCTATAAAATATTTAAAATGTTTGAACGTAAATTTTAATATAGTTATAAAATATTTATTTTAAAAATATTAATTTGAGATGAGATTTGTTTTTTAATTGAAAGAGGTTTCTAATAAAGTAATTAAATTGGAAAAATGAAGCCATATATTATATTTTTCTTAGACCTCTTACCTCTTATTGTTATTGTTGATGATGATGATTAGGAATAAATGTTTGTATAAAATTTGAAGTTATAAATTTAATACGGAACAATGTTTGATTAAAACCAATAAACAAATATAAAATATGAATAGAAGATAGATCTCCTAACAAACTACATATAATATCATTAACATTATTAACATCACTAACGACTATAACCAACTTCGTTCACCTTTAATTATTAAAAAAACAAATAAATTAATATTAAAACATATATTCAAAGATCTCTATATAAACAATGCAAAAGTGAGTATATTCCATATTACAAATATATTAATAATGATTGCTGAATTGACTTGGGTCGTTGTGGGGTTTACATTTTTGTGGGTGGGAAGTGGGGGATTCTTCATAATTCATAAATATGTTAATGTTTTCAATGGATGGTCCATAACCCACGATGTTTCTAATTGATCTTATTGTCCTTTTGGTTGGTTTTGTGCATTAATTTAACATTTAAATAAAGATTTGAGGTTTCTAACTCATTTTATTGTTTTATTGCTGGGCTTTGTACATCCTCTCCGGGTTGTAATGATGCTTCAATATGCATGGTATTTGAATTACGTGCACCAAGGTTTATAATTCATCTTATTAGTTAGTTTTGTATATTATTTTTATATTTAAATTGGCTATTTTATATTAGGTGGTATTTGATTTTTTAGGTTTGGGTTTTTTTATTTATAGCTCATAATCGATTTTTTTTTTATAATATATTAAAAAAAAAAAAATTAAAAAGGAAAAGTCCCTCTCAAAAAATTTATTTTACAAATACTTAAAAAAGATTACAATAACTGAAGTGTTACAATATATATAAAATATGTAATTTTTTTGACACGGTATTATCATCATGTTAGATTTAACGACTTGGCACACATTTAGGCACGTTTTCATAGGGTGAGTCGAACGGACTAATCCATCAGGGTTACGTCAGTGCCCCACCCGACTCTCATGGTTCAATCAAGTCTCGAACCCATGACCTAGTGGTCATTGTTACAACGGCTTACCATTAAAGTATAACCCTAGGGGCTATAAAATATGTAAATATTATTTAATTAATAAATAAATTAATACTAAATTAGATATAAAGGTATATAAATAGTGTATGTGTGGGTATAATAGTTTATAATATTTGTCACATCTAAATTTGAACATAGAATATACAACTAAAGTCAAGATGACTACAACCTACAAATTTGAAGATGAATTGAGAAGGTTACTGCTACACCCTTAACTTATAGCATATATTAAAATATGTGTCGTTGACTTGTAACTAGTGTACCCTTTAATTTAGTCATATGATCATTTCTATAACTTCAAATTGGTAGGAAGGTTGGCATATGGAGTATTAATAATATAATTAGGGTATATATAGGAGGTAGTGGTTAGTTTTAAATTATCATATTACAAATTCTATTCTTATTGTAAAGTTTTAAAAGTTTCCCTCTTTGAGTGGCTTAGTCATGTACTTCATTATTTTACACTTATTTCAACCATATTATTATCTATTATTGTTATGCCACTTAAATGATATAGTAATTTCATTACAAGTAGTATTAGAGCTTCAGTTTGGAAAATTGTGTGGTCAAAACCCCAATTTTAAAGACTCTTGTATATCTTATAAACCATTGCAAATTCTTATGCAATTATTTTCTAAAGTTGTAAAGTTTTCTAAGGAATATACTATCCAACTTTCAGTTTTTTTGTGATCATTTTTGAGTAAGTTAATGTGAATTTAGGGGTTTTTATAAATTCTCTTTAAAGGCTATAATTTTAAGAGTTATTTTTATTATTGTATATTTTCGAAAAAAATGCAAAAATCTAAAGGGGATCTATTCTTTCAAGTTTTGGATTTGAGATTGACATAAGTCTGAAACTAGTTGGTTAGAGTTTAGTCAAATCAATTATGTACTATCAACCCTTAGCATGATAGGGCCACACAATAGAGACCAAGGAAAGAAATCATACACACTAGGAAAGACCCTAATAAAGAGGAGATAAAATCTGAGTTCAGATCATATAGGACTTCTATGATTTTTTATTTATAAATTCTCTTTAAAGGCTATAATTTTAAGAGTTATTTTTATTATTGTATATTTTCAAAAAAAATGCAAAAATCTAAAGGGGATCTATTCTTTCAAGTTTTGGATTTGAGATTGACATAAGTCTGAAACTAGTTGGTTAGAGTTTAGTCAAATCAATTATGTACTATCAACCCTTAGCATGATAGGGCCACAAAATAGAGACCAGGGAAAGAAATCATACACACTAGGAAAGACCCTAATAAAGAGGAGATAAAGTCCGAGTTCAGATCATATAGGACTTCTACTATGATTTTTTGATCACTCAATAACAAGGTGCATAATTTGAATGATAATATGTGCAAAATACAATTTGAAATGAAACATGATATGGATGATAGTATGTGTAACATACAATATGAAATGAAAGGTGATATCAATAATATGTGTAATGGAGTGAAATGAGATATGGCGAATATGCGAGGAGATATGGATAGAACTAGTACGTAAATCACACAACTAACTCAAGGTGGATCTAAGGGATAATTGAGCCTTGATCCAAATTTTATGCAACCTCTTCCATTGGCTAGCATTAATTTCAAGCCTTAAAATTAGATATCAAAGGTGGACATGCATAAGTTCCATAAAGATGATCTAGTCAACTAAATCAACCAATTGGAGATTTTTTTTGATCTACATCAAATCCCATGTGGGTAAAAGGGTACCATGGAATCCCTATATTTGAAACCTAAAAAAATAATTTAGTTTCGATGACTATGTGCTCAAAAAAAGAAGAATGCTCTTAATGTCCCTTGATCATTTTTGATGGGGGAGTTGTAGATGCACTATAGTAATAGTGTAATGGAGAGTTACTTCAACTAGTTGGTAAAATTTTGAAAAAAAAATGATCAATAATTATATTCATTGATTCTAAAACATGTCCTTATGAGTGGAAACTATTATAGATGAGAATTTGAATGACATATTTCTTGGCAATCTCAATGACTACATTAAACACAAGGTATTCATGTTTAAAGTGTTTAACGTGTTTGATTTTATTATACATAGGATAGGGGAAAAATGTATTTCCAATAAGAGGCTGACATTCACTAACATCAAATATTATAACACTTTGACACTATAATGCCCTCCTACCAAGTCAACAACTCAAAACATTAAAGAAAAAAAGAAAATGGGTTATGTGTTAACTGTGATAGAAATGTAGTCAAAGAAATAAATGTGTCAAAAAGAAGTTTTTATATAGTGAGAGTGCCAATGAAGAAAATAATGAATAAATAGCATTTGAGGTTTTTGACAAGATATAGGAGATCCCTAACCATCTCTTTTTATACACTTTCAGGTATTAAACACCCCAAAAACTCTCAAGTTAGTGGGTTTCCTAAAAAAATCAAGGTGATAGTGTTGATTGACTTAAGAAGTACTTATAAATTCATCAACAATAAATTGACTGTGTGCTTGAGTTGTTTCATTTATCTAGTTCCATTATTTTAGATCCTGATTTTGGATGGGGGTACAATCAATTGTTTAAGGATATTACATAGGGTTTAAACTCACCATAGGAGACTACCTACTATATTTCACTATGTTTTTCATTCTTATGGGTGGAGTAGACATTGCATTGGGAGTCCAAACTAGCTTGGGAATGATTGAGATGAGCTTCTAAGAGATTTTCATGTGTTTTCATTCAAATGTAGGGAATTTAGAATACATCAGTTGTGTGCAATGTCTCCATGATGTGTTTTTGTATTTAAATGTTCATACATTATTGTATGGTTTTAAGATACACTTTTAATATTCATTATAATTTAATTCATGGATAATTACTAATTAGTGCACAATTATTCTCAAACTATTATTATAGAAGATTATCATTCAAGTTATTCACTTGATTGACTTTCACTATTAATGGTAGACTCTCATCTTTAATAGGACTTATTATATAAGTTAAATAATTTAAAATCCCTATCCTAACATATGTATTATCTATTTAAGAGCATAAATGGCTAGTGGTTGAGGTATGCACCATGGAAGATAATTATTTTTAAACTATAAATTTAGGCCAGAACTTTTTAATCTAAGGAGGTAGTCATGCTACCTATGGTATATCTATGTATTGTTTTTATTTAAATATTTCATTGATTTATATTATTGTATATATTAGGTGTATTTATTATAAAATCTAAAAAAAATCTAGACCCTATCCAGATATTTTATTCCAGGTAGCTATCTTCAGATTAGGAATTTCATCACTCAATCCAGGCACTTGAGGCTTCTCCTTGCAAAAACTAGTGAAGTTAAGTTTGATTATAAATTAATTGTGAATATTTGGTCAAAACTGGGTCATCTATACTTAGTATTTGTTTCAAACCACTACATACAACAAGATTATTTAGGCATTACATACATGGCATTGAATTTTAACACATGTGACTGAATTCAATGAGAATAGGAAAAAATGATTTTTATTGGTAACATCTGACCTAGAGGTACTAATAATTATTATTCAATAATAATAATGCGACATTAAAACCTAACTCTAGAAAAGGAAAGGGCCTTGTTAAATAAAAAGGAAAAGTAAAGCCTAAGCCTAAGGGCAATAAATTATCTCAAAAAAACTCTTCCCCTCATCATGACAAAGGCAAATGGAAAATGAATGCAAATGTTGACAAAAAAAAGGTTTCAATTATTTTGGTAAACCAGGTCTTGTTTAAACATCAATGTTTTTAATAAAATGGCATATTTGGAATAAGAGATGAAAACTATGCAAATCCCTCCTGCCAAGATAAGAGCAACACTTTCTGCAATAATAATTAGATCACTTATATCTAAATGAATATTATATTTAGGATCCTCTCACCATGTGGTGCATGAAGGATTTATATTTCACAATCTTGACTAAAGCCACACAACTAATTTTTTGTGGTAAAATTTAGTCCTTTAGTTTTTGGGGAAAATGAACAATTTATATGGAGAATCATGTATTCAATAAAGTTTTCCATGGAACCTCTTATCCATTCATTAGATCACACAATTAGGTGAAGGCAAAACCATTGAGTTTACACTTATAGATGTTATCTAAAAATTCAAATATCGATCTTTTATTATAGCTGCTTGCAAGGTTGATCATCATACACCATGTTTGCATATGCTAATAACTTAAGTAAACTTTGATGTGAGTGTTTTGGTCATCTCAACTATCACTCATTGCATAATGTTAGTAATCATAACATGTTTAGTGGTTTTCCATAAGTTTATTTCAAATATGGAGTTTTTCTAGGTTGTGCACTTGGAAATAAACATAATGATCCATTTCCAAAGGAAAAAACCTTGAAGGAAAGTGATAGATTATAGTTGATGCATAGTGATCTTATGTCCTTTCCCAATGCTTCCTTTTAGAAACATAAACACATGCTTACATTCATTGATGATTTCTCTCTTAGAACTTAGATTTAAGTTATAAAAAATAAAATGAAGCCTTTGATCACTTAAAAAATTTCAAGGGCCTTTTTAAAAACCTACAAGAGAGAAAAATTCAGCATCTCATAATAGATAATCAAGGATATTTTTTCAAGAATCATTTTTTTTTGAACAACCAGTATTCAAATTTATCATACTGTACCCTACACCACCCAGAAAAATAGTTTAGTTGAGTGTAATAACCTCACACTAAAGGAAATTTGAAATTACATTGTACATTTTAAAGACTTTCCTCCATAATATTGGGCAAAGGCAATTTAGTGTGAGAACTACATCCAAAATTGAACTCCCCACTTCTCAGTGCAAAATATGAATCCTAAATAAAAATGTTCTAGTGTCAAACCTAATGTTTTTGATTTCAAATTTTTTGGATTTAATGCATGGGTGCTAAATCCAAATGAAAATCACAAAGAAATGGAAAGGAAGGGTCATCCTTATAACTTTATCATCTATTATGAATATGTGAAGGTATATCTTCTTCTTGTTTTAGGAACCCCTAAAGTGATTTACCAATAGGATGTGTTAATTTATGAACAATCCTAATATTTCATGCGAATATATACTACTCCTCATTCATTACATTATATCAAGTTAGACACAACATTTGAGGTATGTTATTAACAACAAGATAACATAGATGATTCCCATTTTGAGAGTTATTATATTTTAGATGATGAGTCATAGGGAGGAAAACCAACTCCTTCGTTACCGATACCATAAATAATTTATAATACACCGACACATCCAACCTATACCAAAATGGGTTAGCACATTTTACATTGAGGTTAGTGCATTGGTAGGGGATCCAAGAGATACAATCATGAAGAGATGCAACTACTATATGGTGTTGCACAATTGGCACAGTTGGCAGTGACACAAGATCTAAATACTTGTCATTAAGATTATAAGAATCGTAAATGGAAGGTAACTATGGAAAAATAAATCATTTCTCTAAATAATAACACTTTGGATTTGGTTCCACTTCTAAAAGGAATAAATGTACATGTCCCAACCTCCAGGGTCTTTCAATAATGAGAACTCTATTTACATGCCCAGATTGATAAATTCCTTGTATGTCATGAAATAGGCTCTTCAAGGTTGGTATGAAAAGATCGACATGTCTATAATTAATTCTAGTTTTATATGGAGTTCATTTGACCCTATAGTCTACACCAAGAAAATAGATAGGAAACTCTTGATTTTGATCATTTTTATTGATGACTCAATCATTAGAAGAGCTTCCACCACCCATATTAATGAATAAAAAACATGAATAATGAAGTTTTTTTAAATGACTAACTTGGATTTGTTGAATTTTTCCCTTGGTCTTCAGATTTCACAATTTGAGAAAGGAATTTTTATTAATCAATCCAAGTATGCTCAATACATTCTCAACCAGTTCAATATGAAAGAGTACAAGTCTGCACCAACTCCTTATCAATTTGGAGTTAGAATTATAGCCAACTTTTCTTCTCCTTCAGTAGATGGTACATTCTATAGGTAATTGGTGGGAAGTATTATATACTTGACTCTTACCTGTCATGATCTTTTATTTGTTATGAACTTAATGTCATGCTACTATCAAGATGCCCATGATAGCCATTGTGAGACTTCTACACACATTATACCATATATTTATGGTACTAATAATTATGGGATTGAGTACAAGTTAGGTGTAAATCCTCTATAACTAGTTACACTTGTGGTCCAAAAAAATAACTATAGGCTATAAAGATAATGATTGAGCAAGATATCTAAATAATTGCAAGTAGATGACATAATACATCTATCATCTTGGGGCATGTCCCATGACACAATATTACAAGAATCAAACTAATATTTATTTGTCTATTACATGAATTGAATATATTAGAGCTAACACTACCAACCATGAGTCAGTTTGGACTCATCACATGCTTTTTGAGTTTGTATCTTTGCATACGCAAACTAAATGCTTTGGTGCAATAATCAAATTACTATTCACATCTCTCACAACTAAGTGTAACACCAACACATAAAACACATTAAGATTAATATGCATTATATTTAGGAATTGATACTGGTCAAGATCATTGATGTTAAGTTTTTTCAAATAGATGAAGAGGTTGTAAACATGTTCACAAAGCCATTGCTTGAGGTACAATTCATTCAACTCAAGAAAATATTAGGAAGGAAGGAAGGCGTCATCAAGGGGAATACTTTTGAGATTCCTCTATCCTTCCCTTCATTAAATTACATCTTAAAGGGGATGTTAGTGTATTTTATTATTTATATAGTACCATAAGGTTTTAAGATGCACTTGTAATATTCATTATAATATAATTCATGGATAATCACTGAGGAACAATTATCCTCAAACTATTATTAGAGAATATTTTCAATCAAGATATTGTCTTGATTTAATTTTGATATTAACAATACAATCTTCTCTTTAAGAATGCTTATTCTACAAGTTAACTATTCTAAAAACCCTATCCATAGCCTATTTTTTAATCTATAAAAGAATATAGAGAGTTAGTGGTTAAAGAATTAGTGTGGAAGATAGGTATTGTTATACTAAGAATTTAGAATAGATATTTTTAATCTAAAGAGGTAGCCATGCTACATATGGTAAATCTATGTATTTTTTATTTTAAACTTTCACTGATTTATATTATTATATGTATTTGGGTATATGTATTATGGCAACTAAAATAATTCTAGAACCTCTCATTAGATACAAAAGAGACTTAACAAGGGTAAATATGGGGTTGTGGCACAATTTTTTCCATTATAAGAAAAATTATAAAATATGCCTACACCACTACATATGTAGGAAACTATAGATAGGAACTTAGTAAATTTTTGGGATAGAAATGATTGCCTCCTAAGAGAGTTCATGATCATGCCATTCAAATAGTACCATGGATCTAACCACCCAATATTAAACCTTATATAGGTACCCTTATGTGAAAAATATTGAGATCGAGAAGAGGGTATAGTAAGTGTTGGAAGCAAGCATCACTAGTCATAATCATATTACTTATTCATATTTAACGATGGTGGTTTATAATAAGGATGACACTTGACACATGTGTTTAGACTATGTATAACTCAAAAGTACACATTCTACTAATTTATGATTTAATAGATGAGTTACATGGTGTTGTTTATTTTTAAAAACTAGATCTTTGTTTAGTGTATCATCAAATCATAATTAGAGATGTTCATTTTCATAAGATAACATTTAGAACACATGAAGGCCATTATGAATTTTTAGTGATGCCTCTAGTGTCATACATGCACTATATACATTTAAAATATTGATGAACTCTATATTTAAGCCATTTCTATGGAATTTTTGTCTTAGTTCTCTTTGATGATATATTAATCTCAAAAAAAAACATGGGAGGAACACTTGCATCATGTGAATAAGGTCTTATAAACTATATAACAAGATATATTTTTTCAAGCCTTCCAAGTGTGCTTTTGAGAGTCAAGGAGGTGGAATAACTGGGTCATATTGTGTATCACGAAGGTGGCAAGGTGGACCCTCAAAAGATCATGTCTATGGTTGAATGGAAAGTATTTAGAGTCATCAAGAAACTATGAAACTTATTAGGCATTATGAGCTATAAACACATTTTAATAAAAATATGGAAGCATAGTAGCACCAATCATAGATGTATTAATGATGGAATCTTCCACTAGAATGAGTTATTAACTAGGGAATTTGAGAATTTGAATAAGGGAATGTGTACCACTCTAACTCTACCCACTCCCAATCTTCCCAAAACCTTCATTATTGAATGTGGTGTTTTAGGGTAAGGTGTGGGTGAAATTTTCATGCAAGATGGGTGACCCATTACATTTGAGAGTCACAAAATGAAATGAAATAATATGTTGAAGATAATTTATGAGAAGGAAATGATGGTTATCCTTTGTGCAGTCAAACAATGGAGACCATATCTAATTGGAAGACACTTAAAGTTAAAGATAGATCTTGACAATCTAAAAGATATTTTTGGAATAATAATTATCATTTAAAAAATAGAATAATGAATCATGAATATTTTTAGACATGAATTTGAGATCATATACAATAAAGGTGAGAAGAATGCGGTGGTTGGTGCACTATCTAGGAGAGATTAATCCATAGATGGAATCTTATATGCCATCTCCATATTTTAGGTATATTGGGTGGATGAGGTATTATTAGAATGGAATAATATCATAGATACACAAAAAATTTAACCCTAAAATCAATATTTGGGAATCTAGAGTTAAAGGGGCATAAAGATGGTAGATTATCTCTAAAGCAAACCAATTAATTTCAAAACTCAAATAAACATATACTAAATTTATTATGATGAGATATATTAAAATTAGAAAGTAAAATGATTTTATATATTGAAATTATAATTAAAGCAAGATAATTATATGGTTCTAAAACTAATATTTATCTGGATTTGAAATAAGAAGAAATTAGATTGGATCTAAATTTAGGATCAATTGCTTGATTTTGGAAATTATATTTCTATAGATGAAAACATTTCCATCAACTTGGGATAGTTGTATTGACACTTCTATCTAATTTGGATGTAGGTTTCCATTATAGAATAATGTCTAAATTAGATGAAACCACCTGGATGATTATGGGTTATGTGTCACCTTAGCTTTGGTGTATTCAGATCTAGGTCATTGACTGTTGTTATTTTTTAAATGAGAGAAACCTAGTTTTTCACCTTCATATTGGCTGTGGGAAAATGGATTAGTGGGAACATTGTGTTGAGATTCCCCAAAATTACATCTATTAATAATCACTACCTACATATCCAATAATCCAAAGATGGCCTCAAACTGATGTAGTTCTCTCTTACATTTTAGCTTATGTGTTTAACATGCAATGTGTGATAATCAAGTTCAATAGTGACCTGTCTTGTAACTTAAAAAAAGTGACTCATGGAATGTTACTTCAGTAATTTAGACCTATAAATGTGTTATCCCTATTACTAATATAAAAATAAGAGAAAATATGGAAGCTTTTTTCACTTCAATGTTTGATTGAGTGATTTTGGTAAGTTTCCTTATGAGTAGATAAGAATTTGCTAGGTGAAGAATGAATAAGGGTGGATATTGTATATATATGAAACCATTTGTAGAATATATTGTATTAAAACACTTAAGCCAACCATATGAATAATTTCATTTGATAATTAGATAACTTTAGGACACTAGAAACTTATGTTGGGGGTAAGACACTTGCGTCAGTATAGGCATCTGATTGGGATACAAGTTTCTGGGAAATTAAAAATTAAACATAGGTCTAAAACTTGTAGAGATAGAAGATAAGTAGATGTATAACATTATGAACATCATAGAAGGTTTGAGTCATCAAAATAACATTGGTCAAACTAAGAGATAAGAAATATGCACAAGAGATAGTGTATGTGAGCCTTTTGGTAGTGGGAAGGGTCTAGAAGATGAAGGTACGTCCATAATATGTATTTTACAAGTGTACAAAAATAAGGTGTTATATAATTGAGAAATGGTGTCTACATTCCCCCTCTTTAATCTAGTAATGAAATTTATAGTTTACTATAAAAAAGCAAAATAAATACGTACTTGGGTGTGTATAACACACCTTGACTTTCCTTGAATCTAACTTGAGTGATTTGATGGTGACTGACCTACAACCAAGAACATGTTATAATATATAATTAGTGGATACAATTTAAAATTGAAATCATTCAAAATATTTAAATTGAAAGAGAGTAAAGTTTATAAGTACACCTATGTATCAATGCAACCACTTTGCCTTTTGCCAATTTGATTTGAAGTGATGTATCATTATGGATCATAAAATTTGTGATTAAGAAAAACATAAAATATGGGAAATACATATATCTAGTGAGATAGAGAGAGAGAGAGATTGGAGGATCCATACCCCTAATTTTAGAGAAAATGAGTTGCCACCTAATAGTTTAGGTTAGCACAATAGTGCAACCCAACCATACTTATAACCTGGTGATTATGAGTAAACCAATTCAACTCACACTATAAAAAAGGTGAGGTTGGATGAATTAATCAAGTCTAACCTATAAAATTTATAATATTGAGTGATTTAATAACCTCAACCATACCAAAAATGATGAAGTAGATTAGCTCAACATAGTTTGTAAAAGTCTAACCTGGTAGGTGATGATAATACATAAAAGTATTTGAAATATAAAAGCTTATTTTATTTTGAAAATTTTAGGTTCTCTTTGCATATCATATACACCTTAGATATGTATCATGTTGAAACTATGTATAAAAATGGTACCAACATACGTAATTATGTCACAAATATGTATCTAAATCATATAACTATGTAATTTGGCCAATTTAAAATTTATATGTATAAAATATTTTAAAAATATTCCCCCCCACTATAATCTAAAACTTGAGTTCAAAAAACATGCCCTCATTATCAGCTGAATCTATGAACTGGTGTAATTGTAGAGAACATGTTTCCAAAACATGCCCCTGCTATAATTTGAATATGTGATCTAGTGTAGGTGTGGAAAACATGTTTCCAAAACATGCCCCTACTATAATGTGAATATGTGAACTAGTTTAGGTGTGGAGAGCATGCCCCAACTATAATCTAAGTCTAGTGAACTATAAAAAATATGAAAGCCATGCCTCTATGAGATGCCCCCATTAATATGCCCCACTTTTTAGTTGAGGGGAAGTATAATCTGGTAGTCACTTACCTCCAAAGGATTTAAAAAATGTATAATATGTGTATGAACCAAGTAACACATAAAAGGAACATGTCTAGGTAGAGATATCATTGAAGCATGAAAAAAGCAATCACATCAAGTCCTTAAATGCATGATATAAATCATAGAAACACCTAGATAGTAACAATACAATATCAACAAGCAATCAAGCACACATAAAAACACTCAAAATAAAAATAAAAGATAATGGTCTAAGTGTCAGGATCCCTGCTCCTTAAGAGCACACTTGATTACCTTTGTATAAGCAACTAAACATGAAATTTAACTAGAAATAATATGTAACTAGAATTCAAAAATAACACAGAATATGAGAGACAATACAATCTTGTATTAACACTCTTCTAGAAGGAAATACAATGAAGAAATCACACTCTTCCCACACCTCTTGGGCGTACCAGTAATTATCCCTCAAGAGTTCTCTCTCTCAATTACAAACACAATCAACTCAATAACCGAGATGTTGTTTCAACCAGTCAGTAACAATACTGCCAGTACCAAGTACTCAAAGTACTCTAAGTAGATCTCCCTGATCTTGCTCCTTGTTGTGTTGTAGATCTCCTTTGATCTTGCTACCCCATAGATCTCCTTTAACCTTGCACACACACACACACACACACACACCTAAAGATCAACTGACCTTACTTACCATGTAGATCTCCCTGATCTTGCACACCTGTAGATCAACTTGGTCTTGCACACCTATAGACCTATATCTTACACACTCAGAAGAACCCTTGTCCTTGCCTTTGCAAGTCCTTATGATTCTATGGAAGAACCCTTCTGATTCTACAAATTACAATACAGCCCCATGGGTCTATTAAATAGATCCCATACAAATAATAATTAGACTTTCTAATTACAATAATTAGAAATGCAGACTCAAGACTAAAATTAGTCTTTACATGCAAACTGACTGTCCGTCTAAAATTAGACCAATTCTAGAATGCACAGATGACCAACGTCGATCACTCTCTATCTAGAGATGACTGACGTCGATTGATCCTTGATCGATGTTGGTAGCTTCCTATCTACTCTTGACCGACGTCGGTTGGCTTGACTGACATCGATTATTATGACACTCAACAACCTCCTCTATGTTTGCATCAGTGAAGCTTTTAGCTCCACAACCTAACAATCTCCCACTTGGAGATAAATAGCTACACCTATACCTATACCTATAATTCATCTAATTTTGTTTCCTAGCTTGTATCCCTCTTCAAGTTCAATCTTGAAGACCAACCACCACACATCCTGTGGTGCTTCTCCTGTCATCTAAGTAACCTGCCATATCCAAATCTACATACCCATGTAGAGAAGTGCTTGACCCTGCATAACATGAATCTCTGCTATTGGTCCCTCTCAGATATCTTAGAATCCACTGAACTACTTTCCAGTGCTCCTTTCCCAGATTGGCCACAAACTTGCTGACAACTCCCACTGCTTGGGTAATATCAGGTCTAGTACACATGTACTCAACCTCATCATGTGAATTGGGACACTATTTTTTGAACTGTCCATCCATAGGTGTGCTAACAGATTCTGCATCTTGCATATTAAACCTCTCCACTACCTTATTCACATAATCATCTGGAGACAAAATCAACCTATGATCTTCCTTGTCTCTAGAAATACTCATGCTAAGGATTTTTGCTCCTCCTAAATCCTTCATGGCACACCTCTGAGCTACTTTTACCTTTAGCTCAGCAAATTCCTACATGTATGAACCTGCAACAAGCACATCATCCACATATAATAATAGGATAATGTCATGACCATTATCCAACCTCGTAAAATAAACACAATGGTTACATTGACATTGACTAAAGCCATGCTTTGTCATACACCTGTGAAACCTGTACCACTATCTTGGAGCTTGCTCAAGACCATATAACCTGGCCTTCTATCTCACGTGTCCATTCTATCCTTTCTTTAACCTGGGAATCCATTGATCTTTCAGTGCTTTCTTTCTGGCTGGCAACTCTACCAAATCTCCCTTTGGTTCTCTTCTAAGGAATCAATTTCCTCATTCATGCCATGCTCCCACTATTTCCTAGATTCTACCTGCATTTCCTCTTCAAAACTTCCTGGTTCTTGACCATCAGTGAGTAATAAGTAGTGTAAATAAGGGGAATAATGAATTTGAGGCTTACTTACCCTTTCAGTCCTCCACCTAGGCATTTGAGACTCCTTGACAGCTTGCTGTCTACCCAAAATTTGCTTTAATATGACCGATCTCAGTCACCTCTCAGTCTGCACCCGATCGATGTCAGTTCCATGCGACCGACCTGACTATCGATGTCAGTTCCCTGACCAATGTCAGTGTCCACCTGATCACTGATGTTGGTTCTCTGACTGACATCAGTATCCACCTGCCTGACACCACTAACTCTGGTCTGCACATGACCGATGTCAGTACCTACCTGTTTGATGTCAGTTCTCACCTGACTAATGTTGGTAACTATGTATTCTTGTGAGTGATGACTTTTACCTGTGAGATCACTTTAGATCATAACCTTGTCTAAACTACCCTGCTCAAAATTATTTAGCCCTTTGAGCTAATCTCTGTCCATCATCTTCTCCATGAAAACCAAGGCTTTTCAGTTCTTAAGTTTGTCAAAGACATCAGCCTTCCTCTTAAGAACATGCATCCCCTTCTCATTCATGTGACCAAGCCTACAGAGCCACATCTTTGCATCTACATCTAAAGTAGATAAAACAGAAGGAGAATCAGTAATACAAGTAGATAAATAAAGAGTACCTACTTTCTTACCACATGCTAATTCAAGTGCACCCTTGGAAACTTTCCAAGATTCTACTGTGAAAGTAACTTTGCAACCCTCATCACCCAACTTTCTTATAGAAATTAGACTCCTCTTCAGGACTGGGACATGCATGACATCCTTCAACACCCATGTGTTTTCCTTCTGCAATTTTAGCTGCACTTCCCCTTTGCCAACAATTTGACAAGGCTCACCAACCCCTACATAAATCTTTTCAAAGTCTCCATAGACATAATCATGGAAAAATACTCTATTTGGAGTTGCATGGAAAGAGGCAACCGAATCTAAAACCTAAGATTCTACTTTATCTAAGGAACATATAAGAGCAACTCATGCAATAATCCCTGCATCATTTACTTCTTTATTTCCTTCATGCTGATCTTCTACCAACCAACAATTTTTCTTTACCTGCCCTTTCTTTTCATAATTCAGTAATTGATTATTCTTGCCATTGAATTCCTCCATTCTTAGCTTACTTTATTTTGCCATTGCTTTACTCCCACTCAATCAGAAACCCCTGAGAGTGACCTGTAATCAACAAATACTAACCTACTCAGCCTCTTGTTAGTTGATCCTAGCTCTGATACCAATTGTCAGGATCCTTGCTCCTTAAGAGCACACTTGATTACCTTTGTATAAGCAGCTAAACATGGAATTTAATTAGAAGTAATATGTAACTATAATTCAAAAACAACACAGAATATGAGAGATAATACAATCTTGTATTAACAATCTTCCAGAAGGAAATACAATGAAGAAATCACACTCTTCCCACACCTCTTGGGCATACCAATAATTCTCCCTCAAGAGTTCTCTCTCTCAATCAAAAACACAATCAACTCAATAATCGAGTTGTTTCAACCAGTTAGTGAAAATACTGCTAGTACCAAGTACTCAAAGTACTCCAAGTAGATCTCCCTGATCTTGCTCCTTGTTGTGTTGTAGATCTCCTTTGATCTTGCTACCCCACAGATCTCCTTTGACCTTACACACACACACACCTGCAGATCAACTGACCTTACTTACCATGTAGGTCTCCCTGATCTTACACACCTATAGATCAACCTGGTCTTGCACACCTGCAGACCTAGATCTTACACACTCGAAAGAACCCTTGTCCTTGCCTTTGTAAGTCCTTATGATTCTACGAAAGAACCCTTTTGATTCTACAAATTACAATACAGCCGCATGGGTCTATTAAATACATCCCATACAAATAATAATTAGACTTTCTAACTACAATAATTAGAAATGTAGACTTAAGACTAAAATTAGTCTTTACATGCAAACTGACTATCCATCTAAAATTAAACCAATTCTGGAATGCACAAACGACCGACATTGGTTGCTATCTGTCTGGAGATGATTGATGTTGGCTGATCCCTGACTGATGTCGACAACTTCCTGTCTACTCTTGACCGACATCAGTTGGCCTGACCGACATCGGTTACTGTGACACTGAGCAACCTCCTCCATGTTTGCATCAGTGAAGCTTTTAGCTCCACAACCTAACACTAAGGAGATCCAAACAAGAGGCATTTTCAAATACTACACAATCAAATGGAAATAACTTAATCAAATGTACACAAAGTAATAATGACATTAAAATGTCAACATATATCAAATAATGACATATTTAAATGTCAAAAAGGAAAACAAAGGCATGAGGGATGGAAACAATTGAGCATATTTAAATAATCAAATAAGCAAAATCAAGACACTAAAGAAAGTGCATAAATGAAAAGTATACAAAAAAATCATAAACACATCATACTAGTCCTTGGATATATGTGTTAGCCAAAAATATTAAGTATATAACATATCAAGTATATTGCAAAAGATAGAAGCATGGACAAAGGCATGTGTAAGGACATAATATCAAACATGATAATGTAAAGTAACAATAGAATGATCTTACTTGGGTGTATCATGATCAAAGAAGCATTTACCCCCAATGTACACATGCCATGAGTAAATAGGTCCAACATTTGAAAGTGCATAAATCATGTATATGTGTATGCATGTATCACACTTAAAATATGCATGAAACACATGTGTACATATAATTGTAGATGAAATTTTAAGCAAAATGGATTTGATTGTGCAATTACATCAAAATACCCAAAATGTCAATACACTCAGTAGGAGAAATTATGGAAGCAAGTCAGAATCAACTAGACAACTCTTACCAATTTCTTGCTTCTCCTATCCTCCCTCCAAGATATTTAAACTGAATTATTCAATTTTTGAATACAACTGGACTCAAAATTTTGACATGTTGATGGTATGATGAATGCTTATGATTATGGATTCATGGATTAATTGAATTCATGGATTTAGCATGAAGATTGTATGGCTTCCTCTATTGGTTTCTAGTTTATCTGATGATGGAGGAGTGGCTTGTTTAAATAGGCCAAGGAGGCAAGATCTATGGCTCACATTCAAATTTGATCCATAAGGATCAAGGGTGGAATAATTTCCAAGGAAATAAGAAATTCTTTGGAAGCTTCTAGAATAGAGGATTCTAAAGAGAAGGGGACAAGTTAAAAAGGATTCTAGAATTAGAGAATTCTACGATCCATTTAGGGGATAAGTAAGATTAGTAAGGGATTATGATAGGTGGATGAGTGGGTCATAAGAATTTTAAACTCCCAAATATTAGACAAGTCAGATTAATTAGTAGATAATGGTGATTTAGGAGAATTAATTGATTTGTGGGGTGGGAATAAGGTTAATATATGAAGAATAATGGAAAGGGGCATTAGACAAATGATAATAAAGGGTGATATTAGGGCATAATTAAACAAGATAAATATTATTATAAGGGTTAGGTGAAAGTAGTGTCAATTAATAGTAATATTAGTGATAATAAATGAAGCTAGTGAATTTAGGTGTATAAATTTTTCCCAGGGTTCACTTTAAGAGGCCATGATGGAAACCCCCTAGGTTTGTTTAGGAAAATCAAATTCACTCCCTTGGAAAATTTGAGTGCACAAAGCAAGTGGAAAATTTCTCTATTTATTTTCCTTGATACTATGCTATCATGTGATTACATGATGTTGAGTGACTCAAGATGCCAGATGTCATCACACCATTGGGCATCATAATACTGACACATGGCATTACATTATCATACATCATTATGCTATCAAGTGATACTATTCCATTTGGTAGCATAATGATGCCACAACATGTTTTCATATGACATGTTACTATCGCATGACATGTTTATATCATGAAACGTGTTATTATCACACAACAATATACCATCATATGACAATATGCTATCACATGATAGGATGCTATCATGAAAAATTTAATGTCATGTGAAAATATGTTATTATATGAAAATATGCTATCACATGATAGTATACTATCATGTAATAATGTACTATCATGTGGTAATATACTGTCATGCCATAATATGCTATTGTGTAATGCCATCCTACTATGTGGCATCATGTTACTATATGACACCATGCTTCTATGCAAGGCCATACTATTATGAAACACTATGGTGTCACATAATATAAATCTATCATGTGACATCATACTATCATGTAACATCATGCTATCACATGACACCATACTATCACATGACATCATACTGTCCCACCTGTCATTGGTCACTAGTCATGCCAACCAGTTGTTGTGGTTCCCCTCCTTTCTTATAAATACCACTGTAGTGACCTCATTTTCACACTTTACTTAAATATTTTTCTTATCCAACCTACTTCCAACTCAATCTACCTGATTCCAACTCAACATACCTACTTCCAACTCAAACCTACCTAATTCCACCTTAAATTTTCCAAGCTTCCAATGGCTTCCACATCCTTGAAAACATAGAATTAATCAAGGGAGACCTAGAATCATGTTTTCAAAAGTATATTGTGTCTAGATTTCCTCTAGATGTTGAAGCAACCCAAATCATTTAATGATTGGATTGATCAATGCCAACTTAGAGGCCTAGTGTAGATGACTCAATATGATATGACTATCAATAATAACCTACTATGATATTTGGTTGGCTATTTTAACTACAATGAGAGCTATTTATATGTTTGGTTTAACAATAAAACAATATCCTTTGGAACCTCTCAATTATATATTCATAATTTAATAGGTCTTCCACATTGCAATGCAAGTCCTGTTAGCACCAAGGTTAGCTTATCTGATGTCAATAAAAATTACTTGGAGCCGATCTACAAAGTGTCCATTGACTCTGCTTGTAAGTTAACATTGAATTTATTAATGAAATTATCATTTATTAATTATATCTGAATCATTTATTATAAATATTTTGGTATCCTAATTCAATTGCATTTTTACTTTTCTATTTTCATTGCAAATAGTCAAAATCAAAGGGAGATCCCCATGGAAAAAATCACCAATCCATTTCTCAAATCTATTATCCATTTATTTCAAGTGAGAATTGTTTTGTAGGGAAGACCATCAAACATTCCATTTTGGGTTGTTTACTATATTCTTCATTCTCTCTCAGGTGTTGTAGGTGATTGGTGCACAATTATATATAGTAGTATTAGGGCAGAGTTGAATTTTGCTTTCTCAAAGGACACTTACACCATTTCATCTTCTAACTACATTCTAGCTTTGTACTTTAGGGCCTTATACAAAATATAGAATACTACAATTCCTACTGCCCTCCATCAAAAAATGAAATGTAATTCTTTGTCTCTCAAGGAACATGAGGTAACTTTAGTTTTTTCAAGTCTCATTTTTTGCTTTATATATATTTCAAATTTTAACATTTTTTAACCTATTATTTGTAACTGGAGAGAGTGTGTGTTTATGACACAAGAAAATAGGTATCAATTAAAGGTCGGTGTGCTCTAAAGGGCTCTAGTGATACCTAGTCTATGGAGCTTTATTCATTTCATTTCAAATTGTGAAATGCCCAAGAACTAATTTTGTTTCATCTTCACTTTGAGTTTCCCCCCAAATTTCTTTTAATGTCTTTTTCTAATTTTATTCAATGAAAAAAAATAATATTCATAGTGTTTTTTTTTTTTTTGGTATTTGACTCTCTAAATGTTTCCATTGATGATTCTTCCACACAACACAATCAATGTTTGCTATTGCAACTTTATTTTTGATTTAAAATTTGATAGTTAATTAACTAGATAAATTTCTCATTTTTTAGTCATAGGTGAAACCATCAATGTCTCTCCCACAAGAACAATGAGATGCCAAGAGCCAACTCCCACAAGGACATCGAGAGGAGAAGAGATAAATTTGATAAGGATAATCAGAATGGATGAGGCAATTACCCTGATAGGTCATAACATTATTAGATTCAATTTGAATTTGCTTTAATTTTATGTCTTCAAATTTACTATTTTTGAATAATTTTTTTTACAATCCACTCAACATCTGTCAGGAGACCAAGAAGTATGTTGCTACCCCCACCACCCATCCAGATTCAAAAAAGAGGAAAGAACATCTCCCTCCCTACACAAATCGAAGAATGTTGCAAATGTCTAATTTCCCAACTTTCTTTGTTGATGACCTTTCAAGTGCACATGGTCTTACATGTTTGCAGTAGATTGATTTAGATGAATATTTTTTTGGCATTGAAAGTGAATCCCCAACTATTGGTGGATTAAATACACATGAATTTATTCAAGTTGCTAATGTGCCTTCACAAGTGCTTCCTACAGCTACCTCTTCCCCAACTACCTATTCCCCACCCCACACTAATACTTTAAATGCCTCTAAGGATTCCCTTACTAATTTTTCATTAGATAATATAGTTTCAAAAAATTTACTTGCCAATTTGAGGGATGGTTTTATTGATGAATTTAATTATTTAAAACAAGGGGAGATAAGGGAAAAATCACTTATCAAAGAAATCAATGCTTGTTATCACAACCACTCCCAAAGAGTGAATTTTTTTTCTCTTATTCAAAATGAACCTTTAAATATTGATGCTTTATTCTAGCAAGCTCAATTTGGATTGATCTTTATGGACAATGTTTACAATGATAGGATTTTAGAGATTATGATAAACAAGTTGGAAAATTTAAATGGAGAAGCCCAAACATATTTCAATAAATGGGCTAAAGATATCCACCTTGTTACCATTACACAAGTAGAGAAGGATAAAGCTGTGCTAAGTTTTTTAATCTGTAATGTGTATAATAATAATAATAATAATAATAATAATAATAATAATAATAATAATAATAATAATAATACCTTTGTATGTTCTTGACACATATATTATTTTTTGTTTGAAGGAAAAATATGAAAATTTAAAGCAAGAAGCACATCTTCTTAATGTGCATTTGAAAAATGTCAAGAAAAGTATCTTCTCAGTGATTGAATTAAAGGAAAATCTAGTTTTATTAAATAAACATAAAAATACTTTGAATAAAATAATTAAAAAGCATGGTATGGATCCAAGCATTTTACTAAAGAAAAAATAGATGCGGATCCTAGAATTCTTTCAATAGAGGATGAAATAAATGAGGGGAGGGTGATTCTTGCACAAATGAATCCTACTATAGAGGATCTTCAAAAGGAAGGAGTGATAATGGAGGATCCATAACCACAAGTAGGGAAAGACAATGGGGTTTCCATGGGTAAGGATGGCAAGCAACAATGGGGTGGAGAGTCTCTACTAAAAAAATGTTGATTTTTTTGGAGTTTATATTGTTCAAAATGATAATTTATATTGTTTAAAATAGTTTATATCATGTTTGTTTGAAAAACACTTGTTTTATTAAAAGATATTTTACAGTTATTCCAAATTCCAAATACTCTTAGTTATATATATATATATATATATATATATATATATATATATAATGTATTGTGGTCAAGTTTATATATTGTATGGAGAAAAAACATAGTAAATATTCTATAGAATTATACTGTTCTAGCATGTAGTTCTATTATTTGAATGTATTGTTATACTGTTATAGTAGTTATAGATTTGAATACATTGTTATATTGTTCTAGTAGTTGTAGTATTGAATGCATTGTTATAGTGTTATATTGTTCTAGTAATTGTAGATTAGAATGCATTGTTATACCATTATACTAGTTGTAACATTTGAATGCATAGCTATAATGTTCTATTAGTTGTAGCTTTGAATGCATTGATTATGGTGCAATTTGGAAATATTGGAACCCAATTATAGAAAAAATATTTCTAGTAATTGTAATAGTTATAGGAAAAATAGCCTATTGTAGAGTAAATATTCTATGAAATTATATTTTTCTAGTAGTTGTAGTATTGAATGCATTGTTAGTGTTATATTGGTCTAGTAGTTATAGATTTGAATGCATTGTTACACTATTGTAGTAGTTGTAGCATTTAATTAATTGATTGTGGTGGAATTAGGAAATATGCGACCCCAAGTTCCAACAATAAGAAAAATATTTGATATATATTTGTGTAATGGTATTAATGTAAATGTGTAATAGAATAATTATAGTTACACTATTATGCATGTTATGCATGTATAAAAATAAATATTAATAATTAGAGTTTTAATGACAAGATAACTAGTGTCCTATGGTGCATCGTGCATGTCTAGACATAAGACTTGTATGCTTTAATGAATGCTATAAGGAAATGCTCTGTACAATGTTAATGAGAATTATGATTTCTACTTAATGAATGGCATGCATTGCAAAGATAAATAACTATTTGAAATACATAGAATTTTAATAGGACAAAAAAAATATTAAATCCAATGTATTAAATAAGATTCATGATTGTAACATCTAGGAAATAGATTATAGAATTGAATGTACTTGAAGTTTAAAGAATAAAAAATATTTTAGAAAATAATAAATGCTATACTGTCAAACTAAAAGTCAGGTAGCTGAAACAATCCTTGAGAAACTTGCTCATTATAAGTGTGATTTGCATCTACCATGTTAGTTCCATATTTAGTCTTAGTATTCTCATCCTTTGTATTGGTACTTGTATTAGTCCTACAATGCTTCAATGAATGCTATAAGGAAATGTTATGTATAATGTTAATGAGAATTATGATTGTTACTTAATGAATGACATGCATTGTAAAGATAAAGTAATATTTGAAATACACAAAATTTTAATAGGATAAAAAAATATTAATTCCAATGTATTAAATAAAATTCATGATTGTAACATCTAAGAAATAGATTACAAAATTTAATGTATTTGAAGATGAAACAATAAGAAATATTTTAGAAAACAATAATTGTTATACTTACCAAACTAAAATTTGGGTAGTTGAAACATTCCTCAAGAAACTTACTCATCATAAGTGTGAATTGCATCTACCATGCCAATGCCATATTCAGTTTTGGTATTCTCATCTTCTGTATTGTAGTTGTATTAGTCATGCATCTTGTTTCCACTAGAGAACTCCATATTGCCACTAATTTGTCATATGGAAAATTGTCGACAGAATAACATGAAACATATAGTCTCAAGGATAATCTTTAGACAAATCATTGTAATCTTTAGACTATATGTTTCATGTTAAACTTGTCTAAATGAAGGATAATGCACTAAACACTTTCTCATATTCCACAGAACCCAAAATCATTGTTTGAACAAGTTCATATAATTTGAAATATTCACTAATACTTTCTTGTAATACACTACTTGGATAAAGGTTTTTCCATAGATGAGTAATGGCACCATTTTTTGTTGGGTCACTTAAACACTGAAATTGATCCATCATTTTAATCCCAAACTATGTTGATTCAGACACCAATAATTATTTATTTAAAATACCATTAATTTGAACTCCATTCACATCTATAGATTTACAAAAAATTCCAACAATTATACCCATGTATTTTTGAAATAATTCACTAATCTGTTGTTGATTATTAACATTGTTCCAAAAAATGGGATGCATAACTCCCATACCCTCTAATAACTCATCCCTTTGAAAAAGTTCTCTAATCTCAATGGCTAAACTTTGTGAGATTTTGCTCAATTTAATTTATGTTTTAGACAAAATAGTATCATATATTAAATGTGTCATAGGTACATATTCAAGATCAACTCCCACAACTTCAAGTCTTCTAAAATATGTGTACATTGGGATCTCAATGCCATTTACCACGACATAAAGATAATTATGTATATTGAATTTTAAATAACTCTCTGGATTCAAAAAATCTATCAAAATTTTCTAAGTTCTAAAAATAGGTCCATGAAATTTTTCATTCAATGTGCATAATATATTTAAACATTGACATACATGTTTTCTCAAACGTATGAAGTCAATAATATAGATAGATCTCTCTTGGGCATATTTCATTAAATAGTTGATTTCCTTCAACATTGGAAAAACATCACATAATGTGAGTAAAGTTTCTAAATATGTTAAATGACATAAAAAATATTTTGATTTGTCCACTTCCCTAAAATATTTATGCATAAACCCTGTCAAAGATGGATATTCCTCAAAAATTCTATAGGTAGGTTCATACATGGAAATCCATCTGGGTTCAACATCTTTCAGTAGTTTTTTACCATCTGTCACCCAATTGCAAATTTTTGGAACTCCATAAATATTTTTGGGCTGATTAACATGTACGCATGTAAGTCACAAATAAGATCTTCCACTTTTGTAACATTACTGAATGTGATAATAATTTTATATGCAAGATTTATCCTATATGTCATGTAATGGATTAGAATCATATATAGAGAAACTGTTGTTTTTAGGTGAACACAAAGACCCTTTCTATGCCCTTACATCACTAATGCACCATCAGAGCCAAGACACACCAGCTTCATAACTATGGCATAAACATCCATTCTATCTCTCTCTCTTAAATTGGATACAACTAGTTTATAGAGGCTTTTTGCATTGTAATTTTCTACCATTTTATGGACAATTAAAAGATGAGATTGCCTTGAATAGTTTTTAAAGGTATATTATTAGGAATAAGAACATTTATAAACCATATTTACTATTACCATAAACTAGATCTAAAGCTATGCTATAACATGTATCACAGAAACATTCCTTAATTCACCATTATAATGAAATCATAAATGATAGCAATATAAAAACAAAAATTACATAGATCTAACGTGGTTCACCCAATGTGGGCTACATCCACCATTGAAAGTTCTCAAATAAATTATTAATCTAAAACAAGATTACAATGAACTCTCATAAAGATAGAAAAAAATCTCCTTTTAAAAGTGCTACACAAAAAATTGCACTTTAACTTGCACCTGCACAATGCTGTATCTCACAATTTGATAAACCACACCCTGTAATAAATACCTACAATTTAAAAAATACTTGCACTTTGAATCTTTTCCTCAAAGCCACACCTTAAAAATAACCATCAACATCTAAAGGCCACACCACACCCTATATATATATAATAAAATGAAGAAAATCCATAAAAAGAGGAGAAATGTGTAATGCTTATCCAAGATAAGCATTATCCAACATGTGACAACCCTCCTCCACCTTCACTATGTAGTTTCCCAACTTCCTGCTCATGCCCCAACTCTAGAAACAATTCTTTTAACCAAATCATTTCCTTTCAATCCTTTGTGGCAACAACATACTCTACCTCTATGGTTGACAATGCCACAACCTTCTGTATCCTATAAATCCAACTAACTATTTTATCTCCAATAGTAAATGTATATCCTATCATACTTATCTTGTTATCAATATCCCTTACCATATTTGAGTCCACATAACTATGCAAAGTGGTATCTGATCTACCATAACATAATGCAAAATCAATAGTTCCTCTCAAATACTGAAGAATCTATTTTACTAACTACCAATGCTCATAACCTAGATCACTCATATACCTGCTCACAACTCCCACTACTTGGGCAATATCTGGCCTAGTACAAACCATGACATACATCAAGCTACCAACTATCGATGAGTAAGGTACGTTGGACATCCTAAAAATTTTAGCTTTTATCTTGGGACACTGCTCCTTTGATAATCTAAAGTGGCCTACCAAAAGAGTACCAATAGATTTAGAATTCAACATGCTAAACCTTTCCAATAATTTTTTCACATATGCTAGTTGGGATAAAAATAGCTTTCTCTCCATCCTATCACAAGAAATCCTTATACTAATTATTTGCTTTGTAGCACCCAAATCCTTCATATAAAAGGAGTCACTAAGCTATTTATTGAGCATATGAATATGTTGTATGTTCTTTCCTACAACTAACATGTCATTGACATACAAGCATAAAATAATAAAAGAAAAATCATCAAAATGTTTGATGTACACACAATGGTCAGAATGACACCTTTGATATTCTTGTTCCAACATAAACAATTAAATTTCTTGTACTATTGTCATGGAGCTTGTTTTAGACCATAAAATCTCTTCTTTAGTTTTCACACATAGTTCTCCTTCCCTTTGACCTCATAACCCTGTGGCCACTTCATATACAACTCTTCAACCAAATCATCATGAAGAAAAGTAGTTTTCACATCTAACTATTCTAAGTGAAAATCCTCAACTACAACTAAACCAAGAATAGTCCTAATAGAAGTCATTTTTACAACATAAGAGAAATTCCCATCAAAATCAATACTTGATTTTTATGCAAACCCCTTGACTACTATCCTAGCCTTATACCATTTCCTCCCTTCATCCTCTTCTTTTATCTTGAAGATCCACCTGTTTGACAATGCACTCTTTCCCTTGGGTAGCCTAACCAAATCCCATGTGTGGTTCTCCATGAGAGATGTATGCTCTTCATCCATGTATTATTCCCATCTCAACCTAGCATCTACTTGTATTGATTCCTCATAACACACTAGTTATCCATTGTTAGTGAGTAATAAATAATTCAAAAAAGGAGAAAAATGTTTAGGGGTTACTTTTACCCTAGAAGATATTCTTACCATAGGAGTTTGGGGTCCTTATGTAGAAGGTTCATGAACTGAATCTTGAGATACTTTGCCATCTTCAATGTCCTCTAATACTATGTACTCTTTCTTTCCTGATCCTGTTCCTACAACTAATCCTTATGCATGAATTTTTCATTAAAGACTACATCTCTAGCATAAAATATTTTTCTATCTTTAATGTTCCATAAATGAAAACCAAAGTCATCCTCGCCATAACCAACAAATGTGCATTTCTCTGATTTAACCTCTAGCTTGGTTCTACCCTCTTTCTTAATGAGAGCAAAAGCCTCATATCTAAAGACTCAAAAAATAATAATCAACATTCTTACCAAACCAAGATTATTTTGGAATGCCTCCATCCAAAGGCATAGAAGGTCCTCTATTAATTAGATATACAACCATGCTAACTGCTTCTACCAAAAATTGTAAAGGCAACCTTGTATGTAACCTCATGCTCATAGCATGTTCCATTATTATTTTATTCATCCTTTTAGATACCCTATTCTACTGTGGAGTTCTTAGAACCATCATTTGCTTGCATATTCCATTGTTAGAACAATAATAAAATAAAGCATTACTACAATACTCACCACCATAATCTAATCTGAGACATTTCAACTTGAGACCTATTTCATTCTCAACCAAGGCTTTTCACTTCTTAAAAGTGTTAAGTATATCATATTTTCTTTTAATGCAAGAAACCCAAACTTTTATAGTTGAATCATCTATAAAAGTAACGTAGTAATTGGATCCACTAATAGAAGATACTTGAGTTATTCCCCATACATCTAAGTATACCAGATCTAAAATATTATCTTTCTTTATGGGTCCAACCTTAATGAACTTAACTCACTTTTATTTCCATACACATAATACTCATAGAAGTCTAGATCTAGATCTTTTAATCCAGGCAACTTATCTTTTAATATTTGTATGCCCCCATGACTCATATGACTAGTCTCCATCTGCAACAACTAAATCAATAGAATCAACACTACTAGTCAAATATAAAGTAACAACTTTCTTACCTCTCAATATCATAAGAGCACCTTTGGTAACTTTCCAAGAATCTAAAGTAAATAATAATAAACATCCCTCACTAACCAATTGCCCCACTTAAGCCAAATTTTGTCTCAACATAGGCATGTGTCTAACATCCTTAAGGATCCATGTGTTTATATTCTACATCTTAACCTAAACACAACCTTTCCCTACTATCTCACATGGTTCATCATCACCAAGATAAACATGCCCTAGATTCTCTTGAACATAATTAGTAAAATAATGCCTATGTGAGGTGGCATGAAAAGAAGCACCTAAATCTAATACCCAAGACTAAAAAAAACTATCCATAAAAAGAATTAAGGCATCTTGACATGATTTACCTGATGTCACATTTACCTCATTCATTTACTCCTTGTTTTCATTCTTATCCCAAAGTGACCAACACTCCTTTGAGTGTCCACTCTTCCCACAATGCCAACATATCATCTTGGATCTAGATCTAGACTTAGATCTACCCTTTGAATTTCCATGATTGCCTTTGATCTTGTCCTTTTGCCTCCCTCTAGTATCAATAGATAAATCATAACTTGAAGATGATTCACTAGAGCTTTTACTTTACATCTCTTCACTAAGGATTACACCTACAACATCCTCAAAATTCAAGCTTCCCTTAGTAGGGACTGCATTACTCATAGCCATAACCAAACTATCCCAACTATCAAACAAAGAACATAATATTAGGAAAGCTCTAAATTCATCATCAAAATTAATTCCAAATGAAGTGATCATGCTTACAACTATATTAAAATTATTTAGATGATTAGCTATTGAACCATTCTCAGACATTTTCATGTTGAACAATTTTTTAATAAGAAAATTTTTATTAGAAGATGAAGGTTTCTCATATAAATTTCCAAGTTTATCCATGAGATCTTTTGTGGTTTTCTCATCAGAAATATTAAATGCAACATAAAATGCAGGGCATTATTGAATGGCACCCATTGCCTTCCTATCAATCAATGACCAATCTGCATCACTCATCCTTATAAGATGTTTTAATTTCCCCTCCAAGGGGAGATGCAGCTCCTTTTGATATAGGTAATCCTCCATTTGCATTTTCTACAAACTAAAATGTTTACCATCAAACTTCTCCCTCTTAATCTGATCTCTTCTCCCATAGCTCCCACTCAAGCTAATAGCCTTTCTATGATTTACCACTTCAGTAAAACACACAACAAATGGATTTGATACTAGTTTTGAGGAATAAGAACACTTCTAAACTAGATTTACTATTACCATAACCTGATTTAAAACTATGCAATAACATGCATCATGAAAATATTCATTAATTCACCATTATAATGAAAGCATAAATGAGAACAAGATAAAAACATAGATAACATAGATATAACATGATTCACCCAATGTGCACTACATACACCAATAAAAGTTCTCAAATAGATTAGTAATCTAAAACAAGATTACAATGAACTCTCATAGAGATAGAAAAAAAATCTCTTATAGAAAGCGTTGCATAAAAAATTGCACTTTCACTTACACCTATGCAATGTTGTACCTCACAAGTTACTAAACCACACCTTGTAATGAATGCCTTTTGACTCTAATCCTCAAAGCCACACCTTGTAAATAAAACATCAACCTCTAAAGGCCACACCACACCCTGTCTATATAGTAAAATGAAGAAAATTCATAAAAAGAGGATAAATTTGCAATGCTTATCCAAGATAAGCATTATCCAACATGTGGCAACCATCCTCCACCTCATCAAGCTTATCCAAAATCTCTCCCAAGGAGGAACATGCAATATTATTCTCTCCACCTTCTAAGGGGACATTTTCCCAAAAACATGTGATCTCAAATAACTCCACATAATAAGGAAGGTATAACATATTCCAATAAATAACCAATCTACCTAAAAATAAGGAAGATAGACCCACTTCCAATAAAATATGAAGTCACATGGAAATAAATATCTAACAACCAATTCCACAAAATATGGAACACATAAAAATTAGAAATATACTAGGAATATTCCCCTCATATGTGGAACAAGGTTCCACAAAAGGTGGAGTAGGGACAAGTACATTCCCCACATCTTTAGAGCTCTTTATGCCCCAAAAATAATTCCCTATGGTCATGTGATAGCCTCAAAGGGATCCACACTCAATAATCTCCCACTTGGAGACCATTTCTCCTGAATAGAATCTATCACTACTCCATGACCACTAAGGCCAACCAAATTTGAACATAATCTTAGTTTGTCCACTGTGACCACCATGGTCATCATATCCATAGGATTATGGCTAGTAAAAATCTTCTCTAGCTTCACCAAGTTATCCTCCAAAGTTATCCTGATGAAGTGATAACATAACTAAATGTGTTTCATCCTCAAGTGGAAAGTAGAGTTCTTTTCCAAATGAATATCACTCTGACTATCACTATGTAGTCTCCCAATTTCTTGCTTATGCCCCAAATCTCAAAAAAAAAATTGTAACCAAATCATCTCCTTGCTAGCCTCTATGGTAGCAACATACTTTGACTTTGTGGCTGACAAATCCACAACCTTCTGTATCTAGGAAATCTAACTAACCACTGTATCTCCAATAGTAAATATATATCCTATCATACTTTTCCTACTATCAATATCCCCTCCCATAAATAAATGCACATAACAATGCAAAGTGGTATCTAATCCACCATAACATAATGCAAAATCAATGGTTCCTCTCAAATATCAAATAATCCCTTTCACTACTGGTCAATGCTCATAACTTGGATCACTCATATACCTTCTCATAACTTCCATTTCTTGGACAAAATTTGGCCTAGTATAAACAATGGTATACATCAAGATGCCAACTACTGATGAGTAAGGTACCTTGGACATCTTAAGCTTTTTAGCTTCCATCTTGGGACATTGCTCCTTTGAAAATCTAAAGTGGTCTGCCAAAGGAGTATCAATAGATCTATCATCCAACATGCTAAACCTTTCCTATATTTTTTTGACATACTTTAATTAGGATAAAATCAACTTCCTCTCCTTCCTATAACAAACAATATTCATACCAAGGATTTTATTTACATCACCCAAATCCTTCATAGAAAAGTAGTCACTAAGCTATTTCTTGAGCAATTGAATATGTTATTTCTTGCAAGTAACATGTCATTGACATACAAGCATAAAATAATAAAGGAACCATCATCAAGACCCTTTCTATTCCCCTACGTGTCACTGATACACAAAGATCCTTTCTATGCCCCTACATCACTGATGCACCATCAGTGCCAACACACACCAGCTTCGTAGCTATGGCATAATCATCCATCCCATAGCTCTCTCTTCATTTGGATACAAATAATTTATGGAGGTTTTTTTTATTATAATTTTTTACCATTTTATGGACAACTAAAAGATGAGGTTGCCATGAATAGTTTTCAAAGGTATACAAATGCATGCAAAACCATGTTGCATTGTCAACTGCAGTGACTTCATCAATGGACAGAGAGATAGACCATGATCTCTTAACACTTTCTTTCAAATCTTCCTTATCAACAATGGCTAGAAATTTTTTCATTTCCCAAGCACTGTTATCCAACCATTGTGATTGTGGAATATATAGAAACTCATTATGTTGAAACAAAATTTTGTAATTTATAAAATTAGAAATGTGTCTTCCCTTTTTTAAAATGTGAAAAATAGTAGAGAACTATACATATTTTTCCCTAAGATTAGACTGCATAACTTTTCCAAATTGCACTTCGATCAGTCTCACTTTCTCAATAAGATGTTTTTGTCGCTTCTGATCATTTTCATATTCACATGCATATCTTACATGCATGCATTATTATCCATTTTTCCTTCTATGTGTTCTTGTTATCTATCTATCTAGGTGCTTCATGGATATATATATTTTCCCATAATATTTATTAATTATGTCCAATTTAAGTTTCATTCTATGTTCTTTTCCAAGTTTCCAACTACAAATTTTACTTCTATATTTTGTTGGTGGCTCATTACCATTTTTTAGTTCTATAGGTTCTATAAATGGATATTTTGTAGCCCAATCAACTTAAAAAGACCTTCCTAATGTCCATGTACTTCTCTTCCTCTGTCAATTTTTTTGTGTAGAATATTCAACAAAATTTGGTGTCTGAAAAAAACTACATTTCTCTTGTGAAGTCTCCAAAGGTGTGTCTTCTAGGTGTGGCACTTTATCAATAAAATATTTAGGTGGTGAGAAGTTATTAGGATTAATTCTTTCTAATGAAATAGTGTCAATATCCATTTCAATTTTTGTATTGAAATGGTTTTACAATTATTCTACAGTGAAAAAAATTAAATAATATTTTTTTAAAAAGATTTTCAATTACTTATATTCAAAGTGCATATTGTTTGCACAGTCCTCTTTCCTAGATTTATGAAAAAAGACTTGGATTTTTATAGTATTTTCTATGGTGTTTTACCCTTGTTGTTACCTCCTGATGTGAGATATTTATTACCAGGTGGTTTATTTCTACTAGCTTACCATTTATTTGACATATTAGTTATCAAGATGTGGTCAAGTGGCATAGTGATTTTAGGCAGTAAGTTGCCACTACATGACATAGTGTTATGGGGCATCAATCCAAGACTGCATGACACACCACTACTGGATGCCATGTTGCCATCATGTGACACATGGTTACTAGGTGATCAGTTGCCATCACATGACACATTTTTTTTAGGTAGCAGGTTACCATCATG
>JARHVA010004228.1:1020000-1310000 GCA_037957365.1 Torreya grandis | reverse complement strand
ATCCAAAGTAGGATTAGATTCACTCTAACAATCTTTGATAGAAAAATATTGCAATAAATCTATTCATCATATTGATTAGGATAAAAAGATATGCTTGGTGATTGATTATCATCCAAATTGGAGGTATATTTAAAAGGGTGGGTATAGTCATTGTCTACTTCAATATCTATGAGGGATGATGTTTTTGATGAGGAATCTGACTCAGATACTAGTGTTGAACATGATCTTAATGTAGATAAGACTTGTATTGACTCTGAAACTAACTCTAATGTGTAGGATACAATGATTTTAGTAGAAGATTCATTATCTATAAGTGACATCTCAACATGGGGTCTTTGATATGATGGATGAGGGGGAGATGATAGAGGAATAATGGACTCAACAAAGATAGGCCCATGGAAGGACTCATGAGAAATGAGAGGACTTGGTGTATGGGGAATAGACTCATCTTTGATGGTTGATTTTTCAAATATGGGGGGACCATGAAAGAGGGATGTGGTGTCTTAACCTTGGCTTGGAGAGGAAAGAGCTTGATTATGATTTGGAATAGAATCTTGGCATTCCTCTTCCTATTCACCTAAGGATGTAGGCTCATTTAATTCATTCTCAATTTCAATGTCACCACAATTGATGAGGTCTTAGACGTAGTTTTGGAAATTATGACATTGATTAATGGTATGCCCATAGGTTTGGTGATATATATAATGGTGGTTTTATTTATACTAAGAGGGCTTAGGATTGGTGGGATTAAAATTTCATGTAGGTTGATAGAACATCATGTTAGCAAAAACAAGTTGGTGGAAAAGGGTTTTTTAGGATATAAAAAGAGAAGTATTAGATGTGGAAGCACTATACTTTAGATTAGATGATTGTTGATGTGACTGGGTGGGTGGACTAAGAGTAGATAATGTGGCTAGGATATGATTCCATTTGATAGTGTAGGAAGGGTTAGATGAGTGGCCATGACTAGTGGATGGGGGATTTGAATAGGATTGGGTGATATGAAGACTAGGAGTTGACCAATGTGTATGGATGTAGACTAGAGGTAATGTTGGGTGGATGGGATCAAAGTCTATAAGATGTTGGGTGATCATCTCGATAAGGTGAGAAAGGAGCATATCCCTAATATTGATGAGGTATTAATCAATTAGGGTATTGACCAAATTTATTTTGGATGCCATGGATAAGGATGGGAGAAAGTAATGTGGTTTACCAACCCCAATTGATAGGTGAAAGGGATTAATGGAAATATTAAGGGGTGATGATGGGATGTATGGAAAAAATTTGAATAAAGGCTTGATTTAATCTGATTTCAAGTTTTTTTGATGTGATGTGATGTTGGATGGAATAAGACAATATTTAAGTAGACCAATTAAGGACATGAGCTATACTCTAATGATTAGGATTAGATTTGAATGAGTGAGCTATGACAAGTTCTAAGATTGGATGAGGGGCTATATTGGCTTGAGAGATTGCTTTATTCTAGGTTTGATTGGATTAGACTATATCAAGGCTAAGATGATCGATTCAAATACGATGAGACATTTTGATTGATATGATTGTGATTATGATTCAAACTTGATTAGACACAAGCAAGATAATGATGAGGACCCTGATAAAGAGAGTTTTTTGCCAATGTAGATCAAGAACAAAATATGACTATAGAGTTGATAGTGGGATTAGTATAGACAAAGGGGATGAATTGGGGTTGGAATATGATCAAGACCAGGTTGATAAGATGGGTAATAAGGTGACTAGTCAAGATAGGGCTAAAATAAATGATTGGTGATAGATAAGGTGGAATCAGTAGTTAGAATATGATAACGATAAGGGGTATGCCCAATGATTGGTGGATGAGACTAGACTAGGATGTGACTAAGATGAGACATATAATAAGATGCAATACATGGCAATGTTAAAAAGGATGTATAAAGAAATTATGTATAAAAGGATGATATGATGATGATAGGGATATATAAGATGATGATACAAAAAAATAACTAAATAGGTGGGTATAGATTTGGGTGAAAGGCTGACTTAGCTAAAAAATAACACTGGTGTAACACCACACTCACTAAATCAAGCAAACCATAAACCTATCACTAGTAAATTGATTTAGGGTGTGTAACCTGACGACTAAATCATCTAATGGCTTCATAAGTGAGCAAGTGACACATTATATAATCTACCAAACCCTCTTAACACCATCTTCACATGATGCTCACTTAGGTGTTGATCATGACTCTGGCATCAAGTCACCTATTATAACCAAAAGGTCTTATGTTAGGGTGAATGAGATCTTTAAGAGTATCCTTGATATATACTAGGTACAATGGATCCCAAGTCTATATAGGGTGTTGTTTAATTCCTAGTTCATAGAATGAACTCTTACCCTTCATGGATGACCTATATGGGTTCAACTCCTTAACCTAAAGATAACTACCCTTGATATTTATACTCCACTAGAATGTAAAGTGTGGATTAGTGTGTGGTGGTGAAATCCATGATCACTATCTCCCTAAGACTATCAAAAGTGTGTGGGTGTCAATTCCATGTCATCTTGCCCCTAAAAAAAATAGGAGGCTTTGTTAGTGGTTTTTGATCCTCAAAGAATCATCCCAAGGATGCAAGGAGGAGAGAATACACCACTATAGCCTTGAGGTGACACACAAACATACAAAAATATTTATTAATAAATTAATTTAGATGTGATAAATACAAGATGATTTATCAATATTCAAAAATATCTTTGATAGGTGACCTGCAAGACACGTGATTAGTAGTTTCAATTAGCAATATTGAAGGGCAACTTGCAAAACAAGATGTTTGAAAAAAATATAACCTACAAAAGAAAATATTAGAAAAAGATAAAATGTGACCTATAAGACAAGATGTTAGAAAAAAATATGACTTGTAAGAGAAGAAATTAGGAAGCCAAAATATCCACTGGATTCACCTCTACAAGAAACAAAATGTTAGTCCAATTAACCTTAATAAAAACCATTAAAAAAATCATAATTAGGCTCTATAAATTGTTTAAATAAGGGGCCATAACATGAGATTCTAAGGGTAGCATCCCTCAATTGGGCCAAGGGGTAGTACCCCTTTTAGGGTTAAGGGGAAGTACCCCTTGTGGGGTCTAGGGGTAGTGCCCTGGGCATGCTCCTTATCATGGTATAGGGCGGGGTCAGAGGGCAATGCCCTCAAATCCAAATGCAATTCGAGCCTTGTGGGATATTGGAATGACTAAAAAACTACTAAAAATGATCCTAAAAAGTGCACTCAAAAGGGATAAAATTGAATGCAAAAATTCAATTCTAAAAGGTAAAATTATAGATACACAGTTAGTATATTGCAAAATTACATCTAGAAAAGACAAAATAGCATATTTTTTTCAAAAATACTACTGTGGAGTTGATATTTTGTAGAAAAGGGTAAACTACTAGTGGTTACTACATGGTTTGTACAAAACTACAATATTTTAGATGATATCATGACTTTAAGCACAAAACTACAATTTTGCAATTTATGATGTTATGAGATGAGGAAAAACAATCAAGACTTTTACATTTAGACCTTATAACAAAATAAAAGATGTGATAATATAAAACAAAGGATTAAAAATATTTGTAAAAGATGAAACAATATTTGATATGTTTTAGATCAGTTCTTTTTTATTAAAAATTTGGTCAAGACAATATCATGAAATTAATAGGCAAAATTGCCAAAATTATACAAAATCACCTATTCACAATCAATGGTTTTGTAGTGGGTGGAAAAAATGGGTTTTTTTAGTCTAGATGTTTGATAATGATATGGGTAGTTCCTTCTCCTACTTAAAAGAAAAATGACCTTCAGACAAAGATATAAAACTAATTAGAAGCAATAGTTAGTAAATTTAGACAATGGTTTTAATTACCAAGATAAAACCACAATTTTACAATGTTGCATTTTTTGGCAAAACCACGACTATAAATCTATGGGTTTTCTCAATATAAAAGGGCTTCCAATTCTAATATTTATGTTTCAAACTCAGCCCTATAATTCAAATAGTTATCAAAGACACATAAAAGCCTGAATATCCTTGTAAAAAATGATTTTATAGCCTAACTTCTATTTAACACAAAATTTCCACTTTATAGATAAAACTATGACTTTAAGGGTAATATCATAGTTTGTGAATCTATGATTTTATGGAAGGAGGTTAAATAACAAGATAAAATTGGAAATTAGTGGTTAATATTTGGTGGTTAACACAAAATTTTAACTGCCAATGATGAAATCAGGATTGTATATTAGTGATTTTGTAAAACAAAATTGTAGTTCATTTGGGTGTGATAATTTGGAAAAATTGGATCTTGTTCTCCACCTAGTCAACTCTACAAGTGATAAAAAATGTTTCTAACAAGCAATAAGGTTAGATCAAAAGGGATTCTCCCACCATGGTCACCAAAATATAGATGATGTTTTGAGCAAAATGGATTTGATTGTGTAATTACATCAAAGCACCCAAAATGTCAATACACTCAATAAGAGAGATTATAGAAGAAAATCATAATCAACTTGATAATTCTTATCAATTCCTTGCTTCTCCTATCCTCCCTTCAATATCTTCAAACTAAATTATTGGATTGTTTATTGCAACTAGACTTAGAATTTTGACATGGTGATGATATGAGAAATGTTGGGGGAATCAATCCAACAATAGATTACAACTATGATAGCAATAAACGCGGAATTAAACCAGATTGACAAGTAATTAAAACGATAATATCAAGAACAAGAGATACAAGAAAACACCCTGAAAACTTGTATTAACAAAACTCTTTACAAAGGAATACAATTGAAGAAAGCTTCTTTCTTCCACACCTCTCCTAGATGTATAGATCTCTCAATAGATCTCAATTCCTCAAGAGCTCTCTCTCAAGAACAATCAACTCCAACAAGCCTAGATTGATTCAATTCTGTACTGTTCTTCACACACAATGAATTCCAATAATTCACTATAAATTACTTACTCACATTCTTACTAAGCTAAGAAGATCTAATTCTACATATAGAATTAAGAGACTTGAGCATGTACAACCAACAAGCAGTTAAGCCTCTTGAACAAAGGCTCCAAAAATAGTAATGCTAACAATAGAGACGCGTGCTTGAGTTCACAACTCAAACTTATCATGCAAACACTCGCTTCTGTCCATGGAAATAGCTTTCTGGACACGCAGGTAACCGACGTCGGTTCCTGCTGCTTGTCTGTGACCGCCGTCGGCCGACCCTTCTGCCGACGTCAGCGTCTCTCCAACTGCCTGTGACCGACGTCGGTCGCTCTTGACCGACGTCGGCATTTGTGTAGACCCGAACTTGATTTGTACACTCCTTGGTGAAGCTTTTAGCTCCACACCCTAACAATCTCCCACTTGGAGATAAACCAGCTGCACCAGTACCTGTACAGCAACATCTTCTAGCTCCTCCATCTTCAACTCAATCATGAAGACCAATAGAAGTTGAATGAAAATTCAACTTCTCCTTAGTAACCGGCTTTGTTAGCATATCATCAGGATTCTTCTCTGTATGGATTTTCTCCAGCTTCAACTCACCATCTTCCAATACCTGTCGTATGAAGTGATACCTTAGCTGTATGTGCTTGGTTCTTGAGTGAAAAGCTGAGTTCTTAGCCAAATGGATTGCACTCTGACTGTCACTATACAATCTGCAACTTCCATGCTCCCTTCCAAGCTCTTCCATGAACCGTGTCATCCATATCATCTCCTTGCTAGCTTCTGTAGCTGCAATATACTCTTCTTCTGTAGTTGACAAGGCTACAACCTTCTGCAACTTAGATATCCAACTAACCGCTGTTCTACCTACAGTAAAAACATAACCTGTGGTGCTTCTCCTGCCATCCAAATCCCCTGCCATATCTGAATCTACATAGCCATGTAGAGAAGTATCTGAACCTCCATAGCACAAGTGTCTACTGCTGGTTCCTCTTAGATATCTAAGGATCCATTGAACTGCTTTCCAATGTTCCTTACCTGGATTGGCCATATACTTACTTACCACTCCCACTGCTTGGGCAATATCCGGTCTAGTACATACCATTGCATACATCAAACTTCCTACCGCAGAAGAATATGGAACCTTACTCATGTACTCTACCTCTTCATATGAATTGGGACATTGTTCTTTACTTAACTTGAAATGTCCAGCCAAAGGTGTGCTTACCGGTTTAGCATCCTGCATATTGAACCGTTTCAACACCTTGTCCACATAATCTTCTTGAGACAATATCAACCTGTGATTTTTCCTGTCTCTCCTAATGCTCATGCCAAGGATTTTCTTTGCTGCTCCCAAATCCTTCATAGCAAACGTTTGAGTTAATTTTACCTTAAGCTCTGAGATATCCTGCATGTGAGACCCTACAACCAGCATGTCATCTACATACAACAATAGAATAATATATCTACCATTATCAAATCTCTTGAAATACACACAATGGTCTGATTGACACCTACTGTAGCCATGCTCAGTCATAAACCTGTCAAATTTTAAGTACCATTGCCTAGGAGCTTGCTTGAGGCCATACAAGCTTTTCTTCAACCTGCACACAAACTTCTCCTTACCCTTGACCTCGAATCCTTCTGGCTGTTCCATATAAATTTCCTCATCCAAATCTCCATGAAGAAACGCTGTCTTAACATCTAGCTGCTCAAGATGCAAATCCTCAAAAGCAACCAAAGACAATACAACCCTTATTGAAGTCATTTTTACAACTGGAGAAAAAATCTCGCCAAAGTCAATACCTGGCTTTTGTGCAAATCCTTTTACCACTAATCTGGCCTTGTATCTCATCTGTCCATTCTTGCCTTCCTTCAACCTGTAGATCCATCTGTTCTTAAGTGTTCTCTTACCAGCTGGCAATTCAACCAAATCCCATGTTTGGTTCTCTCTTAAGGACTCCAACTCCTCAACCATGCCACGCTCCCACTCACTCTTGGACTCCACCTGTATTGCTTCTTCAAAACTCTCTGGTTCTCCACCATCAGTTAGCAATAAATAATATAAAGAAGGAGAATATCTAATTGGAGGCTTACTCACCCTTTTTGACCTCCTGATGGGTGTCTTGGACTCGTTCTCAGCATGCTATCCACCCAAATGTTCTGACAGTGACCGACCTCGGTCACCTGTAGACCTGTTACTGGCCGACGTCGGTTCTGCCTGACCGACCTCGGTACCTGTACGGCCGATGTCGGTCTTTGTATTGCCGACGCCGGTTTCTATCCTGCCAACGCCGGTTCCTAACCTGTCGACGTCGGTCTCTGTGTTTTCCTGTAAGTGATTATTTCTTTTTCCCGCGAGCTCACCTTGGACTTTCACCTCATCCAATTCACTATTGCTCTGCTCAGGCTGATTCAACTTCCTTAGCTGATCACAATACATCACTCTTTCGTTGAAAACAACATCACGGCTCCTGAATACCTTGTTAGTTTCTAGATTCCACAATCTGTAACCAAAATCATCTGAGCCATAGCCAATAAACGTGCATCTCATAGACTTAGCATCAAGCTTCTTTCTATTTTCCTTATCTATATGCACAAAGGCTTCACAGCCAAAAACTTTGAGATATGAAAGATCAACCTTTTTACCTGTCCATGCCTCTTTTGGAATACCACCATCCAGTGCTGTAGAGGGTCCTCTGTTAATCAGGTACACTGCAGTGTCAACAGCTTGTGCCCAGAACTGTAAGGGCAAAACGGCATGCAATCTCATACATCTTGCACGCTCCATTATTGTCATGTTCATCCTTTCAGCAATACCATTTTGCTGAGGTGTCCTTGGAACCATCCTTTGCCTATGGATTCCATGCATGTAACAATAATCTCTGAACTTATGACTGCAGAACTCACCACCGTTGTCTGATCTCAGGCACTTTAATCTTTTACCTGTTTCATTCTCAACCATAGCTTTCCAAACTTTAAAAGTATTAAATACATCAGATTTTCTTCTAATACAGTAGATCCATACCTTCCTTGTGGCATCATCTATGAATGATACATAGTACTGTGATCCTCCAATGGAAGCAACCTGAGCCGGTCCCCACACGTCTGTGTGAACAAGCTCCAACTTGTGCCTCTTCTTAGTAGACCCAGTTTTGAGAAAACTAACCCTTTTCTGTTTTCCAAATACACAGTGCTCACAAAACTCTAGATCTATGCCTTTTAAATTTGAAAGCATACCTTTAGACTTAAGAATAGACATCCCCTTCTCACTCATGTGGCCAAGCCTTGAGTGCCACAATTTAGCGTCCACATCTGAAGTAGATAAAACTGAAGGAGATTTGTTAGTAACACAATTACACAAATAGAGAGTACCTTCTTTCTTACCTCTGGCCATAACAAGTGCACCCTTGGTTACCTTCCAAGATTCTACTATGAGAGTTACTGTACAACCCTCATCGCCTAGCTTACCTGTAGAGATCAAATTTCTCTTCAAACTAGGAACATGCATCACATCTCTTAACACCCATGTGTTGCTATTCTGCATCTTCAGCTGCACTTTGCCTTTGCCAATTATTTTACAGGGCTCATCATCCCCTAAGTACACTATTCCAAAATCTCCTTGGATATAGTCACTGAAATATTCCCTGTTAGGAGTAGCATGAAAAGATGCACCAGAATCTAATACCCAAGATTCTATATTATTATGCAGAGAGAAAATTAAAGCATCCTGTGCAATACCTGCAATCTTGGCTTCTTCCTTTCCTTCGTGCTGGTTGTCCTCCTTAGGATTTGACCAACAATCTCTGCTTATGTGCCCCATCTTTCCACAATTCTAGCATTGTGGCTTCCTGCCATTTCTGGATTTAGATCTGCCTTTCCCCTTTGACTTGGATCTTGCTCTGCCTTTCTTGCTCTTCTCTTTTTGCCTTCCCCTGCTCTCAAAACTTAAAGCATTCCCAGATGCCTCTTCTATGCTTTTACTGCGTATTTCCTCATTCAAGATAACACTAACAACATCCTCTACTTTCAAAATATTTGATGCAGATGCAGTATTAGAAACTGCCATTACTAAGCCATGCCAACTTTCAGGCAAAGAACATAATATCAAAAGAGCCTTTATCTCATCATCAAACACTATATTCACTGAACTTAATTGATTCACAATACCATTGAAATCATTCAGATGAGTAGACACAGATCCACCTTCATTCATATGCAAATTAAATAACTGCTTCATTAAATATACCTTATTTGAAGCTGAGGGTTTTTCATACAGATTAGCTAACGTAGTCATCAACTCTACCGTAGACTTTGCCTGTGATAAATTGGATATCACAGTGGATGCTAGACTCAGTCTTATAGACCCCAGAGCCTTTCTGTCAAGAACTTCCCATTCTTCATCCTCCATGTCTTTGGGCTTCTTTGCAATACCTCCTAATGGTAAGTAGAGATCTTTCTGATACAGATAATCCTCTATCTGCATTCTCCAGTGTTGGTAATTTTTGCCATTGAACTTTTCCATTCTCAATTTACTTTCATCTGCCATTGCTTCTCCCACTCAAACAGAAATCCCTGTGAGCAACCTGTAATCCAAACACACTACACAGATCTGAACAACCTGTTAGTGAACCTGAGCTCTGATACCACTTGTTAGGGGAATCAATCCAACAATAGATTACAACTATGATAGCAATAAATGCGGAATTAAACCAGATTGACAAGTAATTAGAACGATAATATCAAGAACAAGAGATACAAGAAAACACCCTGAAAACTTGTATTAACAAAACTCTTTACAAAGGAATACAATTGAAGAAAGCTTCTTTCTTCCACACCTCTCCTAGATGTATAGATCTCTCAATAGATCTCAATTCCTCAAGAGCTCTCTCTCAAGAACAATCAACTCCAACAAGCCTGGATTGATTCAATTCTGTACTGTTCTTCACACACAATGAATTCCAATAATTCACTACAAATTACTTACTCACATTCTTACTAAGCTAAGAAGATCTAATTCTACATATAGAATTAGGAGACTTGAGCATGTACAACCAACAAGCAGTTAAGCCTCTTGAAAAATGGCTCCAAAAATAGTAATGCTAACAATAGAGATGCGTGCTTGAGTTCACAACTCAAACTTATCATGCAAACACTCGCTTCTGTCCATGGAAATAGCTTTCTGGACACGCAGGTAACCGACGTCGGTTCCTGCTGCTTGTCTGTGACCGCCGTCGGCCGACCCTTCTACCGACGTCGGCGTCTCTCCAACTACCTGTGACCGACGTCGGTCGCTCCTGACCGACGCCGGCGTCTGTGTAGACCCGAACTTGATTTGTACACTCCTTGGTGAAGCTTTTAGCTCCACACCCTAACAAGAAATGCTTATGATTATGGATTCATGGATTAAGTAGATTCATGGATTTAACATGGAGATTTTTAATTAGTTTGGTCATGAAGGAGTGGTTTTTTTAAATAGGCCAAGAAGGGAAGATCTATGGTTCACATTCAAAGTTGAGCCATAAGGATCAAGGTTGGAGGAATTTCCAAAGAATTAAAGATTCCTTGGAAGCCTCTAAAATAGAGGCTTCTAGAGAGAAGGGGACAAGTTCGAGAGGATTATAGAATTGAAAATTTTTAGAATCTATTTAGGGGCTAAGTAAGATTAGTAGGAGATTAGTATAGGTGGGTAGGTGGATCATGGGAATTTTAAATTCTCAAATATTAAATAGGTGGGATTACTTATTAGATAATGATAATTTAAGAGAATTAATTAATTTTTGAGGTGGGAGTAAGGTTAATAAATGAAGAATAATGGAAAGGGGTATTAGATAAATGACAACAAGGGGTGATATTAGGGTAAAATTAGATTAGATAAATAATATTAGATGAGGTAGGTGAAATTAGTGTTGAATAATAGTAATATTAGTGATGATAAATAAAGTAAGCTAATTTAGGTGTATATAGAAATAAATAATGTGCTATTTACCAACATGGAACCAAAAACATATATGCCAAGGAACTAATAGAACATGTAAATGTTCAAAGTATTTTTGGATTTTTGAATTTTTTTGATTTTTTTTATATTTTTAGAATATGCTAAATAAATAACTATCCTATGATCTCATCCAATGGATGATCATAGGTATCTCCCCATTGGGAACTTGGTGCAATAAACTAGTGGTACTTCCAAGGAGCATATATAGGTGAAATATCTATCACTATATAATATGTAATGCTTTATATATGTATGATAGGACTTTGTGGTGGCAAATAAATAATAAGATTAGGGGCTTGTGAAACCCATCATTAAGGATTTGTAGTTTCTTTGGAATAATAGTAACATGAACATGTGTAGGTGATTTATATATCTAATTATGGGGTTTAGTAGATGAGGATTTTCTAGAACCCACTATGGGTCTTTGATGTAATAATATCTCAAGTAATATCCACTTAGGAAAGGGGATTGCTTATTGTTTACCCTTTTATGGAATATTAACCTTAGTAGGTTTGATAACTAATTGTCTAGGTATAAACTTATCTTGTTTAAGTGGATATTCATATGAAATTCCAAAAAATGTAATTACTTGATTGGCATAAATGTATTCAACACCTCTATGCACTATAGAAGGTACTATTTAGAGTATATGTATCCAAGGTCATCAAAATAACATATCAAAGACACTCATGGAAGGTATATCTAAGAAGGTATTAACCACATGTGTTGGACCCACTTATAAAGGTAAGTTAATCTCACCAAGAACCTATTGTGATGTCTTGTTAAATGTTGTAACTGATATAGTTGAAGGAATGTAAATCATGATTTGTATAACCCAAATGCATAAGTGGTTTCATGGTACAAATGTTCTCACTTTCATAGTTATCAATCATAAAATTATCGTATAGGATAGTGATCAAAGTATGCTTGAATGAATGAAAAATGAAGATTAGAATCATTATCCACAATCTCACTACCATTAAAAGTAATAGAGGGTCTCTAAATTGTAGGATTTTTATGTAGTGTATAAGTAACAATAATCTCATCCAATAGGTTCTCATAATGTGATGGTAGAGGATATGCATTATATGTCATTTGCACTTCTGAATCTTTCTTAGAATGATCTTACAAAGGATTATTTAATTTTTTCTATTTATAATGGTTATGAGTTTGTGAACTTGATCCCTTTGGAGGATCATCAAATGTAATATTTTTATCATCAACAAGATCTTGCATCTTATGCTTCAAGATAAAAAATTTATTGATAGAATTCTTAGGGCCTTGGTGATAGTCACAATGAGCATTCACATCATACCCTTTAGGTAGAGGTCTAATCATATCAAAATTTATATGATAAGGAAGAGATATGAGGTGACACTTGAAAACCATGGGATTAATTAATCATGAGGCTCAAGTAAGCATGCAAATTATCTCCATGGTGCATTAGATAACACAAGCCTATTAGGTTGATGTGATAGTTCATTAATTGATAAAATACATAAACCAATGTACAATATCTAGAGGAGTAATTGATAACAAAGCACAATGGAGTAAAATTAGATTAATTGACATAGAACACAAGTATTTAAAGTGAAAAAATCCCTAGGAGGTTAAAAACCCCATGATTGATATTCACTAATTGAGAAACATAGAACCTTAATACAATAATTTATTCCTTCTCACTTCCTCCCCAATGACTTCACAAAACTCTTAATCACTCAAGTAAGTTTGAGTGCATAAAGTCATTTGAACAATAAGGTTAAATATTATTTTATAGTAACATTTTAAGGGAGGTGATTGTTGTAACCAATGGGTCCAACCATCTTGAGAACATTTAAAATCACCAATAATTTTTTTAAAAAAAAATTATGTTTTGATTTTTTGGTAAGTAATAAATAATTTATATTTTATTATTTATTTACACAAGGTTATTAACATGTGTTAATAAATAATAATTAATTATTATTTAATTACCTAAAATGTATTAAGGGTCTTATAATTGCATCACTTAGACATTAAATGTTCTAATACTCCACCTTAATGTTGAGCAAGGATAAATGCCATAGTCACCATAAAAGAATTATACTATGTGAAAAATTAAAAGATTTAAAAAGCTTCATCATGATAAACACCATATTTTAAAATAAAAGAAATTATAATCCATAAATTAATCAAAAGTAAGTTTAGGCTAGCATGATCGTGAGACTACATCTCATAGTTTCTCATGAATAATCATTAGGCATATTTGGAGCCTTTTATAATATAAAGACCTCCATTACAAAGTATGATTTTAATGTATTGAATTCAAAATTAAAATTTCTACATGAAATTTACTCAAATAACATAACTTCCACACAAAATTTTCAATGATTTATAATAAGAATCAATATAAAGAAGGATAAGAAGCATATGGACATTAAGAAGTGGTATTGTCATGCACACTCCTCAATGACAAATTTGAGAGGCCTATAATTGCATGGAACTAAGAAAACATGGTAGAACCAATTGGTTTTTTGAATATATCTATCACTTTTTCATCCATAAATTTTTTTTATAGATAGATATTACCATTGAGGACTTTCTCTCGAATAAAATGTACATGAACTTCAATATGTTTAATTCTTTAGTGCTACACTAGATTTTTCACCATAGCTATATAGTTTTGGTTATCAAAATGAAGGATGGTACTGTGAGAAACATCCAAATAAATTTATCCTAATAACCTTTGAAACCACATGGAATCTTTGGTAGCTTCCATAATACTTCTATACTCTACTTTAGTAGAATAGATAGAGACAATAGGTTATTTCTTGTTGCTCTAAGTGATAACACCTGCATCAAACTTAAACACATATCTAGAAGTAGATTTATGATCTATAGTATCATCACCATGGTCAATATCACAATAACTATATAATTTAACATTATCAATGAAAGAATAAAATAGACTAAAATTCTTTTGATATAATTAAGAATAAATTTAGCAAATTTTCAATAATCCAAATATGGGTCTTGCATAAATTTAGAAGCAACACCAATATCATATGAAATATTTGGCCTATTAATGGTTATATAAATCAAAATAATAACAAGATATCTATATAAAATAGGATTAGCTTTTTCACATTCAAATTTTGGATCATGTTTAATGCCAACTTCAATAGGAGTAGAATAAGATTGATAATCAAGCATGTTAAACTTAACAAGAAGATTATATGCATACTAAGATTGTAATACAATAATTATATTTTTATTCTAAAATATAGTTATTCCTAAAAAGTGATGTAAAATGCCTAAATCAGTCATTTCAAATATTTGACTTAATTTACCGTTATATTTATAAATTAAACTAGTTAAATTACTAATAATTAAAAGATTGTCAACATATAAAAAAATGAGATTAAATAACCATTTTCAACTTTAACAAATAGATCATTATCAGAGTAGCAATTGGAGAAACCTAATTCTTTGAAAAAAAAAGTAATCTTAAAATACCAAGTTCAAAGAACTTGTTTTAAACACTACAAATATTTTTTTAACTTTCATACATAATGTTCTCTATTAGAATCAGTGAAACCTTTAGGTTGAGTCTATAGATTTTCTTTTCTAAATCAACATTTAGAAATGTATTCTTGATATCCATTTGGTGGATAACCCAACCATTTTGAGATGAAAGAGCAATAAGTAATTTAATATTACTCATTTTTGAGATATGAATAAATGTTTCAACACAGTCAATCTCAAGTTTTTGAATAAACGTTTGAGCAATTAATCTAACTTTAAACTTATCAATTTTATTGATTGAATTATATTTAATCTTATAAATTCACTTAAAACTAATAATAAACCTTTTTAGAGTAGGAGTAATGAAATCTAAAGTCTGAATTTTAATTAAGGTATTATATTCAGATTGCATAGTAACATTCCATCTATCATATTGAGTGGATTCCTCAAAATATTAAGGTTCACATTCATACATAGTAATTAAAACATGATAAAAATGCTGATTTTTAATAAATTTATTAAGGTTATCAACATTAGAAGATTAGATTAGGATTCTGTCTATTTAGGTATTTTAAAATGAATAAAAAACTTAGAGATTTCATCAGAATCCAAGTTGTCTAAAGATGGATCAAATTTCTCTATGGCATCGATTCCCTCATAAGAATAAATAAGAGATCCAGGTTCATCAAAAGAATAACAATGAGGATTTTCCACAAAGGGCTCACAAAAAAACTTTTTGAGAATAAAATACATTATTATTATTAATTATTTGACATTTATAAGGATCATAAAATCTTAAACCTTTTGTCTTACCTATATAACATACAAAAAATCAAGAACAAGAAGTGGGATCGAGCTTATTTCTTTTAACTTTACGAACAAAGATAGAAGCGGTGTTAACAAAAATCTCAAGATGAGCCACACTAGGTTATTTTTAGAACACATTTATAAAATGGTAGAAAGATATAGAGATTTTATAGGGACTCCATTTAGAATATGCACAATATTATTCATGGTTTTAGTACATAAAAACTTTGGAACATTATTCTAGCCATTTCTATGATGGTGCAGTTTTTCATTTCAATAATATTATTTTGCTAAGGGGAATAGGATTTTTTTAGTTATATTTTAATAAAAAAACTAATGAAAAAAGATTCAAAATATTTACTAACATATTCACCACCATTATCAGTTCTTAATCTCTTAATAGAAAAATTAGATGCAATTTTAACAAAAGTTTTAAATTTAGACAACACATCAATTTTTTTTAATGAAATGACTAGATCATTATAGTGTAATCATTAATAAAATTAATAATATTTAAATAACCATTAAGAGATAAAACCTCAAGAGGTCCTACAACATCACGATGAATCTATTCTAAAGGATATGAAGAATTCACATCATGATTATTATAAAAAGAGTTAGTATGTTGCTTACCACATAAGCAACCCTCATAAGTTTCATGATGAGAGGATAGAAGAAAGTCCAATAATAAAATTATTTTTAGATATATAATGTAAAATTATAAAATTAACATGTCTTAATCTTTCATTCCATAAACAAGATTTATTCTTACTATGTGATGAAAGAAAACATGCATAACAATGAGAGAAAATGTATAAACCATTATTTTGAACCCCTTCAACAATTAGAGGTTTATATTAGTTTCTAATGGACCATATATCTTTAATTAATGTTATCATGAAATTATCATTAGTAAGTTGTGAATAAGATAACAAGTTCTTTTAAAGTTTTGGTACATAGAAAACATCATTAATAATAATATTTAAAATTTTAGCTTTTCCCTTTTTAGTTGCTTCTAAGAAATAATTATCTCCCAAGTAAATATTTTAAAATATATATCTAGAATCACACAAAATATTATACAAGCAAGTCATATGGTGTGATGCACCACTATCTAAAATTCACTCATTTTTATTTGAAGCAAATAAAGCAATAACATTTTGATCTTGATTAGGGTATTGATTCTTCTACTTGTTTTGATTATATTTTTTAATTTTGTTATTTTTTAAGATTGCTCATTAACTCTATCTTTTTTTTCATAATAAGTTTTCATTTTATGATCAAATTTACCACATAGATTACATTTTCTATTAATCTTAAGTTTATGATTCTTATTACCAAATTTCTTATTCTTGTTTTTACTTTTAGCAAAATTAAGCTTAGATTTTTTGTTTTTAATTATTAGAAATAGTATTTAAGTTGAGAAGTCCCTGAGTGGCATTCTCTTTAGAATAAAAATTGGTCATAACTTGTTCTTCTTGAATCCAGAGAGTATATAAGGTGGTAAGATTAGGGATATCTTTCTCAATTTGATACTTAAAATTCAAAATTGAAATAAAATTTCTAAACTTTTTATAAATATTTAATTGAAAGATAAAATAAATTAGTTGATCATGAATAAAATTATAGTTATAACCATCTAACTAAGCTTTAATGTTCTTAATTTTAACAAAAAATCATAACCTTTTCATCACCTTTCATAGATGTAATTTTCAATTCAAGAATTAACTGAATAATTTTTTAGAGGTGAGTGACTTCATGCATGGATTGAATTAGTTTCAAAGTATTACTAGGAGACCGATGATTACTAATGTGGAGAAGGAATTCATCCTTAGCACTTCACAAGATAATAGATAGTTTCATACAATTTCTATTGAAATGCATTGGTAATCTCACGGGTCACATGTCATCCATAAAGGGGTTTTTAGTCCTAATAACATTACTACAAAAAATTTAGCCATAAATTTAAATTTAACATGAATTTCCATATATTAAAGTTATTTACATTAAACATTTGGGATTTATCTAAGGAAAAAAAGAGGCAAAACCATAACTTTCCTTTAAATAGGATAGTAATTAAATTCTTAAAATGAATCCTTTTTAATGTGAATTCGACCTTATTTGATAGTAAAACAAATTTAAAGTGCAATCACACAATAATTATTCAATTTAATACTAGATAAAGTAAGAAAATTGTGAAAGATTGTGACAAAATAAGGTGTCACAATTATCATAAAAATATACTAATGTAAGAATACTTTAAAAATCAACCTTTTTAATGATTTTTTTGAAATATTTTATAAAATAAATTGAATTAAAAATGAAACTATGACTAATTTCTTAATTTAGATGCCAAATAATATAAAAATTTAAGATAGAATTGCACTAAACTAAGTGTCAAAAGAGTCGTACTCAAAACAAACACCTAGACACTTATTAAAAAACTTGTAAAACATATAATATGTGGTTTTAAAATAAAAAATATAACATGTAGATGCATCTAAAAGATGACAAAACTTAATAATTGACTAGTTACACAACTATGTTTATCTAAGTTTTGATTAGGTCAGATGTCGAAACAAGGTCAAAAAGTTAACTAGGGTTTGGTTAAATTAATTTTATTTTAACTTAATTTAACCAAGTCAACAAGTATACCAAATTTTTTTTTAAGTGGATTTGAACTTGGTACCTCCTTAGTTGTAAGTTCTTGCAAAAAGATAATAGCTAATTCTTCTATATTAAAGTTTGAAATATTATATGCACAAAATTATATATAATTTTTTTTTTTTTAAATTTTAAAATTACACACACACACACACACACACACACACACACACACACACACACAAAACATGCATGTAAATTTTGGAAAGTGAAAAAGAATTCAGATTTTTCAACTTTGGGTAGATAAATGTGGGCCCCTTTTCAAAGATACATGAGAAAATAGAAATTTATTAAAAAAATTATTTAATAAATAAATTATAAAACATTATAACATACCTTTCATGCTCCTAGTTGAACAATGACATGCCTGTATTAGTAGAGGTGAAACTAGAGCATGCCATAAGCCACTAAAAGTTCTATAAACTAGAGGATCTTCATGAATTAGCCCCCAATGCCATATAAACAATTAAAATTGAATCGTTATGATTCAAACCAAATTCCTAATCTATTATGCTATACTATGGCACCCAAGTGACAAAGAAAATAAAAAAATTGAATGCTAATCACTAAAATGATCTTTAGATGCTAAATATTTTGATATATGGTTGTTGATTGAGGTCTCCAATACTTGAAGTTAGATTCAAGTGATCAAAAAAATAGAGAAACAAACCAAAAAAATTCCTCCTTCCTTCTATGTCATACAACGCCTTGATAGGTCTGATAAAAACTTGAATTTGGATGAAATTGATCTTTGCACAATGATCTATATCTTGAGAGAGTAACTTGCTAATCAATCACACTCACATGGATCTAATTCCACAATAAATTATATAAACCAACATATAGGGTTTAAAGAGTAATTGATAACAAAAATAAATTGAGTAAACTCAAATCAATTGACATAGAACACAAGTATTTAAAGTGGAAAAATCTCCATGAGGTTAATAACCCATGAGTGATATTCAATGATTGAGAAACATAGAACCCCAATACAATAACTTCTGCCTTCTCACTTTCTCTTTGATGCCTTCACAAAACTCGTAATCACTCAAGTAAGTTCAAATGCATCAAGTCATTTGAAAAATAGACTTAAACCCTAGTTTATAGTAAAACTTGAAGGGAGGTGACCATTGTAATCAATGATTCAAAACATCTAGAGAAAACTTAAAATCACCGATAATAAAATAACTAATTTATGTTTTATTTTTACTGATAAGTAATAAATAATTTATGTTTTATTATTTATTTGTACAAAGTTATTAGCATATGTTAATAAATAATAAATCATTATTATTTAATTACTTAAAATATGTTATCTAAGAATTTAAATCAAGAGAGGATGGTTAGTATTGTGTTAGTTTCAAAATGAAAATAAGATGAAATAAACACACTAATAACATAACATCTCTAGGCCTAGACACTAGGGAGATCTTAGTTAACTAAAGAAAATGATAAGCACAACTAAAAATCAAGGAATGAAAACATAAGAATTCCTTTCACCTTTCTTGGATACTCCAAATGCCTTTGTGATGGTTGCTTGCTCAGCTTGTGCTTCAAGAGATCTTCTTCAATGGAGTGTGGCTACCTTCAACTCCTCTTGGCATCTTTGGCTTATGGCTTGGCTTGGCTTGGAATCAATTTGGCATGGTAACACTAGTTTCTTGAAGCTTTTAGAACCAATCCTACATTATAAATTTTCACAATTTAAGCTTAGAAATGATGTTGTGAGGCCTCATACTTATAGATTTTTGGATTTGATCAGCATCAACCTCAACCATCCATCTCAAGATTGAGATGTGTGGTTGAGGATTAATTAAATTTTGCAATTAAAATTTATAATTATCCTCATCATGGAATTAGAAGAAGGGGTAATTAAGAGGCATAGAGGGCATCATAAAAGCATTTATGAGGCATGGAGGGCATGAATCTTGATATTTGTGGTATAATGGCCTAGAGATGTCTTCTCAAGAAATGAGGTTACTTGATGATGCAAATATTCCATATTAATTTTAAAAAATAAGTATTCAACAAGTTTCCATGGAATTATTGATTAGGCCCTAATTTGGATTAATTAGATCTTAAGCATGATTAAGCACATTATGCATAAATTACCCAAATTGATCAGAATGCCTTGTTATTGGTCTTAAATTTGACTAGATTGGAATTGGAAGCCCATGTTAGATGCATTGGATGTTTATTATTATTTAGAATGTGCCAACAATAAATAACAAAGGCACAAGTCTTGTGAAAAAGATTTGATAGGAAAGAGTAGTCCAGAGCACGTACATTCAAATTTGGCATTTTGACTCAAAATAAACTTATCAAAGTTAGCTAGCCCATAAATCGCATTACCCCATTTAGGGATACCTTGGCCAAAATAGACACTTGAATATATCATTTTCACATCATTTTATATGTTTTAGTATTTTTAGGCCAAATTGTTCATTTTTTAGATAGAAACTAGCCAAAGGCTTGATTGGAGGTTATTGGTGGTTAGTTTTAGGTGTTTACAATTTGCCCCTATTTGGGAAGGTGTTGTAAGCCATAGGCAAAGTGATGTCTTCTCAAAGAATGAGAAATGGACTGCATGCCAAAAAGAAGATGATGGTTGAAGAATAAAGCTCCAAATAGTTTTGGGAAGCCTATGATGATTCCCCCTCGAGGGAGTGGTCATCACATTTATTGATAGATGGTACCTTGAAAAGAAATAAGAAAAAAGTTGGAATTAATCTGTGGTTGAGATTAATCTAAATAATAAAATGCTTGCATGCAATGATGTAAAAAAGATGTTGATTTTCCTAAAAGTGGTTGTAATCAATAATAAAAGTCAAAATAATAATTTACCCATAGGTGATTATAATCATTATGAGGACTTGAATTGGCTAAAGATGATGGTGCCCCAGTTAGGGTTGATTATTAAGCATAACTCAAAGATATAACCTAAAATACATATTAAAGATGAGTAGGCACACAATGATGAAAGAGATGGATAGAGGAATGGGATTGATCAATATAATTATTCAGTTTTACCTACTAACAAGTAGATGCTCACCCTGATTAAAAATAATACAACTAGAATGGTCAAATAAGTTATATTGATCAAGGGTGGGATAGAAATATTTACCAAGGTGCCAAGGAGAAACTTTGGTGGCTCCATTGATTGTAGACCTTCTTGAAGCTAATTTTTACTGTAGCATGTGATGGTAGGCTTCATGATACAACACCATGAAGATTTGGCCAAAATATACATAAGGATCGACTCTCAATATTTAATAAACACTTGAAAATAATACACCAATGATAAAAACCATGATGATAATATTGATGTATGAATATGGATAGACTCAAGAATAATGTGCTCAAGGAATCACCCAATGAACACATATATATTGAGTTGAGGCAATAGTGCAAAAAGAAAACAAACAAATAGAAAAATAGATAAACAAAAAAACTACTAAAATAAACAAACAAACAAAAATCTTGAAAACAAAAGAAAAATAAAGCATCCTAACAATGATAATGCCCCAATAAAGTGGATCAACGATAACTACCTAGGCTTAGACAGGACAAATATTTTTGGATTTTTGAAATGTTATTAATGTTTTAAGAATTTTGAGGTATCTTAACTCATTAGAGAATGACAAGATACTTGCTTTCAAAATGGTGAGAGCATTTGGCTTAGGTTGCTTACAAAATGGTGAAAGCGTATGGAAAGGGGGACTAAGGTGACCTCAAAATGAATTGAGCATGACCCACATAGTCTTGAAATGACCTCAAGTCATAGTAATTACATCCACACATAAGGTGGGAAAAACCAACTAGGTCCCAATAAGTTCTCAAATCCAACAAATGACCAATCAAATGAAAATAGTGATGGCAAGGTGATGTGGCAATGCATGATAAATAAGTGTTTCCCCTTGTTTGCCCATAGGTGGTTATAAATAAGATACAATGGCATAGGTCAATGAAAATAATTTACCCATAGGTATTTATAATTAGTAGCAAGACTAGTGAGACACTAATTTTCCCATAGATAGTTATAATCAAGCTCATAGAAACAAACGTGGATATAGGATAAAAGATATCTTGCCAGATCAACTATCACGCTACTTTCATAGACTATCATTATAAATATAGATTGGATTTATTTTTGAAACTTGATTAAAATCCCCTCATAAAAGGTGTGAGAAGAACCAAAGTAACCAAGATCAAGATAGGTTTGGGTAGGATGACTAAAAATAGGCTTTGGTCTAAATAAGAATGGAATAATAGGATGATAGGGTCTTGATAAGGATAATGGTTAGTTGGATAGATTAGATAAAATGGTAAGAGGATTTCCCCCAAGTGATGGGGTGAATAGTTGGGTAGTCTAACAATGGAAAATGGATATGTAATAATGGCAATGGCAAGGTACATGTTTTTGGCATGGGTGTGGTTTTTGATTCTATTGTTCCTACTAATTGGGAGATGCACGTCATAATCAAAAAATGATAAAAAAAATAATTTATCATGTTAATTTCTATCCTAAACCTCATCTATATAGTTGTTCTCTCAAAAATGGCTCGTAGATTTGGTTACTAAGAATGATTTTTTAATCTTCATTGGGTGTTGATTCTGATTCCTTCAAACATTAAGACAAGGTATTTTTATAGCCTATACAAAGGAAAGTGCGACCATGGATGGTAAATAAGGATAAATAAAGGATGGTAGGTTTGACTATAAAATGAAATGGTAAATGATAATGGAATATATAATGTGGGAAAATAAATGAAGATCAGGAATTTTAGTCACACATAATATTGTTGATGTTGGATTTGACATAATTTTGGTTATGATGGGGATAGAGACTTGTTCTCTCAATATGACCTTAAATTTTTTTAATTATTTGGGCCTGCGAGTAGCTACCATATAATTAGGTTATAGATAGGAAGCTATTTTGATTTGATCTTTGATTTTGTCTTCATCAAGTAGTGAAGAACTTTTGTGCTTAGCTATTGGTGCCTCAATGAGGTTTTCACAATAAAGTTGTCTTGATTGTCCTATATCACCTTTGAGAAAGTTTCACTAAGTAATGTTGAATTTTGAATTTGATTATCTTTTAGCACTTCTAAAAAAAAATTCTAAAAGAGGCCGAGTTTAATCTTTGCTTATCTCCTAGCACCTTCAAAAAGGTTTCACTATGAGAGTGCTCTTCTGCTATATGAATGTTTTCTTGGCCTCCTTGATCTTCTTCAACTGCTATATCACCCTAGATGCAGTTCAACAAAGTGTGATTCTATCAATCCTAATTGACACTTATGGGAGATGTAATGTCAATAATATAGCTATTTTGGTTGATGGTAATGGACTGTGGAATGGTAACGAAATGGGGAGAGGCTACATAATCCTTGTAGAAGATACTAAGATAAATTGTGTTGATGCTGAAGTACTCATCCTTTAAAAATATAAAAGGATAATAAATTTATTCAAATTAATCTGCAAGGCATGTGTAACCAATTTTGTATTACCCACGAACATATTCTTCTTCTGAATCTATTTCTAACTCAAAGGAATCTAAATCTAATGTTGAGACTAATGTTGATTCTAATTATGATGCTAAATCTAATGTTGGTTTAAGAATACAACCTGACTCTAATTCTAATTATTCATCTTATGGGTACTCTGTTATAATGATGTCTTGTTGAATATTTAGTTTTGGACAAGTAATGACCTATGATGGCATAATGGGCTCCACAAAGACTAATTTGTCAAAGTCAGTCTCCTCTATAATGGGAAATAGGTCAAGAGACAACTCCTCAAAGATTGTCTTGTCAATAAGATGCTATTGAAAAATAGGCACATGGCCGAGGTAATGATTTTCCCAAAGGTGGTTATAATCATTAAGAAGTGACTTCGTAAAGATTGGCTCATCAAAGTGAGACTCCTCAATAGCTGGTAGAGGATCAATAGGCTATTAATCATAGGTTGACTTATCAAAATTGGTTGATGCAATATAAACATCTTGGATTGGTTGGTTCTCTTGGCCTTGGTTTCTAATGAGTTGGAAGATACTAGTTTTCAACACAACTTGGTTTTCAAAGGATTGGATTGGTTGAGGTTTGGTTGGGATTGGTACTAGATGAAGAATGACTCATGGTTGGATAATGGTAGGGCCTTGGGGAGCATGATTTATTTCATGAACCAAAGGAAAAAGTCCTGAGATGGTAATGATAGGGCATTGTGAAACATGATTGCTTGCATAAGCCAAAGGACTAGTTCCTAGTATGATGATGGGGCGTTGTGGACCTTAATTAATTACACAAGCCAAAGGACTAAATCTAGGAATGGTAATGGTGTTCCTTGGATATTGTGGATCTTGATAGATCACATAATCTAAAAGAGGGTTAGGGGTAGCCAATGATTGGATAACAAAAAGACATCGTGAAACTTGATTGTTTGCACAAGTAAAAGGATCCAAGTTTTCCTCATAAACCAGATCATCCCAATCTTGAGTTGGATCATAAGCTAGTTCTTGATTGTGTTCCATGTACTGATTATTGGAAAGAGGGTATGGATTCATATCCCAAACAACATTATATGAAGTTGGGTCTTCAAAGTCTTCCTTAAAAGCCTCTTCATACCAATCAAGGTCTTGAGTTGGATAGTAAGTTGCTTCATGAATTTGTTATCATGAATGATTAATATGAGGTGGATAGAAATCTATCTCAAAAACCATATTAGCATCATTAGGGTCTTGACAAAAGCCATAAAAGTCATTTTGTGTGGTCATTCTATCATAAGTTAGATTGTAAGTGACTCCACCATAAGTGTAGTTAGACATATCTGTGTAAATGATGAAAGCTTCAAAAATAAAAGAACTCAGAGCTCTACAAACTTTGAAAACCTATGTCCAAAAGACAAATGGTTCAAACTTGTTCTAACTTGGTCAAAAGGGTGGAGCCGTATCTCTAATATGGTCTAAAAGTAGAGTGGTGTCTCCCAAAATGGTGTGTGCTAAGACTTGGCATAAAATAGCCTAACGTCAAAGGTCTAACATCAAATGTCAAATGCATAAAAGGTCAATCATTTAAATAAAAATTGACGTGTCAAAGGTTTAAGTCAAAGTGTTCTAAACAAGGTCTAAACTAGAAAGGGAAAGGTTGAGTTACTAGGTCTTCTATCCAAACACAAAGTCAAAAGCTAGGTTCAAACAAATAGGCATGTGCTAGGATTTTTGACCAAATGGCATCAAAAGATAGACTTGAAACAAAGGCTAATGTGATTTTATTTAATCTACCAAGTTTAGAAACAACTTTGACATAGACCTGGAACACACAATCAAACATAAACATGATCAATTGGCATAAGGCATAAGACAAAAGGATCTTTGAAAAAAGTTGTGTTCTCTCAAATAATAACATAAATAATGATGAGGATAGGCATTAAATAAACAAACCATCAATATTTTTCAAATTTGGGTAACCAATTAACAAAATTTATGCAACCCAAAAGAGAAAGATCTATGTATCAACCCCATGAATTGAGACCTAAATAGAAATCAATCAATGTTTGGATCCAAACTTGACAAGGCTATTTGAAAACTCAATGATGAAAAATAAGATTTTGTTAAATAATCTAGACAAGATTGGAAAACATGACAACACAAGGTAAAGGTCTAAATAGTATACACAAAATAGTTTGAAATAAATGGTTTTGATACAATGGTAAACAAGTCTTGAAACAAATTGAGCAGCCTAATGATGTAAGCATTCTTGAATGATGTGGTCAATACTATATTTCAAATATTCAAAGGCAAAATGGTTTTGACATGATTTGGGTATCATAATGCTACCCTCTACAACTCAAATGACACACACACACAAATGTTTAGCAAAAATTTCAAGGCACAAGTATGGTGTAAAATGAATAACATAATGCCTCTTTAGACAAAAGAGTGATATATAGACAAATTGTTTTTGACATGGCTTTATGACAAAAAAACAAGTTTTAGTCTCAAAACATACCAAATGATAAAATGACCAAAATACACTAAGTATAATCATCCAAATCCTAGCAAGGATATGGTAAAATGGGGTTTACTAAACTAGCAAGGTTTTGATCATTTTATGGGAATCAATTCCATAATGAATTTCATGCCAAACAATGCAAAAGAAATGCACAAATCTTGGGTCCATATCACTTGGCTTGTTGTAAAAAGGTCTAATCCTTTTTTCAACCACTACATTCTGTTGTTCACTCAGTGTAGTGTGATATCCAAAGTGCCACTACATCCTATGTACAACTCTAAAAGATTCAAATTAAGTCAATGCTGGGAGATGAAACCTTAGGTCAAAGCTTCCCTAAAAAACTTATGGGAGGTGATGAAGTCCCCTCACAAGCCAAGATGCATAAAAATAAAGAAAGCATGAAAGTAGAAAAACTTGAGGGTCATTTTCAAGGTCACCCAAATATTGACAAGTTTTTGGGGAGTTTTTCAGATGACTTTATTTCTAATCCTTGGACTAGGATACTTGCAATAGGAATGGAACTTTTGATTCTAAGGGTTCCCTATAGGGGACAAATGGAAGAGTTTACATGCAACATTCCTTTTTTTGCCAAAAAAAAACTAATTAAACAACTATTATAAGAAAAAATTGACAAGTGTGTTAAATTTTCAACCCAAATAAAATGTTTGGTGGTGTTCATTTGACCCCTTGGTCTTAGTTGTAAACTTTGAAAAACATTCACCAAAAACATCTAAAAATTCCTTGTTAAACACTAAAAAAAGTTTTTGATCAAATTTTAAGCATGCAAAAGTGATTTAAACATGTTTTGAGTAAAAATCCCACTTGGTCCTCCAACAAAATTTTTAGCATGTCCTTTAGCTTTGAAGCTTGTTTGAATTTGAAACAACAAACTTTGGAAAAAGATGTCTTAAGTCTATGTTTTTTGAAAAACATAGTGACCAACATCAGTCAATACCACTGACGTTGGTTATAGTGAACCAATATCTAATTAATGTCAGTTATGTTGACCAACATCAGTTAAGCCAATTAATTGATGTCAGTATTTTTGTTGACATTAGTTACTTTGTAAAAATTGTGGCAACCAAAAAGGGCAAAATAAAGTTAGAAAATCAATTTGAAATATTTTTAAGAGCTCAAATAAGTTTTTTAAAATTGTAAAAGGACCTCTTTCATGTGTAAGATGCATCTAGTCCCACTGAGCATACCATTATTTGATCGCAGAATTTAATTCAAGAGAGGATGGTTAGTATTGTGTTAGTTCCAAAATGAAAATAAGATGAAATAAACACACTAATATCATAACATCTCTAGGCCTAGACACTAGGGAGAGCTTAGTTAACAAAATTAAATGACGAGCACAACTAAAAATCAAAGAGTGAAAACACAATAATTCCTTTCACCTTCCTTAGATGCTCCAAATGCCTTTGTAATGGTGGCTTGATCAACTTGTGCTTCAAGAGGTCTTCTTCAATGGAGTGTGTCTACCTTCATCTTCTCTTGGCACCTTTGGCTTATGTCTTGTCTTGGCTTGGAATCAATTTGGCATGGTAACAATAGTTTCTTGAAGCTTTTGGAACCAATCCTACATTATAACTTTACACAAATTAAGTTTAGAAATGATGTTGTGAGGCCTCTTATTTATAGATTTTTGGATTTGATTAGAATCAACCTCAACTGCCCATCTCAAGATTGAGATGTATGGTTGAGGATTAATTCAATTTTGCAATTAAAATTAATAATTATCCTCATCATGGCATTAGAAGAAGGGGCAATTAAGAGGCATGGAGGGCATCTAGAAGGCATTGATGAGGCATGGAGGGCATGAATCCTAATATTCGTGGTATTTATGGCCTAGGGATGTCTTCTCAAGAAATGAGGTCACTTTATGATGTATATATTTCATATTCATTTCCAAAAATAAGTATTCAATAAGTTTCCATGGAATTATTGATTAAGCCCTAATTTGGATTAATTATCCCTTAAGCATAATTAAGCACAAATTATCCAAATTGATCAGAATGCCTTGTTATTGGTCCTAAATTTGATCGGATTAAAATTAGAAGCCCACATTAGATGCATATTCCCATTTATAATATTACCAAAAATAAATTAAAAAAGCACAAGTCTTGCATAAAATATTTGACAGGAAAGAGTAGTCTAGAACACGCAGGTGAAAATTTGGCATTTTGACTTGAAATGAACTGATCAAAGTTAGCTAGCTCATAAATTGTATTACCCCATTTATGGATACACTGGCCAAAATAAACACTTGAATATATCAATTTCACATCATTTTGCATGTTTTAGTGTTTTTAGGCCAAATTGTGCATTTTTTAGATGGAAACTAGCCAAAACCCTGATTGGAGGTTATTAACAGCCAATTTTAGGTGTGTAAAAAATAGACTAAGGATATTATAATTGCACCAATTAGACATTAAATGTTATAACATTAACCATAGTGGTTGTTTCCTTTGTATGCTTATGATATTTGACCTTATAACTTGGTTTGATACTAAACTTGGAATTAGATGTAGATGTAGTTAATGTTTTTGCTACATATATATATATATTTAAAAATAGATAAATTTCATTTCATGATAATGAATAATGTGGCATAAGTCATCAAAAAGTTTGAACTTTTTGAAAATAGTAGACTCATGTAATGGGGAAATAAAGCTTTATTTGAAGATGTCTTAAAGCTCTTTATCTGCCATAAGATTGGCCATTTTAGCTAACATTATCTTATACCTCAAGACATATTCATTAATTGGTTCATTAGTTCCTTTTTTATGTTTTAAAATTTGGGCATAAGAAACCTTTTTGGTGATATTAATAGAGAATTGTGCCAAAAACTGGTTTGCAATAGATTTGAATGCATTTAATGAATAGATTGGTAAATCATAAAACCACATTAAGGCATGATCTTTTAAGTTACTTGTAAATAATGTGGTCAAAATTTTATCATTAGAGTCATAATTAGAGTGTGCCATATAAAAATATCAAATATGTTGTTTAGGATCACCATTTCCATCATAAAATGTGAACTTAGGTGCAACAAAACTAGTTGTCATTGGGTACAAATATATCTATGGTGCAAGATGATTATATAATACCTCTTGTGAATCATTAACATGGTGATTTCATAAATTTTTGTTCCATATTTTTAACCTTAGTTTTAAAAAGTTTTATAGTTTGGACAAGATCTTGCATTTCTTTGTATTTTAGGTTGGATGTTTGAGAAGTCACCAAAGGAGGTGTACATATAAGTTGGGTAGATATAGGAATTAAAACTGACAATTGGGTTAAAGCATTAAGGTTTTACATATAAGATGTGGAAATATTAGTTTCAATAAATAAATTTTTGAGAGTATAGCATGTTCCCCCATTAGAAGTTTTAAGTGGTAATGTGCTCAAGGGGAGGGTTGTTGGTATATGGGGATGACCTGTAGCTCTAATAGCATGATCAATAGATGGATCTGTTTGTTCATGCACACTTTATATATTTTTTAATTTCTAATATGGTTCTTATTATTTCATCAATATCTTTAAGGTTTCAATGAATCCACTCATGAAACAAAGTAATTACTTGCACTTGATCATGATCAATTTTTTCATGTTCATCGGTTTCATTAGACTCAGTTTTCATTATCAAAATTTTATTCTATGATAATCTCATTAATATGTTTTTCATTCTTCAAATGTGTATCATCATGGGTCATAAGATTAGGACCTTCATTATTTTGATACATATTAGGTGGTAGGAGAGTAAGATCAATGTGCTCAATTGGTACACCTCCAAATCTAGGGCTACGACTAGGTTACATGTAAAATAATATAAAGAGAAAATGAAAAATAATAATAATCTAAAACTCTAACTAACCAATAAATCTATGAATCATAAAATTTGCATTCATATAGATTGGTTTCACCAAATATTTAACCCTAAAATATAGATTTTAGAATATATAGTTAAAAGGGTAGAGATATCTTAGGGCACAAAGATGGTAGACTATCTCTAAAGCATGTCAATTAATTGCAAAACTCAAATAAACATATACTAAATTTATTATGCTGAGATATGTTAAAAATAAAAAGTTCAAATATGATAGATATTAAAATTATAATGAAAATAAGATAATTAATTGGTTATGATGTTAATATATATCTAGAACTAGAACGTGAAAAAAGTAGGCTAGATTTGAATTCTGGATCAGTTGCCAAATTTTGGAAATTGTAATTTTATAACTGTAGACACTTGCATCAACTTGGGATAATTATGTTAATGCTTATGTCTAACTTTGATGTAAGTGTATATTATGAAATACCTACTAAAACTATATGTAGACACCAATATCGTGTCAACCCCCCTTGGTCCCCTTCTAAAAATTAACACTCCTAACCTACATTTGAACCCCTTTCACCTTAGACACCTCACCTAGACACCTCACCTTGACACCTCACTCTAAGACCATTTCTTAGCCTATGAGTCACCTTGAGACTAGGTCCTCCAAATCCTAACTACCCATGACCTATTCTCACTCCATCCTAACTCCCTAACCAACTCTCATGCCTCATAAACCCATGTTTTGACCGTTATCCAATGAAAAAGGCACTTGGTGGGTGGAGAAATAGGCAAAGAGCTAAAAATAAACCTTTTACCTATTCTTCCTTTGTCTATGTCTATCAACTGTGGCCAATGCTGGCGAGATCGCCGACATTGGTTACATAAGTCAGGCTCTAACCTTGAGCTGCCCCCCCATCTTCTTGCACATTGATGCGCACACTCTTAGATCTAAAGCACCAAAACTCAACTATCATTCTCTTGGCTACTGAAGCTCTACACAAGTCATTCCATAGACTAGATTGAAACATTGTACGAGGACCTCAACATCAGCCATAATGGGAATAAGCATTCTAACATCTCTGCTTCTTCACCAAATAGAGCTAAGTATTCTTGGTTATCATTTCAATTTTAGAATACATTGTTAATTAGTTTCCATTTTCTATTTCTAAATACTATCAAGAGGCTTGACTTCTTATGTGGAGGGGTTGAAAGACCTTCCTCTTATTCTCACCCCCTTCTCACACTAATCCTCCACCTACCCTTCCTCAGACCTCATTCACCTTATCGTAACCCTGTAATAACTTATAAACTTCTAGAAAACCCCTCTCTCTATTCTGAAAATACCCTAAAAACCATCCAAGGCCAACAACCTCTACTGACATTGGTAGCCTAGCCAACGTCGGCAACATTTACCCACTGACCTTAGCAGACCAACCGACATCAGCGACTGTGACACACAAACTACAACAAATAGGTACGTGCTATCTTTCCTACCTATTTATTTAGTCATTATCATTTCTTCTTTTATAAAAATATTTTCTTTAAATAGTAGACTGTCATCCCTTAGGGAGCTTTACGCTTCTGGGACCGAGCACGTAGCTTGGCAGTCCACCATATCCTTTTCTAAAATCTTCTTTATTTATGTCTTATTCTTATTTCAAGTGTTTCTTCCACAGCCAAAGAGGAGTTCCCACAAAGCTTGGATATGGTACACACTTAATTCGGGTAACATCAGACCCCTAACTCTTAACCTTAGTTTCTTCCTCCTTTGAATGCAAGTAGCAAAAATATAGAGAAACATTATGGCACGCCTGATGGGACCCTTGGAGTTTTCCTTGGGTTCAATCTTCTTTTAAAAATCAAACTTTCATATAGATGCATTAGGAAAATATTCACTTCTTGCATCTCCTCTTCTTTGCCTTTTATTTCTTGAGAAATAAAAAACTTAGCTTCTCTTCTTTGTCTTTATTTCAAAAGGAAACCATTAGCAGAGGTTAAAAAGAACATCTCTTTTTCTTCTTGTTACTTCTTACATGCATCATAGAGTAGTGAAAAATTCATACTCTTTACCTCTTTTCCATTTGTTTTCATTAGAACAACATATTTTGATTTAGGTTAAAAACTACTGCATTTCATTCTTGCTTGAATGCATACTTAGCCCACTTAGTAATTAAAGCATTATGAATGAATCGTAGTGCACAAATGTTACACAACCAAACCATAATCACTTCAAATAAACATATAAACTTACTTGAGACAAGGCCCGTCTAGGATTTCATCACCTAGTGGATACCTTACCCACCTGGTGATCCTACTTGGACTTCACTACCAAGAAGAGGACCCACTCTGTTCTCTGGCAGAGTATAAACTATAGGGAGGGTATATTTTGGCTAAGTGGCCCAACTCAGCTCTAGGTTCGTGAAGTGAAGGGAGCAAGCCCCAGCACCAGGCCACGCACTAAACCTAACATAGATATTTTTGATCACCATAACACAACCTGAAACCAGCCATAGACTTCCTCTCTAGGACTTGTTCTATAAGCCCAACTCCCAACACATTCTCTTAAGGCATAAGCCACCATGACTTTAAAACTCATTCTTAGGAATTTAAAATTTTAGAGGTTACTTGCCTAATTATCTATTCTATTATTCTTATTTGAGTGTTTGAGATGGTAAGGTCGTACCATTCTGAAGTCTAAAACAACTCAGAATATCTTCTTCTTCCAAAAACTATCAGTTTTCTGTGTTTCTAGAATTACATAAAAACTGACATCAATTTTTCCACCGACCTCGGCAATCAAATCTTCATCAACATTGGTTAAACAACTGACATCGGTCACTGTTAGTAAATTAAAAAAAAAATTCCAGACAACAAGCTTAAAACCCAAATTTCTTGCTGTTTAACACAAATTCTATTTTTCTAAAACTGAAACAACTAGTTTCTAGAACCTGAACCCTTTTGCCTTGGATGGTCTTGACACGCAGTCAAGACAAATCTCTTATTGACCATGCAATTCAATAGCCACTCCCACCTTTGCCCTTCGTTCCAAGTCATCTAATGGAGTATATTTCAGACACCGAGCATACTCCTATCCAACCTACCCCCAATCAACCTCTTATTATTCCTGAAGGAGATCAAGATTTTGAGAGATTCCTTGACCACAACATCAAGGCTCTCCAACATTATCTCGCTAGAAGCCAAATGCAAGATCTTTTGAGTAACCCTATTTATGGGATGCCAACTTATTTTGTTGAAGTGACAATGATATCAACAGCATCCGCTACCCAACCTATGGTCACTCAGGCCACTACCTCAACTAGTAACCCAACCATGGCCAATGTTCAAGATTTGGCCTCCCCTTCTATCCTTTCTGGCCCTACCTTCATCGGGGTTTTTATACCCCCTCAACCACAAATAATTCAACCAAGTTTGACACCTTTTCAAAACTTGATTGTCTCTATCCCACCCAATCTTGTGCCTATAAACACAAGAGTCACCTCCTATCCTTTAACTAGTGTCGCTACCATTCAACCACCCTTGGTGGCATCTAGTCAAGTTTTGCCCTCCAACTTCATGGCACAAGCCCCCTTCACCTTAACATTGGCCCCTATGATGAACTATCAGTATGTTGCACCTTCACAAATGCAACCAAGTACATCATATGCCCCTTCCAACATCTTCTAGGTACCCTATAACTTAGGGGTGCCCCTCATGCCAATCCATCTGCTGATCTAATTAAGATACTAATGGATAAGATGTCCAACCTTGAGACATCTATTTTAGGTTTGAGGAGTGTTCTTTTGTATGAACAAATCTGCAACAAACCTATCCACCCTTCAGTTCCTATTTAACCATACCCTAGCCAGTGGGAACTCCCAAAATTTACTCACTTTCAAAGTAAAGAGGACCCGCAACAATATCTATCAGCATTTAGACACGCTTGCTACCTCATAACACATGATGATGCATTATTACTTCACACATTCCTTATGTCACTTTCTAGCACTGCCCTTGATTGGTATAGCTCCATTACTAGTCATTCTCTCTTCACCTTCACTCAACTCGCTTAGCTATTTCTCGACCATTTCTCAATCAACATCACCAAGAAGGTCTCCATCACAGACCTTTATTCCATTAGACAATTTTAGGATGAGTCAATAGCTGACTTCATCACCCATTCGAGAGGTTTGATCAACCAACTATCCTTCTCACTACCTCAACCTGAGCTCATTGAGCTCTTTTCAAGAGCATGTGCCAAGCACATCTCATCCACTCTACGGGTTCAAACTTTCTACACATTCAATGAAGCTTTCACTATGGCCTAAAAACTTAACTTTGTGCAGTCGAAGAAGATAAGGTCAAATTGCATAACAAAAATACCAACACAAAATCCAATGACCCTTCTTTTTCCCACTCTAAGTACAAGGGATTGGTGAACACTATGGTCCTTAGGTCATCATCTTCTACCACAACTAACCAATCTGAACCCTCCACTTCACAAAACATCACAAGACAATTCCATCAATAGTATGAACAGTAATGATACACTCCAATAGGAGAATTGTATGCTTCTGTATTAGATAAAATAGTGAAGTAGGGAGTCCTTAACCTCCCTCAAATCTAACCACTTGTCCAATTTGACCCCTCATGAGCCATCCCTGCATAGTATAGGGAAAATGACTTTTGTAACTATCATTGTGTCAAGGGTCATGACACAGATAATTGAAAAACCCTCAAAAACATTGTTCAATACATGTTAGACAAAGGGGACCTTGTTTTGGATAACCCTAATGCACCGGCCAACCAAAACATAGATGTCTTTAGGCAACCATTTCCTAACCATCCCGCAAGTCAGAAAAATGTTCAGACCATGGCCGATGACCCTCAAGAATGCAACATATGCACGGTCGACATGGTCTTTCCTTTCATTCCTAACCAACCTCTCCCATAATCTAAAGAGGTTGGTCAACCCATTTCTCCACCATGGGTAGAAGAGCCTATTTCACCTATATCACCCCAACAACATCAAGCACCTCCTCTACCCATTCTTCTACCTCATGAGGATCATGTATTACCTGTTCCTCTTGCCCCCACCTTCCCTCTTCTTCTACCATTGGAAGAAGTTACCATTCATACCCCATGCCCTCATGTAGAAGGGGCCATCATCCATCTACTTCACCCTTTAGAGGAGCCTTCCTCTCCTCTTTTTCCTCCACCAATGGAGGATAGTCATCCATCCACCCCTCCTTTCACACATAGGAGAATCAACTTTGATCTCTCCTATATTGGAGGATGCTTTGATGACACCAACTCTGGCTACCCAACCCTCATCCTTCTTATTACCAATGGAGGATCATACTTTCCACACTCCTAGACCACATGTGAAAGGCATGATCATCCTTGCGCTCTATCTGCTTGAACAGCCAAATTCTCCAATCCTTTCTCCATCGAGAGAAGAACTTGCCACCTTACCCACTTTAGCTGAGGAAGATCCAGTGATGGTTCTCTCTCACCTTTGGTCCATGATCACTGTGTCCAACACGTTTCTACTCTCACAATCACCCAAATCCTTTGAAGGACTGACTGTAAAGCCTCACGTGATGTCATCTAAACCCTTCTCTTGATTGGCAGAAAACTTAGGATTTCTCCATTCTAGGAACCTAAAACATGAGGCATTATGGGAGTGACTTAAGGCTCCTTATCTTACACATTTTGCTTCACCTTATACTACCAATCCTTCTATGACAATTCACCCCAAAGTCTCTAATGAGAATTAGGCTTCCACTTCTAAATCATAGAAGCTCAACCTTCCACGTCTGAACCCAAACCCTCACAGGCATCCACCATGCCAAAATAGATTAAGTCTCTCAGTGTTCACCCTGTATCAAACCTCACTCACCCACAAGTGAAGTTAGATTTAAACCTCGCCCCACACAGTAGTGGTCCTTGCACCATACTAAAGAAGGATGCTAAACCACATCGATCTACTCCTCCCACAACCAAAAAGGTGGTATGAAAAAATCCCCCACCTTCACCATTGCCCTCTATCTTGGGTCCACATCCTTCCACTTTAACAAGATTGCTCCCTATTCTAACACCTCACAAAAACAAATTGCCTCCATTACTCCCTCTACCATTCAAAAACATATTTTCTCCAAGAAAATTGATACCTCTCATCAAGAAAGTGCCATCTACACGTGTGGCCACACCACCAACCAAAAAGGTGGTATGAAATACTCCCTCTATAACTCCTAAACAAAAGTTGTCAACCCCTACTGCAACAATGAGCGTAGACCCATTAGTGGGTTCCTATGCTTCACTATTACGTCGATTGTTGTAGTCTTCTAGGATCATTCTCCCACCCATTAAGCCATACCAACCTCTTGGATCAAAACCATCTTGATTCGATGACACTCAAATCTAATTATATCATCACACACCTGGGCATGATACTGAGCATTGTTGTGCCCTTAAGGTTGTCATTCGCCAACACTTGGAAAAGGACACCCTTCTTGTTGAGAATTATTTTGACAAACTACTGACACCATCTCATGCCTCCCAAACCTCCTCACTTGAATCAAGATTTCAATGCAAAATTATAGTCCCTCTACCACCTTCTCCCCCTTTATTCGAAATCAACACTATTAATGTGGCCACCAGGTCCCAAAACCTAAAGGATAAAGGAAAAGAGTAGGTTTCTATCCCTTGGACATATCCATTTTCCAAGCCCTCTCCACCACCAAAGCCCAATATTTCTATCTTGGGCACATCTCAACCAACATCTTCGAGGGCAATTCCTCCTAACCTCTCTAGTCCATATGATGTTTGGTATAAACAACTGGTTGACTACTTGACTTATTCTATCATTCTTCCTGACCTCTCTAGCAATGGACGGTGGGCTGTTATTAAGATTACTACTCGATACACCATGCTAGGGGGTCTTCTCTACAAACGAGGCTTCGATGGCCTCCTTCTCTGATGCCTAACCACCACTGATACATCTTATGCCATCAAACAAGTCCATGATGGGATTTGTTATGGACATTTTAGTGGTAACTCGGTTGCAAAGCACATCCTCTACCTGGTCTATTATTGGCCCATTCTTAACCAAGACTACAGTAATTATGTTCGGCATTGCATCAAATGCCAACAACATGCTAACCTAATTCATGTCCAACATTGCATCAAATGTGCCTACAAAAAAAATATGAAAGAGCGAGATTTCAAAATTAGAGATCTCATCCTTAAGGAAAACCAACACGTGACCAATATGGAAAGAAGCAAATGCGGCAAGTTTGCTCCTAATTGGCTCAGACCTTACATAATAATGCAAAAGTATGGATCAGGCACTTATCATCTATCTTCTCTCGAAGGCTAGCCAGAACCTGAGCCCCTTAATGCCTTGCATCTATGACCATTCTACTGTTAACCAAGTAATCACTCACTTGATGTATAACTTAAGCTCATCCCTTGAGCAACCCCCATCATCCTCATTCCTATTCCTTTCAACCCTTTTTCCCTACAAAAATTAGTTAAACCTTTTTGCATTAATTCTTTGTTCTAATAAAAGGGAAATCCCTAAACCTCTATAGTCTAGTCCATGACTAAAACAAAAAAATATAAAACTAAGATGCTTAAAAAAATATTAAAAGGTCATAAACTATAAATGTAGACTGCTCCCTCGAAGGATAGTTTCATTATTGCTATAATTAGTAGACTACTCCCTTGAAGGATAGCTATTCAAAGACATCAAAACATGCAAAGCAAAATATAGACCACTCCCTCGAAGGATGGCTATGCCCAAACTTTGCTACACAAACAACACCCTCTCAAATGCTTCTCGCATCAATCAGCTTCACATGACCACAAAAAAAACATCCTCGAGTAGACTTCCTGCATTGATCAGTTTACCAAAAAAAGAAACACTGATTGATAAACTATTAAGTCATGGACTTGCCTATAGTCATTCTCAGGGTCACCTATAAAAGGGAAAAGTTATCCCTGCTAAAAAGGGTTACCCTATCCTCACATATTACATAATCAAACCTATTACCCCACAATACCCAAGGTATTTTGAGCTCACTTAATGTCAAGTGATTAGAGTAATTATCTAACACAAACCAATGGTCAATGACGTAATGCATGAATGGGGATTTTATTTGAAAAAACCCTATCTATGTTATCATTATGGTCTTTATCAATGAAAGATCAACGCGCCTTTCACTTCTTATACACCTTTGTCACATGCCAATAACATATAACCCAAACATTTTCTAAACCACTAACATAACATCATGATTTATTTAATGCAAATACCAATTTGTGTTATATAAATTATCATAGCCCATTCACACTAGTTTTTATGGAAAACAATACACATGGAAACTATCAACCAAACATAATTTATGTCAAGCAAATACCATCACCAATATGGAAACCTGCCAAAGCATAAATGAACTCATTTCATTTTTAGCATACACCATCACCAATATGGAAAATTACTAAGGATGAAAAACCACATCACCTATGTTACAGCATACACCATCACACAATAAAGAAAAGGCTATAACATCATCATACACTCATCATTTCAAGCATATACCATCAAACATATGAGAAATGCTAAAAACACTAACATAACCAAAACAACTACCAACCTCTTTGACTCTTCTTCCCTCTTTGGGAGAACTACATTAGCCTGAGGCCCTTAAAATAGGGGCTATGCAGGTAGCATTTAGTTGACATGGGGTCTTTTGAGGTTAGCTTGGCCATTCGTTCATTCATCTTTTCATCTACCTAATAGACTAATTATCTAAATTTCCCAAAATCATGACCAAACAACCAGCCCTAACACTGTAGGAGTCACCTTAGACTTCTCATGGGGCACATTGGAGATCATATACATCTCCCTAACCACAACAAACAACACTTGAGATCACTTATATCTTAGCCTAACTCAACCAATGACCTCAAAGATCATGACTATCTCCTCAGACCATGACCACTTTCGAGACAACTTTGCCTTGGTTGTTTTAACTGCATATTCTAGCTCACGAATAGTTATCAAATTGTACGCACCCCTCACACCTATTATCGGATCATGACTAAGTTGATCCCCAATATTTGTGACATTCTTGTGTTTTCCAAGAGCACTTCCTACCCTAGGATACTTGGAACATGATGCCCATTAGAGCTACAACTTTGATCGATCTAACCCAATTAGCTACCACTAATAAGCTGGGGATCGGTTAATTTGATTTTAGTCCTTCTCAACCATTAGAGCTACAGCTTTGATTGTTTAACCTAATCAACTACCACTAATAAGCTGGGGACTGGTTACTTCAATTTTAGTCCTCCTTGACCTTTCCTGTGACAATTTGACCTACCTATCATGTGAAGTGGTATATGTGCAATCTCAACTATTGTAGCATTCACACTCTAACCTCAACCTACTCATCCACTACCTATCAAATTGGCACCCAATTTCAGATTCCCTTCTCTTGATTCTTGCTTTGAGGGGGAATACCTCATCCCATACTTGGGGTAACTTACATCTATTTTTGTCTTGCAATTCATCAGGATAAACCACAAGACAAAAAGGGGAAAATGTAGACACCAATATCATGTCAACCCCCCTTGGTCCCCTTCTAAACATTAACACTCCTAACCTACACTTGAACCCTTTTCACCTTGGACACCTCACCTACACACCTCACCTAGACACCTCACCCTAAGACCATTTCTTAGCCTACGAGTCACCTTGAGACTAGGTCCTCTAAATCCTAACTACCCATGACCTATTCTCACTCCATCCTAACTCTCTAACCAACTCTTGTGCCTCATAAACCTGTGTTTTGACTGTTCTCCAATGGAAAAGGCACTTGGTGGGTGGAGAAATGGGCAAAGAACTAAAAATATCTCTTTTACCTATTCTTCCTCCACCCACATCGGTCAACCATGGCCAACACTGGCAAGATCACTGACGTCGATTACATAAGCTAGGCTCTAACCTTGAGCTGCCCCTTACCTTATTGCATATTGATGTGCACACTCTGAGATCTGAAGCACTAGATCCCAACTATCATTCTCCTGGCTACTGAAGCTCTGCACAAGTCATTCCATAGACTAGATTGAAACATTGTATGAGGACCTCAACATCAACCACAATGGGAATAAGCATTCTAACACCTCTGGTTCTTCACCAAATAGAGCTAAGTATTCTTGGTTCTCATTTCAATTTTAGAATACATTGTTAATTAGTTTCCATTTGGTATTTCTAAATACTATCAAGAGGCCCGACTTCTTTTGTGGAGGGGTTGAAAGGCCTTCCTCTTATTCTCACCCCCTTCTCACACTAATCTTCCACCTACCCTTCCTCAGATCTCATTCACCTTCTCGTAACCCTGCAATAACCTCTAAACTTATAGAAAATCCCTCTGTCTATTCTAGAAATACCTTGAAATCCATCCAAGGCCAACAACCCCTATCGACATCGACAGCCTAATCGATGTTGGCAACATTTACCCACTGACCGTGATAGACCACTGACATCGGTGACTGTGACACACAAACTACAACAAATAGGTACACGCTATCTTTCTTACCTATTTCTTTAGTCATTATCATTTCTTCTTTTACAAAACTCTTTTCTTTAAATAGTGAATTGTCATCCCTTAGGGAGCTTTACACTTTCGAGACCAAGTGCATAGCTTGGCAGTCCACCATATCCTTTTCTAACATCTTCTTTGTTTAAGTCTTATTCTTATTGTAGGTGTTTCCTCCATAGCCAAAGAGGAGTTCCCACAAAGCTTGGATACGGTGCGCACTTAATTTGGGTAACATCAGACCCCTAACTCTTAACCTTAGTTTCTTCCTCCTTTGAATGCAAGTAGCAAAAATATAGAGAAACACTATATATAAGCACCTATATGCTTCTGGGTTTTATTTATCCTTCACTCTAGAGCATTTAGATCTAGGTCATAGATTGTGACTCGTTAAATGAGAAAACCTTAGATCTTCATCTTCATATTGGCTATTGGAAAAATGGGTTAGTGGGCATGAAATGTTAAGATATAAAAAATACCCCTCTATTAATGAGCACTTTCTACATATCCAATACTTTAAAGAGGGCCTCAAACTTATGTAGTTATCCCCTACATGTTGACTTATGTGTGTATCATGCAATGTGTAATAAGCAAGTACAATAATGACCTAGATTGTAACTTGGAAAATATGTCTCATGGAATGATCCTTTAGTAATTTATACCTATATATGTTTTGTCCCTATGATTGATATATAAATAGGAGGAAATAAGGAAGTTCTTCTAACTTAAGTGCTTGATCGAGTGTTTTTGGTAAATTACCTTTTAAGTAGGTACAAAGTTACTAGGTGAAGAATGAATGAGGGTTAATATTATATATACCAATCCCTTTGGAGGATGTATTACATTAAATCACTTAGGCCAACCATATGAATATGTTTCATTTTAAAATTATATGATTTTAAGGCACTCAGCACTTGTAGTGGGGTAAGACACTTGCCTTGATGTAGGCATCTGACTCAGATGCAAGTGTCTAGGTAATTGGAAAATAGGCACATGTACAAAACTTATAGAGATAGAATATAAGCATGTTTATAACATTATGAGCATGATATAATTTCTAAGTCATTATAATAACATTTTTTAGACTAAGAGATAAATAATATGCATAGAGATATAGTGTATTTGAGTCTTTCAATAATGGGAAGGGTCTAGAAGTTGACGGTACATCCATGATATTTATTTTCCAAGTTTACAAGGCTAAGGTTATATATAGTTTAGAAATACTATATACACAAAATATAATTCAAAAACTCAAAATATATGCAAACATTTTGGCCAAATTTGTGTGGAAATGGGACTCTTTATGGTACATTGATATGTTGTACCTATGTAAGAACTCAACCCTTAAATATAAGGTTCTTGTGGAGATTCATGGTTTCCTAGTAGGTGGACATTATTTAAGACATAATAAATTTAGAAGGTGATAAAAGGGGATGCCCATAAATTTGTGAAAAAATGCATGGTGTGTTAGCAAAATAAGGGTGATCCAAGAGGATCCAAGTATTTAGATCATATTATAATTATCAAGTTTTTCACATCCACCCTTACACTAATATTGGCATATTATAAATCAAGTTAAATCCTACATTATAATGTGAAATATCTAACTCTTCTTCAGTATAAACATCTACAGTGTTATCACTATAGCACATAGTCTATTAGTAATGTTGGTTGATGATGTCACTGCACTCATTAGTTATAAGGCAACTATTACCAATATTTGTAATAGTTCAACCACATAATCATATCCATCATATGTATATTAGTGTACAATTATTTATTTATAAATATAAAATAAGATTAAAATGAATTTATGGAGTACAAAGACATCATACATTTGATCTCTTAGATATTGTGTAAAACTTAGCATAATACAATTGTGCTATTACAATTCTACATCAACTATTAATTGTCTAAATCTATTTACTTATTTATTTTTGATATGCATGTCTAATAAATTTATCATTAAAACATCACTTATACACATAAACTCCTTCAATATTTTTAAGTAGATTGCCCACTGGGTCTCCTCATGATTCCTTGATCAATGGTATAAGATCATACACACTTCATATCATTTTTAGTGGTATTGTGGTGTTTATGAAATGTGTCTCTATTTTAATTCCTGCACATATGAATTATGAATATATGAATTTTAGGATCAAAACTCATAACCCTTCATCATACCTTCTTACACATCCTCAGATGGGACAAATATTTAGTGACACCAACTTCATTAATGTTATAGAATATGATAGAGGATGCATTGTAAAAATAACCCAAATAATTGGAATGAAGGAGTGAATATTGTTGATAACTTATTTATACTTCTCAATCAAAAGACTTCATCTAATACCTCTCATTCACATCAAGCATTTGGTGGTCAAACATTATACATGATTCAAATCAATATAAACATCCCTGTGTTTTAAGGAAAAATAGATATAGATGCCCTAGATAATTGGATTAATAGAATCTATTCATATTATGTGGTTAATCATTTCTCTAAACAATAAAATATTATATTTTATCTTTTGAATTTTTATTTATTAGAAAATAAATAGTGGAATAACTACTACAGTTCACATGAAAGCCATAAAGATGAAGCCAACTTAGACACATTTGTAGATACATGGAATGGGTTCATAGAAGCAATCAAGAAACATGTTACCCTATTGGAAACTATGATGACCAATACATCAATTTATCTTAGTTATGCTAAGGCAAAGATAATTTTTTTCAAGAATATTAATATACCTTTCATGCTTTGATGTCTAAACCAGGTGGTTAGAATTGAGATAAATACCTTATTTTGAAGTATAGGTCAGGCTTATAACTCTACATCAAATAAAAAATGGATTTCCTACATATATCTTCAATTAGATAAGCCTAAATCTTTTCATTCAACTTTAACTCAAAGGCCAAGTTAAATAATAAGACATAATATTCCAAGTCTCAGGCCAAACAATAGTCTAATCCTTTTAAGTAGAATTTCAAACTAAGAAATGGCTCTCAATGCTATATATATAAGAACAAACAACCATAAAATGACCATAAAAAGAATTCCAATACTAGAAAGTGGTGTTTATTTCACAAATCCCATTTTAAATCCAATGAGAAGTGTCATGCTAGGAAAACTCTACTTGTGAAACTTGAAGTAGAAAGTACAAGTATTACAACATTAGAACATGGTAAACAAATCATAGAATTTAAAATAGTGGCATAGTTGGTACCAAAAGTGCCTTTACTCCCCTTTATTAATAGAGTAAAAATAAATATTATTCGATTCTCAAATGTGGATTGATGTTCAACCAATAAATTTCATCATTGACAATGGAAGTCATAAGAAGCTAATTTCTAGTGAAGTAGTTTGTAAATTAAACTTGCCACTAACACCTCACCCACAACCATACTCCATTGGATGGTATAGTGTAGGAACTAATAATTTTGACAACCAATAGTGTCAATAGGTGGAAAACATTAATCCTTTGTGAGATAAATTATTTTATGGTGTCACTCCATTAAATATATGTGACATTTTACTTGGGCAACCATAAATTTACCATCAACATGCCATTTATGAGGAAAATTATATAAATGTTGTCATATATGTTGGTGATAAGAGATGCTTCATATTAGAATTAATCATAAGCTATCACCCATTAATGAAAAAAAGTGCAGGAAGTTAGTCACCTTTGATAAAAAAAATTGTGTTTTTGATGGTATGATTTGAACTAAGAACATCTTTGTAGCATGAATTCATACCAAAATTTCTCCAACAAAAATAAATACCTTAGGTAATTATAAGTTTTAATAATATAAAGATATATGTTAGACACCAAAATAAGTTTATATGCACTATGTGGTGAATAAAACTATTGATTTTATCCTTGGATTACCTATACATAATGCCTTTTTATATCAAATATCATGTCTATATAATGAGGAGATTAAGTGGAAGATCTATGAACTTGTGGATAAAAGACATATAAAACCTAGATCATCACCTTGAGATAGGCTAATTATGCTTACACCAAAAAAGGACAACATATGGAGGTTGTCCATAAATTATAAAACCCTCAACAAGTTCAAATTGAATAAATGATATTCTCTTACAAGGATTGAAGACTTGCTAGACTAGCCCTATGGTGAAAAATTATTCACCAAAATCAAACTTAACTCTAGGTATTATCATATCCCTGTGAAACGTATATGCATCTATAAGATAGACATAATGCTTTTTTTAATGATTAATCATGCCATTTAGTTTAACTAACTCTTTAGCTACATTCATGTAGATAGTGAATGACATTCTCAAGTCATTCACCACTTTATTTTTGTAGTTTATCTTGACAACATCCTAATATTCAAAAAAACATGGGTTTAACATATGTGTTTTTATCAACCAAATTTCCACCCTAATGATATCTACTCCAGCCTCCTTAAATTTGGTGTAATATTGAAATACCTCATATGTTGTGGGTGAAAATTCTTAGAGGTGAATCTCTAGATTGAAGGGCTAGCTCCCTTGCACAACACCTATAACTAACCAATAACCTACTTGATTTGAAGGAAAAGGGATAGAAGGAGATTAAAACTCATATAGTGGAGGTGATTCACCAAGATGAATTCCACGAGCCTATTTGAAACTACACTATGAAATATAATTTGCAAAATTGATATCAAAACCCAAGGTTCTCCTAACATTAATGTTTCAACATGAAGGTAGAATGTAATGGCTTTCTCAAGGTACATGAATATTAAGTTTGATCATAGACACTAGTAGTATTCTTTACACTTAAAAACACACAAAATAACCAATTACACATCATGTGACCTTCTAGAAGTTAGATTACTCACACAAAGCATGAAAGAGTGAGATGAACACAAGGAAAGATAACTATCACTGGCCATTCAACCATAAAGTATTGTGTCCAGTTTGAAATATTTATTCAAAGTAAAAATCAGTAGTTAATTTATTAGGGATTCACCATACCAAATGTGGATGCATTACTATGCCATAAGAGGAAGCTTATATAGAGAAATGAGAAAGAGATATGAGCATAGTAGAGAGAGATTACCAAGTTTACACCAAGAGTTACAAAAAAAAATGAGTTATATAACATTACTAATATACTTACAATGACATGTCTCTCTTATGAAGATGCTCCATCATCCAAGTGTTGTAGGAGTTAGAAACTCAACTTGACACCTTGGTCATCTTCTTGAAAACTACCCTTATTTGCATATGAGAAGTGACAAATGGGATTTTTCATCATAAATTCAGAATGAAATAATTTCAAGAATATTATTTTATACCTATAATGCATTTATAAACTCCATTTATCTAACATTTCAATGGCAATCATCATTCATATGCTTAGGTGTCTTGAAAACCCTTCATCTCCCATGCCTAGTCTTGTCCAAATGGATCAAAACTTGACTTCAAATTCATCAAGGTAATATTTTTCCATTAAATTAATTAAAATACCTTATAATATATGAATCAATACATTTTGGTTCCTATAATAACTCTCAAGACTCCACTTTGCACTTCAAGCTCTCATTAGACCTATTTTCCTTGTATCCCTAAAATCATTTAAACATATTTATGTATGATAGTGTATGGATTTTGATTAAAAAAAGGAAATATTTGAGGATATAGTATGGATTTATAACTCCATTTCAAGTTTTAGGTCCTGAGAGTGAGTGGAAGTGTGTTTTTTTTTGTTATTTTCTTCTTCTAATTAGGCTTGAATTAGGCCTCCTTGCCTAGAAGATCGATTTTCTACCCCATATCTCTACCACACATGTAAAACCAATAAAAATTATGTGATTCACTTTAAAAATCCTTTCAAAAACCTTCATTCCAAATTTTAGGTCTTGAGACCCTGTATAAGTGTGAGAACCATGAAATGGTCTTGAAACCTAGTCTTTTTTTTAGCCTGTTGAAGACTGCCTTGAAAAATAAGGTTTGTTTGATCACTTATAAGATGTAATGTGAATATTTTTATAATTTAATAGATTTAATACATCTCAAATGACCCTTCAAAATAGTTTTAAAGTGTTCATCTATTCAAAACCCTACATTATACCAAAAATACTTGTAAAACATGGCATTTAATGCAATATGTACAGTTGTAGGTATAGATGAAGTACACCCTAATAATGTAATTGGAGTATAGAATAATTTTAAGGAGTTTATAGTATTAAAATAGGTCATTCCATGTGATTTGGAGACCAATCTTCCACATTTAGTCTTTGATAGGGTTTTAGGAGGGTTTAAACCTATTTTGGTTCTTAACAGTTGTTCATAAACCCTAACCCCTTAATCCCTAAACCAATGACATAAATTTGAATTATAAAAACCTAAAAATCTTTCCATATGTTATAAATTTTCCATGAATTTTTTTATATAGTTATGAGTGAAATAAGTTGACTCTCAGGTCGTAAACATGCCATTAGAGAGGGGTCTACATTCTTAACCTTTATTCAAGAAGGTGATGGATTCAATCCAATAACCAATACCACAATAATTAAGTGTGATGACCTAGTTACCACATGTAAAATTAATTTTCTTCCATACATATGGTCATGGCCTCACCAAACAAGAGAATAATGGTCTTTGGATAATAGTAATGCATGAAAAGAGATCAAAGAGGTCTTAAGGCTAAATTGGATTTTTTATTACCTTCCCCTACTTTTGGTTTTTTTTAGGGTCTATGACAACATTATAAACTTTAAAAATCCATTACATATTCATTTAAATTTAATTATACCATCCTCTTCATGCATGTTCTTGTAGGTATACTTGTGCGGTGTTAGACTTATCAGGGTTAATCAGGGTTTTCAACATCTCCACTTTGTTATTGGGTCTGAGGATATTAGAGAACCAAAATATCACAATGAAACCATACTAAATTGTTTTACCTTACCTCAGACCTATTATAGACCTTTAACTCTCTCAAATAAGTCAATATCTTCCATGAGGGTAGTTAGACCTATAGACACACATTTGACTATGTATATAGGGTTGGAATGACTTGATTTGATCATTATTCTCATGTTTCCTTTTGATTTATTAAAATATAAATGACTCTATGAATTTTTCCCTTCACTCATCAAACTCAAATCCACCATTATGTTCTTTTCAAGTTTATGACCAGCCTATTTACCTTGTAACCTATAGGTGGTTATTAAGGTGGTTTGACTGTGTTTGAGCTTCAAGGTCTTTAATGTAAACTAGTGAGAAAAATATAACCTCATACATCATGTTCATAATGTAGTCAACTTAATTTTAACCCTTTTATCTCTTTCAAGACATCATACTCCACCAACCTACAATCTCTTTGTTTCACCTATCTAGACTGATTGTAGGTGACTATTTTGTGAGATTAAAGTGTTAATCCTGAAAATTAGCTTTCTTTAACTAGGTCTTTGGCCACTTGAAATTATTAGACTTTATTGAAATCTCATTTCTCCTTATCTTACAAAGTCTATTGACCCTTTCATGATATTCTATAAACTTTTCCTTCTTATCTCTATATACAGATCTATGTATAGGTATTAAGGTTATAGACTTAGTCAACTTAACTCTCCTTTGGATTTCAAAAGTTTAGGTGTATTTAAAACATGTGTCTTATTTCATTCCTATATAGAATCATGTTTTAACCATATTTTATTTTAATGTCAATTAGCTTTTAGTCCAAAAATGATGACCTATAATTATGTCATGTGTAGGTCTTCATTTTTCTTGCATAGGCTGCTAAGATAACTTATTAACGCCTTTGACACTTTGATTATTATGTCAAATTTTGTATCATTATATATCAAATCTCAATAAGCCTATGGATATCCTACTCATCTTATACAATCTCAAGTTGTTCATTTGCATATACAGGTTTTGTGTATAGTCAGCTTATGTATAGGGTTTGTGTATTGCAAGTTGGAACATATTTCATATTGATTATAGCTTACTGGGGTGGAGGATTTACATGTTGTGGTGGAATATTTGTAACCTATTGTTGCAGATTTTTCATACTTTACTATAGTGGTGGATTATTATAAACCCATTGTTGTATATTGGTCACATTTTTTTGTAGTGGTGAATTATTGGCAACTTATTGTTGTGGATTGGAAGGGGTATGATGAGATCTAGATGGAACTTGTTGGGAGCTATAATGGGTTTATTTCAAACTAGAAGGGATTTTATGTTATGGATTGATATAATGGATTTATTGCAAACTAGAAGGGAATTGGTGTGGATTAGGGAATACTTATGATGGATTAGAGGAAGAAATTTATTGGGAATTTGGAGGGACTTGATGTTGTGGATTGCTAGTATCTTGTAGAAATGAATCCATTGGAGGTTTTTTCTTAAGATTTGTGGATGGATCCACACTTGATGGAGGATTAACTAATGGATATTGTTATTGTTTCTCAATAGGTAGATTTTATTCCATAGGTGGGAGATTATTGAAAGAATTCACATCTAAGGAGGTATCTAAAGAAGATATAAGCTAACTCATTTGTTGTAACTAGGAAATGTTGATTTGGCTATTTTGGTAAGGTTCTACAATTTCCCCTTTCCCTTTGTTAGAAAATTTTGGATTTTTATTGGTACTTTGTAAAAGAGCTCGTTCATAAGTGGAAGTTGACTCTAGAGTTATTTTATCAATTCAAACATGGATATGCACTTATTTTTTTCTGAGTGGTATATCCTTATATACAGGTTAATGTACCTCATCCTCTAGGTTTTCATTATTTCAAAAATATCCAAGTGGGTCATAAGACCACTCATCATCAAGATTAGGGTTGTATGAAGTGCCACGTAATGTATATTTAGGCATGTTTGGATTGATAATATTTGTCTTGAATCAAAGTTATATGTTCAAATTAATTAGATTTGAATGTGTATAAAATAACTTGTTTATTAATTTGAAGTTGATTGTTAAATTTGAAAAGTGTTATTTGGGTCAACTTGTGCCTTGGTGTAATGTTGGAATGCCTCTTGGTCAAATTAGAATGTTTGATTGGACTTATTAATGTAAAAGTGGAATGTTGATATTAAAGTGGAGTGATGTTGTATTCAATTTACATTTCAAATTTCACAAGATTTGAAATACTAAGTGACTTTTGAGAAATTAAACACTTAACCTTGGATTTTGAAAACACTTGGATTTGGATTAGGCTTTTGATTTAGACATCAATGTTTAACTTAATAACTTGACTTTAAACTTGAGGAATTTGAATTTGACTTTGGATTTTGATTTGGGATGTTTGACTTAAATTGAAATGATTTAAATGTTGACGTTGACTTTAAAAAAAGTATGACTTTATTTGAAATTTAAATTTTGTTGACCTTTGACTTTACTTTGAGTTAACTTTTATTTTTAAATTTGATTTAATTTGGCTTTGAATGTTTGAATTTTTTAAAATGTTTGAATTTGGTTGACTTAGAATAGTTGACTTTTCAAAAAAATGTTTGACTTTGTTTGAAATTTCACTTTAATTGACATTAAAACATTAATCTTTTAAAAAGTTTGACTTGATTTGAAGGTTGACTTGGGATTAAATTTGAGTTTTATTTATCTTTGACTTGTATTTGGAAGAGTTGACTTGATTTGAAACATTTGAAAAATGTGAGAAACAAGAATGATTTGGATTCAATTTATAATTTGAATTTGATTTTAAATTTGGATATGAATTAGTTTATGAATTATACTTCAAATGGGTAGGGTGATGGTACAACACATATAGGTTACCATTTTAAGCGGACAACATGACATTTAGACAGGGATAAAAAATGACTCACAATTTAGGTAGAAGAACACTTTATCATGTAAATGTGTAATAAAATAGTTTTGGATTTAGGATAGTTTTGATTTGTTTAATGTGTAAGGTATATCATATAAAATGGGTACAAGACAACAAATAATAAAAAACATGCATTCAATAGTTAGTGGTAAAATAGGTATGTAACATGACTATAGCCCATGTACCTATCTTTTTATAAGTAGGAAAATGTTAATATATTATCCATCACTTTAATAATATGTCATGAGATCTTGGGGGAGGTTGGATTCCCTCACACTACAAATATTTTATGGTTAAAAGTACTTAATCAATTTTTTTGATAAGGCTTTTATAAACGGTCATAGATATACCTTGTAATTTGCGGGGTTCAAAAATCCATCAAAGAAGAATAAATAATGGAAAATTAATAGGAGGTTCTCTCCCCTTCGTGACCACTTTGGTAGTGAGATCTCAGTGAATTGTTACTAAAAATTTAGACTTTGAGGGTGATGTCTAATAGCTTAATGTTAGGGATAAACCCATTACTTTCATGAAACACTTTATGGGGCATTTTTCTATGATTTAATAAAAAATACCCTCTATTTATATAGCTCATCAAATGTATGGGGTTGGTATAGACACCAAGGGATGAAATCATGGTCATTTCACCTTACAGACTCATGAGAAGGTGATGAAATCCACCCCATGCAACTAAAAATAAAAAGATAAGCTTTACTATTTTTGATCCTCAGGATCCCACAAGGGGACAAGAGGAGATTATAAAATAGTTACACTTCAAGGAAAATATGAATAGTAATCTATGTGTTTTTGGTCACCCAAGGTCCCACAAGTGGGTAATGGGAGAGCATACACATGATATATTACTAAAAAATAAATAAGCAATACAAACACACAATAAATGAAAAAAGAATTATTTTTTAGAATGTCAAACTTAAGTGTTGGTTATTTTAGGCACCAAAATAAAGTGTGTTTGTAAAGTGTTTTAATGGGAGATAACCACTTATTTGACAAGTGAACCTAGAAAAATAGATTAAAGTTTAAAATGTAGTCTTTGACTAGCAAGGGAAGTTGAATCAATGTTTTTTAGCCTCAGGAGTTCATGGCAAAGCAAAACTACCATTTAGTATATAAATTATGTTATTTAGTAGGGCAATCTTGCCAATTTGTAGACACAAAAAATTAAACACTAAAATCTGGAGATTTTATTGATTAGCAAGGTGATATCACTATTTAACAAAGTGATCCCACTGATTTGCATATATATCACCATTGTCAGGAAAAACATCGTAAAAAATGAAACATAAATGAAATCACTATTTATACTGTCATCCTCCTTGAGTACAAGGGAGTTAGTTTTACATTAGTATGAGATATAAATGAAATGCATACAACATAAAACACAAACACATGTACTTAGATTAGGCAATATCAAGAAAAGAGAGAAAAAAATATAATGGAAAGTAAATAAAACACAATGGTATACTTCCCATTTGGATTATTTTATTTATTTTAATGTAAGTTTGATTGGCCTAGATATAGTGCTTTGGATCTTTGTTAATGTCATATAATCATTCCAATAGCATTTCCCCTTATTCTATGCATGTTTTGATTGAGCAATGAATTTGGTGGAGATTCTTTTGGAGTTTTTTACGAGTAAGTCTAGCATAAAAAAATTGTTGAAGAAGAGGGAGGCTTTCTTAATTTATATATTTTTCAAATGATTGTGGACCATCCATTTAAAATGAGGACCAATGATTGAGGACAAATCCTCATTCTCATAAATGTCAAAAGCGTGAATTTGAAAAAAAATCCATTAGTGGAAGCATGGAGTATGTAAGAGTTCCAAATTGTGAAGATATTATGTGTAAGAGGTTTGTAAGAGAATGTTGAGTGTGTAAGATTGTGTCATGCATTTTTATTGCATGCTTGCCTTAATGATGTCATCCTTGGTGAGGCAATAATCCAGCTTTGATTTTAGAAAATAGGAAACTCCAAAAAGCTATGGAATTTCCCATTAGAGGAGGATTAGGCCTAATTATCAACGATTAATTAGCCATGGTAATTAATATGATTTTTACAATGTTGCTTTCTAATCAAGCATTCTATTTAATTATCTTGTGGTAACATTTTCAAAGTGTCGACTTGATTCAGGACATTCTTGATAATTTGAATGTTGTGTTATAGTGTGTTACCCCAATTAGGGATGTGTTATTATGATTTTAGGATAAAATAGATAATTTTACAGATGATTTATAGTAGTTGATAATTTTTAGTTAAATTCATACATTTTTACATAAAGTTGCTCTGATTATAGTTTAGACATAAAATTGATGAAATTGGCTTGCCTACAAAAGAAAATATAAGTTTTTTATGTTCAAGTCATGATCGGGTTTAATAAAATGTTTTAATTATTTTATACCTAAGAGATATAAAATTAAGGAAACTATTCATTAATGGAGATAGATGGATTGGAGGAGGTGTTACATGCCCTACCTCCTATCGAAACCCTAGATTTAGAATTTTTCTAAGAAGAATGTAAATTTTAGGACTTAAAATGTCATAGAATAAGGGTTATGGAAATGTGGATCCTATAAAGGATGCCTTGGGTTTTAAATATGTTAGTATTTTTTTCCTATTGAAGTGGTTAATGGTGTTTTGTTTGTACATCTTGTATGGTGGTGTCCCTCATTTATGTGTTTGACATGTGGATTAGTTGCTCCTGACTATGATTTCCCTAGCTACAACCCTTCACACTGGGATGGTTTCTCTTGTAGCATTGGTGGTAGAGGTTAGATTTGGATGTGTTTTTTATTTGATAGTGGAAGCTTACTAATCTTCTTGCATTTATTGGTTTTAGCTACCTTGCAATAATTCTTCTTATTATTTCCACTATTCTAGGGTTTGTCCCTAGTGTTTTGGTAGTTTTCCTTTAGGTTTCTAGGTTTTCCTGATGGGTTTTATTCAGCCAACATCATTGTTTTGAGGGAACTTATTTGATCTTTCACTTATTTGGCTTTCCCTAGCTAATGAGGGAGCTATGATGGTTGTCTCACTTTGTTGTTTTCAAACCAATTTTTTTACTATCCTCTTATTAGTCATGAATATCCTAGCCATCCATGTCATATAAATTAGCTATTTTTTTTAATATATGTGTTTCTAATATTAATTTAGATTATGTAAAGTAAATCATTAAACACACTAATTTGAACTGAAATGGGCCGCTAGATATTACACTCAATTTAGAAAGGGAAAATGAAGATAAGGATGGTGTGCTTAGATAATTTTTCTTGCCTTTATGTGCTAAAAATTAATTACTAAATTTGGAAATTCCCTATATGTGTTTTTTCAACTACTTAAATAATAAATATGAGATGAAAATTTATCGAGATGTTGCCAAAAATTTAGACACCTAAGGTGGTTAAACTATTAGGGTTTACTAGAAGTGTCCTTCAATACAATGGGTATTTGATATCTCTATAACCCCTATGCCTATGCCTCAAATGTTATTATGTTTGTGCACACCTCTCTGATCATGGGTTAAAATACATGCAATGTTTTTATTTTATCCAAACCTTAAATGTTATTTTTGACCACAAAATTTGTTAGGGTGTGGAGCTAAAAGCTTCACCAAGGAGCACACTTTGACAGGTTCAGGTCTACACAGACACTGGCATCGGTCAGGAGCGACCGACATCGGTCAGATGCAGTTGGAGAGACACCGATGTCGGTAGAGGATCGGCTGATGGTGGTCACAGGCAAGCAGCAGGAACTGGCGTCGGTTACCTGCGTGTCTAGAAAGCTATTTCCGAGGACAGAAGCGAGTGTTTGCATGATGAGTTTGAGTTGTAGTCTTAAGCTCACGTCTCTATTATTAGTAATGTTATTTTTAGAGCCCTTGTTCAAGTGGGTTAACTATTTGTTGTAAGTGCATGCTCAAGTCTCCTAATTCTATATGTAGAATTAGATCTTCTTAGCTTATTGGCATTGTTGAATTGGTATGTTGAAGAATAGTACAGAATTGAATCAATCCAGGTCTGTTGGAATGGATTGTTCTTGAGAGAGATAGCTCTTGAGGAATAGAGATCTAGTGAGAGATCTATACATCTAGGAGAGGTGTGGAAGAACGAAGTTTCTTCAATTGTATTCCTTTTGTAAAGAGTTTGTTAATACAAGTTTTCAGGGTGGTTTCTTGTATCTCTTGTTCTTGCCATTTATCATTCTAGTTACTTGTCTATCTGATTTAATTCCACGTTTATTGCTTTCATAAGTGTAATCTATTGTTGGTTGATCCCCAACAAAATTCCCTGAAAAATGGGTTAGTATTTGTTGATGTTTAAAATTTTATTTTGTTTTAGACACCAACAATGGGAAATTTCAAGATGTGGGACATGCGACTTGAAACAACCTCTATATTTTTAAGAAGTTGGTCTCTTCTTTATATCAAGTGTTGGGGGGAAAAGGGATTTGAATTTAAATAGAAACACAAATGCAAAGAAAGAAAATCTAACTATGGCGATGTGCCTGAATGTAATTTTGATCCTTGATCCTAAGTACAGTGAAACCATATGTAAGATTCAATTACATTAAAGATTAGATGAGGTATGATCAATGTAAAAGTTAGAAACAATAGAACAGAGACTCGTAGCATAGACTACTTTCGTAATGATATAGGAAACATCAAAAAAGGCACAAAACTCTATCTTCTCATTAATTCTCTAGCCACATAAAAGGAACAGAAACATGCATAGTCACATAAACTTTACAACTTAAGAAAATAGAATAAAGGCAAATGATATTCCTAATCACAACTCTAGAAAGTCTAAAACTCTTGACAATAATTTTCTCAAAAATTTATCTCTCTCAGTCTCTCCCCCCTTTTTTTGGGTGATCCCTCTACTCCTCTTTATAGCCTCAGATTTTCAAATAAAATAATATGAAATTTGGTGCATTCAATGCCTTGGATGCATTCTGGTCTTGTAAGGAAGGGCCATGCTAGAGCAAGGTGGCTGCCCTGACTGTGGTGTGTTGATTCATCTCCAATGCCTCCTCTCAATCCTGAATCTCTGATTCCATCACCTGCTTAGCCATGCAACTATCCATTCTACCTTTATCTCACAGGAGACAAATAGATGACCCTTTTAATGTTTGTAGGCCCCAAATATCTACCTGGTGAATTGCTCCATCTACTGGAAATAACTCCCACTAAGTTTTCCTCTTTGTCTCTTCCTCCTCTTGATCTAGGCCTTAGGCTTTTTTGAATGCATTCAAGTCCATGCTTTAAGTTAGCTAAAAGAACTCTAACTGAGCTGGAAGTGTCTATCAGAAGATAGTTCTTAGATTCTAAAACATTCTATTTCCCTACAGTTCGCTTGCTAAAATAGATACACAAGATACTCTATTCTATTAAATGGAAGAGGACACTTAGTCAATTCCCTAAAAATCTTCTTATTACTTTAGGATACACCAGAGGATGACACTTGTCATGTTTCACAGCAACTATCGAAGACATGCATCATTTTTTGCATAACTTATACTCTTTTGTGTCTTGGCTCAGGATCATTTTGCCTTTGACACTTGTCACCATCTGCTTCCTCAAAATCTCAATAGCTTGAAAGAAAATAAGACCCACAACATCTCTTACCTGAGTAACTTTAAAAGGAACATAGGGACAGGTGTCGATCTCTGCATACTTCAACAAAAGACACGTGGAAATCTCCACTGCTCTTTAGCTATACTGTGGAAATGTTCAGGGCACATGTTAGGCTCCTACAGATGGTGACACTTGGCAACTTCCATAGACTTTTAGAAATAAAACCTAGGACCCACCATAGTATTTATTCAGTAATGAAACACGAAGAAGATCTTTTGAATGGTGACACATGGTGGCTTTCACTGCTTTTGGGAAGATACATGGCATCTTTCACCTATTCTGAGAAGATACGTGGCATCTTTCACTTCTTCTAGGAAAAGAAACACTGAGACCTTCCTCTATTGCCACTTGGCACTTTCTGCCTGATCTCGATACTTAGCCTTTTGAAAACCTTCCACTACAAAGAGATAAAAATGTGGGTGCTGGTATGTAACCATGGATGCTGACACTTGGCACATTTCGCTAAGTCACTATGAGATATGTGGCACATTCTGACCAACTCATAGAAAATACGAAAGGTTCCTTGAATGATGACACTTGGTGTTTCCACTTGAGAAAAGATGCCTCGAAGGATGACACTTGTCAGCTTCTGCTTTACTCTGACACTTAGACAAAAATGAATCAAAAAGGGAAAATAGAGCCCGTGCTTTGTTTCAAACTTCACCATCTCAGACCACAACATGCGAAGGCAAAATTTTGTAGTGTGTGACTAAAAAAATAGAATGAAACGTAGAGTAAATTTTTATTCTACAGTATTTTTGGTTGAATTGACTCCAACCACTTCCCTATGAATGTTTGAGTATTTAATATATTTCAATACTGTAAAGAGGGATCAAATTGCATGTAGTTCTCCAACTTATATATTTGTGTGAAACATCTTAAAAAAACTATAATACAATGATATATTTTGATCTTTGATACCCGACACCATGTAAATTTGACTTTGTGTATTTTTATATCACTCTATGGACTACCTTGAGGCTTCTCCTTAAAGGTTTGAGATATGTACAAGAATTTTTTATAATATTATAAGAGAGTGTTAGGTATCTTGAAAATGTCTTTCAAATGTTCCAAGTGTCTAATAATATTATGAGTGATTTTTAATTATAAATGACTTTTATATAATTCTTACTATGATTAACCCATACAAAATGTCTAAGCTAACAGAATGAAGACTTCCAAATATTGGTGGAAGAATAGACCTATGATAACTGACACTATCTGAGATTAGCAATATTGTCTTCAAAGTGTAAAATAAAGATTTGAAATATGAAAATAATTTGTCTAAAATTATGCACACACACATGTATGTATAGTATGTGTGTATGTATATACACACATACATATATATGTGTATAAATAAAATAAAATAATTGATTTAAAATAAATATATTTAATAAATAAAAATAATTAAAATAATAAATAAATATATAAATAAAGGAAATTTTTATTAATATATAATGTTAAAATAATTTAAATTATGTCCAAATTGATATTTTTAACATATCAAATACTAAATTTAGAAAATATTCATGAATACAACTTTAATAAGTTTCAGCATTTACATATATGGAATTCATCACCATTGTTTGGATGGGAATCCTAACACACCAAGCAATGGGCAAGATGCCCTCCCACATTAAAACTTATTCATGAATGGGAATCTTAGCACACCAACTCATGGATAAGATGCCCTTCCACATTAGAACTTATTCATTGGGATATGACATGTTTAACCAAAAACCTTTCATAGGTTTTAAATATATGCATTAAAACCAACATTGAGTTTATTATTAAAATATAATTTATTAAAAGAAAAAGTTGAAAGGAAAGAAAAACATTCAAATATTTATCTTTACAAAACTTTAATATAATATGATATTAAATATTTAGATTAATTTAATAAAATGAAACCAAATTGATATTAAAATAATTTGGCTCAAATTAATATGAAATTATGTAAATGAATAATATTTTGTAAAATAATAAATTATTTAAATAATAAAATATTATTAATTTATTTAATATTTTAACAACATTCATTCTAAAATAAATATTATCTTATAAATATTAGGATAATATTATTCTAACATATAATGATAAGAAGAATAAATTCTCATACTAAATTAAAATTATATATGCAAAAATTAATATAATTTAAATATAAAATATGAATTAAATTCTAAAATTACATTAAAAATAATATATGCATAAATTACTTAAATTCAAATATGAAATATAAATTAAATTATAAAATTTTATTTTTCCCTCTCCTCCCCACTTTGCCCTCCCTACCACCTTTCTTTTGTAAATAATTTCTCAATAAATGTTCTCCTTCAATGTCAAGTGTCTCAAGCACATTTGACAAGTGAAACAAAAGTAACTCATTTTCCATTCTTAGAATTTTTTTTTAGTTCTTACAATATATTAAATTTTTATTTTATATTTTTAATTGAAAAGTAATTTTATATTAATTTAAAAGAAAAATTAATGATATAATGCTAATCATATAAAAAATAGATGGAAAAGTCATACCCTAAATACCAAAATGAGCTTTAAAAATCCTTAAGAGAAATCATAGTCCAAAATAACTAGTCATAGGTGGATGATAACCACAAATAAATTAACTCAAGTGCATCTCAACCAAAAAAAGATAACACAAACATCAAGGAACAAACTAAGTAATAGCTACAAACATGATGGCCGAAAGAGGTGGTAGTGGAGGGTCTTGAGGCTTCCCTCTATGGCTAATGTGAGCTAGGGGATGTTCATCCACAAAGAAGGGTTACCAAAAATCAGCTTGCTAGTTATTTTTAGCATCATTTTGTAAATCTTGGTAGGAGGTAGAGATGACTAGCTTCAGATGCAAGAACTTATCCTATTGAGGGGGTCTCCACCCCCCACTACCAATGTTTCTACCTCTATCAGATCCTCTCAGAGGAGATGGCCAATGAGAGAGAGGAGAGGATCTCCTCAGAATTTAAGATCTCTAGTTGTGAGAGTGGTGATGCCTATCCTTATGACCATGATCCCTAGGAGGAGAGTGGCAAGGTGGGGGATCAAGTGCTCATAACTAACTATATAAGGAACACTTCCCTAGTGGTTTAGGAGAAGCTACAAATGATGAAGCTATATCTAGACCTTGTCTATTTGAATCTGAATATAGAGGGTAACATTAGCAATCACAATAAATTTATTGGTTAAATAATTTTTTTTCCATAGTCTCATTATTAAAATATACTTGATTTCTAGATTTCTAAATTTGAAGTAAAATATCAGTTCAAAAAATCTACCAAAATATGTTGTATCTTATAGGTAAAAGGGTGGAGTCCCTAGGAGACCCATTTTATAGGTAAACATCTTAAGCCTGAAAGGTTTGAAATGGGTATGAATCCATCTCTGAATTGACAACATGTGGGTAAAACTAGAAAAAGTACTTGATGGGTTCTAGGTGTTTTTGATTAAATAAGGCAACAAACCAGGGGCTAAACCCTTACAAAAGCATAGAAACCATGAAGGCAATCGGCATAAATGATGCCTTGCAATAGGAATGACACAATCAGTGGACCAACAGACACAACAACACCAAAACAAACTAGAAAAGGAAAAAATGAGAGGCTGAGAATCTAGAAAAATAAGAGCAAAGGAGGCTAGATCTCTCCTTAATTAAACATAGTTTTAATGATGTCATCTAATTTCTCAGTGTTCTCTGCATTGATAGCAAAAGCAGTAGTACCCAAGTCCTATAACATAGACATGTTCAGGAGAATAGAATTTCGGAGCCCAGTGTTAAAGTTCTACTCTAGTTTTTGAATGCAACCCTTCAGGGCAGTAATTTCATCTCTCAAACCAATATCAATTTCAATTTCCTCATTAGCTTCTTAGACATACATCTTTCCCTCTTTGTCATCATTTTCCTCAAAGTTAGCAACATCCTCCATGGTAGTCTCAAATTCTCTAGTCTCCTACTTACCTTCAGTGTCCTCAAAAATTTCTTAAACTTCCAATTCCTTGTTCTCCTCATCCTAAGTGGCTTCCTCTGAGGCACTCTTAGAGTAGTCAATAAGCTTAGCCTTGGGCATAGGTTTGCAAACAATCTGCCCTGACCATCGAACTCCTGAGGAGGGCCCCTTCTTACTAACCTTAGTGGATAGATGGGATTTACTGCCTTGACCCCTAGGGGTCCTACAAAGATTTTTAGGGGTCCCCATAGTAGTCCCCCCAATATCCTCTTCACCAGCATAAAACTTCCTCTTCTTGCCCTTTGTACTCACAAAGGAGCCCTGGGTGTCTAAGGGAGTCTCCTCAGGGGTAGAAAAAGAAACTTCTTTAATTTTAGTAGAGACAGGGGAAGGATAGGGCTCTTTGACAGTATCACAAGTAAAAGGGTTAAAAGAAAATTCCTTGTTATCAGTACAAATAGTCTTGGATGGCTCGAGGGCACGGTGGAAATTATACAAGCAAAAAATGAGGCCCTGATAAAGGGGGATAAGATTCATATCAAGTTTTTTTTGCTAATTTAGCTCTCACCCTAAGGACTAAATGCTCTAGGGAAGAGAACAAATAAAAGGGAAAGTTGATAAGAGCATTACACCTAAAGGAATTCAGAAGGGGGAGATGATAATTATAGAACTTGGTAAAACATTCCTCTAGCATGAAATACTTCATAAGGATGAAACACACTCTGTCCCAAGGCTTGGGCAATTTGGCTTGATCAAAAACTCCTTGGTAAGGTGTAAGTTCTTTGCCTTATCCAAGAAATAGCTTCTATATGGAAAGGTCCATGATTTTTTTTTCTGTTGTAGCTTCATCCCCTGTGTAGACATGCCAGTAGCCATAACTATCACCTTTTCTGAAAACTCAAAGCTAATTCTTCCAACAGTGACTCATCAATTTAGCCATGACCTCGTGAATTATTCAGACATGTTTTCATCAAACCCATTGAGCCTCTCTAGATAGGGACTAATCCCACTCTCTTTGTAGTGGTGCCAGACCACCAGGTTGTCTTTGAATTCACAGTAGGAAACTGGTTCCATTCAAATTCTATCGCCTCCCATTTTGGACTTATAGAGCAGAACATGAGAATCCCTAATTTTTATTGTTGTAATTGAAGTAGCTACAAGCCCTTGCTCACAAGTATGAATAATGATGATGAGATAGCATGTAATTCAAAGTATCATGTAGAGATGACATTTACTCATCCCATGCTTAAACATAATTTCTTGATGATATCCATAATGATGAAATAGTCCGCTCGCCTTACCAAATAGGTATAATAAATTAGAAACGATTATCAAAAGAGTACAATAGGCCTTGAACTCTGAGCTCCACATCAGCACCCTCTAAAGGGACCAACTAATAGAGTTATCCTTCCAATATGTGTGACTCATCCTTAACCCGTCATTTCCTTTTGGATGAGATCCCTAATATTTAAAGGGATATGATCTATTTGGTGCCAACATCGCTTCTAGGTGTTAACAGGCCAGACAAGTGAGATTAAGAAATCTTATGTGTTATTCAGGCAATGGGGTTTGGCCATACCTTTTTATTTTTAAAGATGAGCCTTCATATAAAAATCATTATACTCTACATCTTTTAAAATTTACATAATTATGGACACCCACCAACTCATCCTTTGCACCCTTTTAATGAATATAAATCCTAGTATGATAATGCAATTTTCAAAAAAATTACTGATGCAAAATGTTGACATAATTTAAATAATATAAATGGGAAAACACATTTTATTTATTTAAATAAAATTGATTTAAAAAAATCAAATCTTGACTTTTCACAAAGCTAAAAGAGGTTGTATGCTAAAAATGCTTGGGTGGGTTGCTAGCGAAACACATTGGTTTATGAAGTAAGAGTAATTAATGTTGAAAATTCATCATAGATTATTATATTTCCATTTAATATTATCGAAACATTTATACATATGCATATCATACTAAGTTTCTCATTTGTTATTAGGTAATGTCCCTTGTACTATTAGTAGAGTTCTCTTAGATGCACCTTCATAAAACTTAACAAAATGGATTAAGAGTGGCATGACTATGACAAAGGCTATTGTAGATTATAAATATATTTTACCGTCTTCAATCCTCCTCTTCGTTGATGATTCACTACTTTGGGGGGTCATGGAGAGTAGCCCTATCCCAAGGACAACTATGGATACTTTAGACTTGTGCCTCTAGGAAGGGATGATCAAGGGAAGTTTTTCATATTTTAACTTGCTACATTACCCCTGCACCATTAAACTAAAGAAGTCAAAGAATAAAATAAAGAGAAATATGGTTGGAAACCTATACTTGATCAGTCACACACCCATGAAGGTGGATGGGGAGACAAACAAACTATCCACCACCTCATCTTCCTCCTTCTACAAGATTGGTGGTTTATGTGGTATAGGGCCTTGATTTTTTATATTCTCTATTAGTGATGTCATTATGATGTAATTTTATATTAGTTATTGTTTGGTTGTAGGCTTTGGCTCTTGTTTTTTCTTGAGTGTTTTTTCAACTTTTTTAGTATAATTTCATAACACCAAATTTTAGAAAAAATATTTATTATATTTATTTATTTATAAAATATAATATATGCTTTTAAAAAATGATTAAAACAACATTATTCCATCAAGGATAGTATTAACTTGTTTGTTTCTAAGAGAAAAATAGTAAAAGTCGGCTATGGGATGTTAAAAATGTTTAAACATAAATTATAATGTTGTTGGTAAAATGTTTCTCTTGAGATGAGATATAATTTTAAATTAAGAGCTTTTCAAAAAAAATTGAAGATTGGTTTGAAAATGTAATATTATGGATAAGGCAATAGAATTAGAAAAAATAAATTGTCTACTACATTTTTGTTGAATTATGAGTTACAATTTTAAAAATATATAGATTTATTATTTAGTTATTTATTTATTAATTACTATTATTTATTTGACAAGGTAAAATCCAAGTTTTATAGGAACTTGAAACCACCAAAGTGCAGTGCAAAAGTTTTAATAGGTCACAAACAGGGTGGAGGAGCCAAAAAACAAAAATGTTATAGTATTAGAACGAGAGCAAAAAATAGAAAACCAAAAAAGAATATGGAGGAAATTCCTTCTTGAGGGTCTTCATCATCTTTAGTGTCCTTCACTGGAATGATCTATTTTTCCTTAGAAACTTTTGTTTGAGTATGGTTCTCAAGGACTTCAAACCACTAGAGTGTAGTACAAAAGTTTTAACAGATCACAAATAGGGTTGAGGAGTCAAAAAGCAAAAATGTTACAGTATTAGAATAAGAGCAAAAAATAGGAAACCAAAATAGAATTAGGAGGACAGCCGCTCCTGAGGGTCTTCATCATCTTTAGTGTCCTTCACTAGAATGATCTATTTTTCCTTAAAAACTTTTGTCTAAGTATGGTTCTCAAAGACTTCAACATCTTTACTAGGGAAGATCATTTAGGGGTGATTTTTCCTTAAACTTGCATTTGGGACTACTTAGGGGGGACCCCCTTGAGGGAGCTCTAAGGGGGGGTAATTTTAAAGCCTTTGGTGAATGAAAGGTAGGGGATTGAATGGGCTGGGTAGATTGGACAAAACCCTAAACTATGGCTTCAGCCTATGTGTGTAATGAGTTCTAGTCTTGAATGAGTTTGGCCAGACCCAACCTTACTTGTTGAAATTTAGAATTAAAATTTTCCAGCTGTAGTTTTTTCTTTTCTAGCTCATCAGTCATAATGACTTTCCATTTCTAGGCTATCTTCACTGGGGTACCCAGTTTGAGTGAGATAGGTTTTGGTTTAGGGATAAATATCTTAAAGAAGAGGTCATCAGGAACTTTGATAAACTATCTTAAAGAGTAATCAGAGGGTTGGTGAGATCCCTTGGTGGGATCTTTCACCAGGAAGTAATTATTATTATTATTATTAAAATAAGAAGTAATTTAAATTATGATATATTTTAAATATATTATTAATGAATGCAAAATTAACTTGGTAGTTACGAGGTTTGGAGGATTCTCCATAATTATTTTGATGTCTACTAATTCATCTTATCATCTTCCAATGATAATAAATGGATGTTCCATTATGTATGTATTTCAATTAGGGGTAATAAGGCTTCTAATCCATCTTATCAGTTGGATTTATGCATTATTTCCCCCTTAATATTGTTTATTATGGACATTAGTTTATAATAAATGGATTATAATAAAGTGACATAACATGTATATAATAGAATATGAAAATTTAATTAATAAATAAGATAATAATATTTAATGGGCTTGGAGCTAATGATAGAAAATGAGGAGTTTCATATCATTGATTTAGGTTTAAATTTTAGTTTTTTTAGAAATTAAAAAAAAGTATTTATAAAATAATTAGATGTAGGGGTTAAATTTTTCTATATGAATTATAAAAAATATATTCATCAAAATTATAGACCCAAACCTATTCCATGTACATTTCTAGGTGTGTCTTAAATTTACTTAAATTTTTAGCTATTGAGACATAAATAGATTAGTTACGTAAACTAATTGTACCCAATTGCATATATGTTCAAGTCTTATTGCACTTTTTTAGGTCAGACATAATTATTTGAGTTGATTTTATGGTTATTGGTTGTCATTTGAGTTGATTCTATAGTTGGTGGTGGCCTTTTATTTTGTTTCAAGGTTTATGGGGATTGGACCCCCTATATGTGCCCTAGATCATTTCATAGCTTTAGTCAAAAGTGTTGATCAATCAAAAAATTAATAGAATAATAATAAATTAAATATATAAAGGTATATAAATAGTATATTTGAATGTAAAATATTGTAAATGTCTTGTCACAAAATATTGGATATGAGAATGCACAATTGAAGCCAAGATGACTATAACCTAGAAATCTGGATAAGATTGGAGAAGGTCATTAGGACCGTAGCATAAAATCAAGAAATATATATGTAATGAAGCACAATCAAAACAAGGTGCTTAATTTTAAAATATTACTTTAGAGTTTTATTCACCTAATTTTTTTATTTGCTTCCATCCTCCCAAATCTTGCATTATGGCTCGTGTACTTGCAATAGCTGATTCTTTTCTACCTTTGAGTGAAAAAGAAAATAAAATGGATTAAAGATCCTATTTTAAATGAAATGTCATTGATTTATAAGGGTTCTAAGTGGGAATAATGATGAAAAAAAAGTAAATTATATTAAAAAAAAACTTCAGAATGTACACCAAAAGTGTTTTACAACAAAATATTAGTTTTATAATTGATAATCTTTAAGTATAATAACTTATGACACTTATTCATTTATAAATGTTTTGGAATCAAATTTTATAATATTATTTCATGGATCAATTTCTAATAATTAAAAGTAAGAAACATGAAAAAGGTGAATAAGTCTATTTAATTAAAATATTAAATAAAAATCTTCCAAAACTATACACTACAATTATAATAATATAACCAACAATACAAAATATGAGGAATAATGTACAATATAGTCATAATAATATGATAAAAAATACAAACAAATGACAAGGAAATGATTTTTTGGAATGGGAAAAAAATAATTTTCAAAAAATTGAAGAGTACTCATACTATTTGATTTGTATCAAATATATAAACATAAATTTAAATAAAATAAATTGGGGCTCTTTTTTTTTTACTAAAAACATAAATTTATTAATTTGTAACACAATTCCTCTATCCCTTGGATACCATGTTAATTTAGTCAAACATCACCGAGGTTTTCACATTGGTGTCTATTCACAAGCTTTTGATAAAAGGAAAAAATCTCAATTCCCAACTTCAATCTATTTTCTAAAAATGCTCATGCATAACATTGGTTTTATGGAATAATGAGATTTATTGTTAAACATTGCTCATAGAGGGCCATATTCAATCATTTTATTTTTTAGGTTCCTAAAATTTAGGTTGCATGTGATATTTTCATTATGTATGTTCACTTGGGAATTAATATTCTTTCTCATGCAATATGTTGGCATTTACGATTTACACTCTTGTGTGGCCACCAATTCCTTTTTGTATTGTTATGTTGGTGTAATTACTATAGTGAAGAGTTTAAATTACTTGCTCAACACAATGAACATTCCCATGGAAGGAAATCTAGAATATGGAGGTAGAGTATCGAGGAATTCCTGTTGCTATTGTAATTTTAGGATTCCAAGTGGGATATGACAATAGTTTTCTCCATATCAAATGGAAAGCATTCTATTTTACCTTTGATATAAGTACACTATTCTCATGGCCTCATAGTAATGAAATAATGTTTACATTCACAAGGAAATGTGACACATTTGATTCTACAAAATGACTCCAAAAAAATATGGTAATATGAATTGTAATGATGAACTTCTAACATATACTTTGTGTTTTGTGAGGATTTTATGATCTTAATATTATCTCAAGATATATTAATGATTTTATTAGATGTTACTCTTATATTTTTATGTAAATTATAAAATTGAGGGATTTTTCTAGTTATTATATTAGGATATCATGTAATTATTATATTAATTTATCGAATCTTTTACATGTCTTTTCTATGTTGTCTTATTTTGTAAGTAATATTGATTTATGGTCAACTTACTTAGTAGATTAGGTTATTGTTGTAGCTAACATACCCCCTTCTTTGAAAAGTGGGACTCCCCTCTGAAAATTATTAACTTAAGGCTTCTTGGAGTTTCAATCCCTTCTACGTTTGCCTTAGAGATTCAAAATCCTCAAACTCAAGTTCTACTTGGTCAACTGAGTGTTTGAAAAAGTTTGTAATGGAGAGATGGTCTCTGCTAAAGATCCATGTGGTTTTCTAATTTTTAAGTACAGTTGAATCTTTACTACATTCTAAAAAATCATAGAAGTTTTCATACTTAGAATATTTTATCGTGTTAATTGTGTTTTTCCTAGGTTTGGATTCACGATTGGTTTTCTTAGAGTTAAGTCTCTTGGAGTCGTACTCAACACTTCTTGAATTTTTTTGGTAGGTAGGTAAGCTTTTAATTATTTACATGGATTTATTTTAAATTATTCATTTTTATAAATCTCACAAGAAATCTTGATGAATGAAGAAGCACCACGCAGCCATTATCAAAGTTGTTAGTCTCCTAGACCTGTCAAAGATGTCAGAGCTTAAGAGAGCCAGAGTAAATGAGGAAGCACCATGAAACCTGCTATCAGATCTCTATGTCTCCCAAACCTATCAGATATGTCAGATCTTAGGAGAGCCTAACCAAATGAGGAAGTACCACGTAGCTCACTATTAGAGATATTTATCTCTTAGACTTGTCAGATATGTCAGAGCCCATGAGACCCTGACTGAATGAGGAAGCACCACATGCTTACTATCAGATTTGTCACTCTTCTAGACCTATCATAGATGTTAGATCCCAAGAGATCCCAACTAGACAAGGAAGCACCATGTGGTCCATTGTCAGAACTATCACTCTCCCAGACCTATCAGAGATGTCATAGCCTGGAAGATCTCGACCTAAAAAATCATGCTATGTGACACTTCCATATAAATTTGTAAAAAATACCTAGGATGCATAAGATGGTTATTAATAAGTATGGTTAGATTTAGAAACCAATCAAAGGATGCCACACATCACTCTGACACTCCAAGTGACCTATTCTATCTCTCAAGAAAGTAAAGTGCAACATCCAACCATGTTTAGGTGTCACTAGTCACAGACAGGACTAACCAGAGATGTACACTTGACATGAGCTAAATCTACTTGGGATACAATAAGGTAAAAATAGTCATGTTCCTACCAAACTTATCATATTAAATAAATGAGAAAATGGGCACCAATTAGATGAATTAAAACATCTCATCATGGTCACCAAATCTAGTATGCAACATATATCTAAAATATTTGAGTTAATTCCAAATCAAGAAATGAATAGGTGGATCCTTCCACCAACTCAAATTTGAATTCATGATGGTTGAGTTTATAAATTACATTAATGAGAGAAATATGTGCTCATCCCTATAAGTTTCCAAAGGCATGCTGATTTACCATTATTCACTGCCAATTGCCTAGAGTTTGCCTCCTCACTTTTAACTCATTCTTATTCCCTCCATGCTCAAAATTAGTTGTTATCAAGATTTCCCCCTTTCTTCCATGGCTTTTTCATCCTCTAATCCCAAGACTAAAATTTAATATAGAGATACCACCTTCCCCAAGAACTTAACCCACTTCAAGAATTATAATAATATTCAAAGTGATTAAAGTTGGGCCCAAGTCTATCTCCAATGATGATGAAGATGAAGTTGAGTTCCAAGATGCCCTCAAGGCATATGAAATATGTGGAGTGTATAAAATTTTGGCTAAACTAGAGGTTTCCCCTATGCCAATCTCTTTATCAATATCTAAGTGAGTGTAGGATGGTGCCCATGATGCCATGTACTCTATAGGCTCTAGGCACAAGATTTTAGACATATCAGTGGTTGAATTTAAAGCATACTACAACCTTCTAACGTACACAATCACTTATGACCCAACCATAATGGATTGGGTGGAGAATCTTGATGCTAAATGGGTCAATAAGGAAGACATTGATTCCTACACAGTTTGCACCTTCAAGTAGGGAGTCCATATCAGGATGATCCTACTTGATTGATTATTCAGGGTAAGTGACTCTTTGCACATTGATCTCCTATAAGTTCCCCTAATTTCCATCATCCTCAAGGGTGAGGAGATCCCTAACCTCAAGAGCATCATCAAATTTTGACTAGTGCATTATGTCATGGAGACCTACAACATTGGTAATTTATATATGATGAACTACCTTGTGGACGTCATCTATGCTACTATTATGTTTAATCCCTCTACCTTTCCACCTTGGACTCCCAAGGGTTTGCTAGGTTGTGGAGCTAAAAGCTTCACTGTTATGCAAATTGTGGAAGTTGATGGGTTTCAGAGTAACTGACATTAGTCAGGCCAACTGACGTGAGTCATCTTCAGCTACATAGTAACTGACATTAGTTAGGGGTCGATCGACATTGGTTAGACAGGAACCGATGTCGGTGACTTGTGCATTCTAGAACTAGTCTAATTTTAGATGGACAGTCAGTTTGTATGTAAAGACTAATTTTAGTCTTGAGTCTATGTTTCTAATTATTTTTTGGTTTGGGATCTATTTAATAGACCCATGGGGCTGTATTGTAATTAAAGACAAGGAAGAGATCCTTCCAATTGTAAGATCAGTTGATCTACAGGTAAAAAAATCAAGAGAGATCTACATGGTAAGTAAGATCAGTTATATCTGTAGGTGTGTGTGTGTGTGCAAGGTCAGTTAGATCTGTGGGGTAGCAAGATCAAAGAGATCTGCAACACAAGGAGCAAGATCAGGGAGATCTACTTGGAGTACTTTGAGTACTTGGTGGACTAGAAGTAGGCAACAATGGTTGAGATGATTGTCACTTACTGGTGGAGGGAACAACTCAGTTATTGAGTTGTGGTTGTAATTGATTGAGGGAGAGAACTCTTGAGGGAGAATCACTGTACACCCAAGAGGTGTGGGAAGAGTGTGATTTCTTCATTGTATTTCGTTTTGGAAGAGTGTTAATACAAGTTTGTATTGTCTCTCATATTTTGTGTTGTTTCTAGATTCTAGTTACATATTACTTCTAGTTAAATTCTATGTTTAGTTGCTTATACAAAGGTAATCAAGTTTAATCTTAAGGAGTAGGATCCTAAAAATTGGTATCAGAGCCAGGTTCACTAACAAGCAATAGAGCTTGGTTCACTAACACCTTGGTTTCAGAGTGTGTTAAGTGTTTGTTGATTACAGGTCACTCTCAGGAGTTTCTGATTGAGTGAGAGTAAAGCAATGGCAGAAAAAAGTACACTAAGAATAGAGAAATTCAATGGCAAGAATTATCAATTATGGAATTGTGGAAAGAAAGGACATGTAAAGAAAGATTGTTGGTTGGTAGAAGATTAGCATGAAAGAAAAAAAAAATGATATGGGTATTGTTGTACGAGATGTTCTTATATGTTCCTTGGATAAAGTAGAATCTTGGGTTTAGATTTTGTTGCCTCTTTCCATGCAACCCCAAATAGAGCATTTTTCCATGCTTATGTCCATGGAGACTTTGGAAAGATTTATTTAGGGGTTGGTGAGCCTTGTCAAATTGTTGGCAAAGAGAAAGTGCAGCTGAAATTGTAGAAATGAAACACATGGGTGTTGAAGGATGTCATGCATGTTCCCATCCTGAAGAGGAGTCTAATTTCTATAAGAAAGTTGGGTGATGAGGGTTGCACAGTAACTCTCACAGCAGAATCTTGGAAGTTTTCCAAGGGTGCACTTGTATTAGCAAGAAGTAATAAAGTAGGTACTCTTTATCTATCTACTTGTATTACTGATTCTCCTTTTATTTTATCTACTTTAGATGTAGATGCAAAGATGTGGCTTTGTAGGCTTGGTCACATGAGTGAGAAGGGAATGGATGTTCTTAAGTCAAAAGGTAAGAGTTCAGATTTGAAAAGCATAGATCAAGATTTCTCTAACAGAAGAAAGTGAGGTTTCTTGAAACTGATGCTACAAGAAAGGATTGGGTTTATTGCATAAAGAGGAAATCTGATGTCTTTGACAAAGTTAAGAACTAGAAAGCCTTGGTTTTCAAAGAGAAGGTGATGGACAAAGATCAGCTCAAGAGACTGAATAATTTTGAGCAGGGAAGTGTTGATTTGGACAAGGTTATGATCCAAAATGAGCTCATGAGTAAAAATAATCACTCACAGGAAAACACAATTATCGACGTCGATCAGGTGAGAACCAATGTCGAACAGGTAGGAACTAACATCGATCATGTGGAGACCAAATTTAGTGATGTTAGGCAGGTGGACATCGATGTTGGTCAAGAAATTGATGTTGACAGTTAGGTCGGTCACATGGAACTGACATCAGTCGGGTGTAGACTGAGATCGGTCACTGTTAGAACAAATTTTGGGTGGACAACAAGCTGTCAACGAGTCTCAAATGCCCATGTGGAGGACTGAAAGAATAAGTAAGCCTCAAATTCATTATTCCCCTTCTTTATACTACTTGTTGCTCACTGATTGTGAAAAACTAGGAAGTTTTAAAATTTGGTAGAGTTGCCAGTTGAGATGAAAGCACTAAAAGACAAATGGATTTATAGGTTAAAGAAAAGAGAGAATAGACAGGTGAGACATAAGGCCAGGTTATATGGTCTTGAGCAAGCTCCAGGATAGTGGTATAGGTTTGATAGGTTTATGAAAAAGCATGGCTTTAATCAATGTCAATGTGACCATTGTGTTTATTTTATCAGGTTGAATAATGGTCACTACATTATTCTATTATTGTATGTAGTGTATATGCTTGTTGCAGGGTCACACATGTAGGGAATTGTTGAGCTAAAGGTAAAAATAGCTCAAACAGGTGTCAAGAAGGATTTAGGAAGAGCAAATAAAATCCTTGGCATGAGTATTTCTAGAGACAGGGAAAGTCACAGGTTTATTTTGTCTTCAGAGGATTATGTGAATAAGGTAGTGGAGAGGTTTAATTTGCAGGATGCAAAACTGGTTTAACACACCTATGGTTGGATAGTTCATAGAATAGTGTCCTAAATCACATGATGAGGTTGAGTACATGAGTACTAGACCTGATATTACCCAAGTAGTGGGAGTTGTCAACAAGTTTATGGCCAATCCAAGAAAAAAGCACTAAAAAGTAGTTCAGTGGATTCTCAGATATCTGAGAGGGACCGACAGCAGGTATTCATGCTATGTAGGGTCAAGCACTTCTCTACATGGGTATGTAGATTCGGATATGGTAGGTTACTTGGATGACAAGAAAATCACCATAGGATATGTGTTCACTGTTGGTGGAATGACAGTTAGCTAGATTTTAGAGTTGTAGAAGGTTATTACAGTCACGATGGCTAGCAAGGATAAGAACCCTATGGAAATGTTAACAAAGCTGAGAATAAAAGAGAAGTTGAATATTCATTCAACTTTTATTGGTCTTCAAGATTGAATTTGAAGAGGGATACAAGATAGAAAACAAAATTAGAGGATGTATAGGTATAGGTACAGGTGTAGCTATTTATCTTCAAGTGGGAGATTGTTAGGCTATGTAGCTAAAAGCTTCACTGTTATGAAAATTATGGAGGTTGCTGAGTTTCAAAGTAATCGATGTTAGTCAGGCCAATCAATGTCGATCATCTTCAGCTATGCAGTAACTGACATCAGTTAGGGGTCGACCGACATCGATCAGACAAGAACTGATGTCGGTGACCTGTGCATTCCAGAACTGGTCTAATTTTAGACAGATAGTCAATTTGCATGTAAAGACTAATTTTAGTCTTTAGTCTATGTTTCTAATTATTATTTGGTTTGGGATATATTTAATAGACCCATGGGGCTATATTGTAATTAAGGACAAGGAAGAGATCTTTCCAATTGTAAGATCAATTGATCTGCAGGTAGCAAGATTAAGGGAGATCTACATGGTAAGTAAGATCAGTTATATCTACAAGTGTGTGTGTGTGTGTATGCAAGGTCAGCTAGATCTGTGGGGTAGCAAGATTAAGGAGATCTACAACACAATAAGGAGCAAGATCAAGGAGATCTACTTGGAGTACTTTGAGTACTTGGTGGATTGGAAGCAGGCAATAATGGTTGAGTTGATTGTCACTTACTGGTGGAGGGAACAACTCAGTTATTGAGTTGTGGTTGTTATTGATTGAGAGAGAGAGAACTCTTGAGGGAGAATTACTATACGCCCAAGAGGTGTGGGAAGAGTGTGATTTCTTCATTGTATTTCTTTTGGAAGAGTGTTAATACAAGTTTGTATTGTCTCTCATATTCTGCGTTGTTTCTAAATTCTAGTTACATATTACTTTTGGTTAAATTCCATGTTTAGTTGCTTATACAAAGGTAATCAAGTGTACTCTTAAGGAGTAGGATCCTAATAATTGGTATCAGAGCCAGGTTCACTAACAACTGGTAGAAATTGGTTCACTAACACCTTGGTTTTAGAGTGTGTTAAGTGTTTGTTGATTACAGGTCACTCTCAGGGGTTTTTGATTGAGTGGGAGTAAAGCAATGGCAGAAGAAAGTACACTAAGAATGGAGAAACTCAATGGCAAGAATTATCAATTATGAAATTATGAAAAGAAAGGGCATGTAAAGAAAGATTGTTGGTTGGTAGAAGATTAGCATGAAGGAAATAAAGAAGCAAATAATGCAGGTATTATTACACGAGATGCTCTTATATGTTCCTTGGATAAAGTAGAATCTTGGGTTTTAGATTTTTTTGCCTCTTTCCATGCAACCCTAAATAGAGCATTTTTCCATGATTATGTCCATGGAGACTTTGGAAAGATTTATTTAGGGGTTGGTGAGCCTTGTCAAAGTCTTAGAAAAGAGAAAGTGCAGTTGAAATTGTAGACGGGCAACACATGGGTGTTGAAGGATGCCATGCATGTTCCCTTCTTGAAAAGGAGTCTAATTTCTGCAAGAAAGTTAGGTGATGAGGGTTACACAGTAACTCTCACAGTGAAATCTTGGAAAGTTTGTAAGGGTGCACTTGTATTAACAAGAGGTAAGAAAGTAGGTACTCTTTATCTATCTACTTGTATTATTGATTCTCCTTCTATTTTATCTACTTTAGATGTAGATGCAAAGATGTGGCTTTGTAGGCTTGGTCACATGAGTGAGAAGGGAATGGATGTTCTTAAGTCAAAAAGTAAGAGTTCAGATTTGAAAAGCATAGATCGAGATTTCTGTAAACAATAGAAAAAAGTGAGGTTTCTTGAAACTGATGCTACAAGAAAGGATTGGGTTTATTGCATAAAGAGGAAATTTGATGTTTTTGACAAAGTTAAGAACTGAAAAGCCTTAATTTTCAAGGAAAAGATGATGGACAGAGATCAGCTCAAGAGGCTGAATAATTTTGAGCAGGGCAGTGTTGATTTGGACAAGGTTATGATCCAAAATGAGCTCGTGGGTAAAAATCATCACTCACAAGAAAACACAGTTATCGACGTCGATCAGGTGAGAACTGATGTCGAATAGGCAGGAACCGACGTTGGTCATGTGGAGACCAAAGTTGGTGATGTCAGGCAGGTGGACACTAATGTTGGTCAGGAAACCAACGTCAACAGTCAGGTCAGTCACATGGAACCAACATTGATCAGGTGTAGACTGAGAGATGATTAAGATTGGTCACTATTAGAACAAATTTTTGGCAGACAACAAGTTCAAGGAGTCTTAAATGCCCATGTGGAGGACTGAAAGGGTAAGTAAGCCTCAAATTTGTTATTCCCCTTCTTTATACTACTTGTTTCTCACTGATGGTGGAAAACTAGGAAGTTTTGAAGAGGTAATGCAAGTATTATCCAAGAAACAATGGGAGCATGGCACGAATGAGAAAATTGATTCCTTAGAAAAGAACCAAATGTGGGATTTGGTAGAGTTGCCAGCTGGGATGAAAGCACTAAAAGATGAATGGATTTACAGGTAATGAAAGGAGAAAATGGATAGGTGAGATAGAAGGCCAGGTTATATGGTCTTGAGTAAGCTCCAAGACAGTGGTATAGGTTTAACAGGTTTATGCCAAAGCATGGCTTTAGTCAATATCAATGTGACCATTGTGTTTATTTTACCAGGTTGGATAATGGTTGCCACATTATTCTGTTATTGTATGTAGTGTATATGCTTGTTGTAGGGTCACACATGTAAGAAATTGCTGAGCAAAAGGTAAAAGTAGCTCAAACAGGTGCCAGGAAGGATTTAGGAGGAGCCAAAAAAATATTTGACATGAGTATTTCTAGAGACAGGGAAAGTCACAAGTTGATTTTGTCTCCAGAGGATTATGTGAATAAGGTAGTGGAGAGGTTCAATTTGTAGGATGCAAAACCGGTTAGCACACCTATGGTTGGATAGTTCACAGAACAGTGTCCTAAATCACATGATGAGGTTGAGTACATGAGTACTAGACCTGATATTGCCCAAGCAGTGGGAGTTGATAGCAAGTTTATGGCCAATATAGGAAAGAAGCACTGAAACGTAGTTAGGTGGATTCTCATAATCTAAGAGGGACCAACAACAGGTATTCATGTTATGCAGGGTCAAGCACTTCTCTACATGGGTATGTAGATTCAGATATGGCAGGTTACTTGGATGATAGGAGAAGCACCACAGGATATGTGTTCACTGTTGGTGGAATGATGGTTAGCTGGATTTCAGAGTTGTAGAAGGTTCTTGCAATCACAGTGGCTAGAAAGGATAAGAACCCTATGAAAATATTAACAAAATTGAGAACAAAGGAGAAGTTGAATCTTCATTCAACTTCTGTTGGTCTTCAAGACTGAACTTGAAGAGGGATACAAGCTAGAAAACAAAATTAGATGATGTATAGGTATAGGTACAGGTGCAACTGTTTATCTCCAAGTGGGAGATTATTAGGTTATGGAGCTAAAAACTTCATTGTTATGCAAATTATGGAGGTTGTTGAGTTTTAGAGTAACCAAGATCGATCAGGCCAATCAACATTAGTCATCTTTAGCTACATAGTAACTGACATCGGTTAGGGGTCGACCGACATCGATCAAATAGGAACTGATGTCAGCTACCTGTGCATTTCAAAACTGGTCTAATTTTAGATGGAAAGTTAGTTTGCATGTAAAGACTAATTTTAGTCTTGAGTCTGCATTTCTAATTATTGTTCAGTTTGAGATCTATTTAATAGACCCATGGGGCTGTATTGTAATTAAGGACAAGGAAGAGATCCTTCCAATTGTAAGATCAGTAAATCTACAGGTAGCAAGATCAAGGGAAATCTACATGGTAAGTAAGATTAGTTAGATATGCATGTGTGTGTGTGTGTAAGGTTAGTTAGATATACGGGGTAACAAGATCAAGGAGATCTACAATGCAACAAGGAGCAAGATCAGGGAGATCTACTTGGAGTACTTGGTGGACTGGAAGTAGGCAACAATGATTAAGTTGATTGTCACTTACTAATGGAGGGAACAACTCGATTATTGAGTTGTGGTTGTAGTTGATTGAGAGAGAGAATTACTGTACGTCTAAGAGGTGTGGGAAGAGTGTGATTTCTTCATTGTATTTCCTTCTGGAAGAGTGTTAATATAAGTTTGTATTGTCTCTCATATTCTGCGCTATTTTTGAATTCTAGTTACATATTACTTTTGGTTAAATTTTGTGTTTATTTGCTTATACAAAGGTAATCAAGTGTACTCTTAAGGAGTAGGATCCTAACAATTGGTATCAGAGCTAGGTTCACTAACAAAAGATAGAGCTTAGTTCACTAAGACCTTGGTTTCAGAGTGTGTTAAGTGTTTGTTGATTATAGGTCACTCTTAGAGGTTTCTGATTGAGTGAGAGTAAAGCAATGGCAGAAGAAAGTACACTAAGAATGGAAAAATTCAATGGCAAGAATTATCAATTATGGAATTGTGGAAAGAAAGGGCATGTAAAGAAAGATTGTTGGTTGGTAGAAGATCAGCATGAAGGAAATAAAGAAGTAAATGATGTAGGTATTGTTGCACGGGATGCTCTTATATGTTCCTTGGATAAAGTAAAATCTTGGGTTTTAGATTTTTTTGCCTCTTTCCATGCAACCCCAAATAGAGAATTTTTCCATGATTATGTCCATGGAGACTTTGGAAAGATTTATTTAGGGGTTGGTGAGCCTTGTCAAATTGTTGGCAAAGGGAAAGTGCAGCTGAAATTGTAGATGGGCAACACATGGGTGTTGAAGGATGTCATGCATGTTCCCATCCTAAAGAGGAGTCTAATTTTTGCAGAAAAGTTGGGTGATGAGGGTTGCATAGTAACTCTCACAACAGAATCTTTGAAAGTTTCCAAGGGTCCACTTGTATTAGCAAGAGGTAAGAAAGTAGGTACTCTTTATCTATCTACTTGTATTATTGATTCTCCTATTTTATCTACTTCAGATGTAGATGCAAAGATGTGGCTTTGTAGGCTTGGTCACACGAGTGAGAAGGGAATGGATATTCTTAAGTCAAAAGGTAAGAGTTCAGATTTGAAAAGCATAGATCGATATTTCTATAAGCAACAGAAGAAAGTGAAGTTTTTTGAAACTGATGCTACAAGAAAGGATTGGGTTTATTGCATAAAGAAGGAATTTGATGTTTTTAACAAAGTTAAGAACTGGAAAGCCTTGGTTTTCAAAGAGAAGATGATGGATAGAGATCAGCTCAAGAGGTTGAATAATTTTGAGCAGGGAAGTGTTGATTTAGACAAGGTTATGATCTAAAATGAGCTCGCAGGTAAAAATAATCACTCACAGGAAAACATAGTTATCGACGTCGGTCAGGTGAGAACTGACGTCGAATAGGCAAGAACCAATGTCGATCATGTGGAGATCATAGTCAGTGATGTCAGACAGGTGGAAACTGACGTCGGTCAGGAAACTGACGTCAGCAATCAGGTCGGTCACATGGAATCGACATCAGTTGGGTGTAGACTGAGAGATGATTGAGATCGATCACTATTAGAATGAATTTTTGGTAGACAACAAGCTGTCAAGGAGTCTCAAATACCTATGTGGAAGACTAAAAGGGTAAATAAGCCTCAAATTCATTATTCCCCTTTTTTATACTACTTGTTGCTCACTAATGGTGGAAAACTTGGAATTTTTGAAGAGGCAATGTAGGTAGAATCCAGGAAACAGTAGGAACATAGCATGAATGAGGAAATTGATTTCTTAGAAAAGAACCAAACGTGAGATTTGGTAGAGTTGCTAGCTGGGATGAAAGCACTAGATGAATGGATTTACAGGTTAAAGAAAGGAGAGAATGGACAAGTGAGATAGAAAGCTAGGTTATATGGTCTTGAGCAAGCTCTAAGATAGTGGTATAGGTTTGACATGTTTATGACAAAGCATGGCTTTAGTCAATGTCAATGTGACCATTGTGTTTATTTTACCAGGTTGGATAATGGTCGCTACATTATCCTATTACTGTATGTAGTGTATATACTTGTTGCAGGGTCACACATACAGGGAATTGCTAAGCTAAAGGTAAAACTAGCTCAAACAGGTGCGAGGAAGGATTTAGGAGGAGCAAAGAAAATCCTTGGCATGAGTATTTCTAGAGACAGGGAAAGTCACAGGTTGATTTTGTCTCCATAGGATTATGTGAATAAGGTAGTGGAGAGGTTCAATTTGCAAGATGCAAAATCGGTTAGCACACCTATGGTTGGACAGTTTACATAACAGTGTCCTAAATCACATGATGAGGTTGAGTACATGAGTACTAGACCTGATATTGCCCAAGCAGTGGGAGTTGTCAGCAAGTTTATGGCCAATCCAGGAAAGAAGCACTGAAAAGTAGTTCAATGGATTCTTAGATATCTGAGAGGGACCGATAGTAGGTATTCATGCTATGTAGGTTCAAGCACTTCTCTACATGGGTATGTAGATTTGGATATGGTGGGTTACTTGGATGACAGGAGAAGCACCACAAGATATGTGTTCACTATTGGTGGAACAGTGGTTAGCTAGATTTCAGAGTTGTAGAAGGTTGTTGCAGTCATGGTGGCTAGCAAGGATAAGAACCCTACAAAAATGTTAACAAAGCTGGGAACAAAGGAGAAGTTGAATCTTTATTCAATTTTTGTTGGTCTTCAAGATTGAACTTGAAGAGGGATACAAGCCAGGAAACAAAATTAGAGGATGTATAGGTACAGGTATAGGTGCAACTATTTATCTCCAAGTGGGAGATTATTAGGTTGTGGAGCTAAAAGCTTCACTGTTATGCAAATTGTGGAGGTTGCTAAGTTTTAGAGTAACTAATGTCAGTCAAGCCAACCGATGTTGGTCATCTTTAGCTATGCAGTAATCGACATCGGTTAGGGGTTGGTTGACATCAGTCAGACAAGAACTGACGTCGGTGACCTGTGCATTCCAGAACTGATCTAATTTTAGACAGACAATCAGTTTGCATGTAAAGACTAATTTTAGTCTTAAGTCTGTATTTCTAATTATTGTTTGGTTTGGGATCTATTTAATAGACACATGGGGTTGTATTGTAATTAAGGACAAGGAAGAGATCCTTCCAATTGTAAGATCAGTTGATCTGCAAGTAGCAAGATCAGGGTAGATCTACATGGTAAGTAAGATCAGTTAGATCTGTAGGTGTGTGTGTGCAAGGTCAGTTAGATCTGCGGGGTAGCAAGATTAAGGAGATCTACAACACAACAAGGAGCAAGATCAGGGAGATCTACTTGGAGTACTTTGAGTACTTGGTGGATTGGAAGTAGGCAACAACGGTTGAGTTGATTATCACTTACTGGTGGAGGGAACAACTCAATTATTGAGTTGTGGTTGTAATTGATTGAGAGAGAGAACTCTTGAGGGAGAATTATTGTATGCCCAAGAGGTGTGGGAAGAGTGTGATTTCTTCATTATATTTCCTTTTAGAAGAGTGTTAATACAAGTTTGTATTGTCTCTCATATTCTGTGATGTTTCTGAATTCTAGTTATGTTAGGTTGTGGAGCTAAAAGCTTCACTAATGCAAACAGAGGAGGAGGTTGCAGAAGGGTTGCAGAGTGTCACAGGCACCGGCATCGGTCAGGCCAACTGACGTTGGTAGGATAAGGTAGGAGAGCAACCGATGTCGGTCAGAGATCAGCTGGCATCAGCACCCCCCAGGTAGACAGGGACTGACGTCGGTCACCTGTGTGGTTCGAGCTGCGAGTATTATGGGCAGTTAGTTGACGAACCAAGTGTTTGTATGTCAAGAGCCAAATTTATACTCAAAGCTGCAGATCTAATTATTGTAATTAGATGTCTAATTATTGTTTGGATGAGATCTATATAATAAACTCATGGATTGTGGTGTTTACTTTTAGTGGAGAATTTGTGAATTAAGCATTTAATTTTGTTGTCCTTAGATTCTTGCCCTGTGTGATGATGAGTTCAAGTCCTTAGTGAAACTTGGCACATAGTGGTCTAATTGTGGCTAGGCACACAACTCGATTCTTGAATTATTAGTACCCTTTAGAGCTTAGAAACATCCTTTTATGCGTTACCCTACTTCCCCTTTTGTGTTTATTATATGAATCTAAACAAGTCCATCCCCTTCATTTAAAAATTGGTAAAGTGAAACAAGTGGCGCTTGCGATTAAAATTGATTAAAGGTGGGGTGATCACTACATCAAACTAGTATCGGACCCCCGATGGTAACCCTATGTCTCTCAGAGACTTATTTTAAGTGGGGTATATCATGGATCCCAATAGCTATAGTCGTGCCCTAGATTGAACTAGCTTCAATCCTAAAATGGAGGACAAAAGTCCCTTATTGTCCCAAAATTCCTCTTGAACATTTAATCTTATAAGTGTCTTAGGACATGATTTTGGATCACACAACCATTATCTTGACAAAATCATTACATTATTTTTTTAAACAATTCAAAGTTATTACATAAAGGTATGTACATTCATCAAAATATGATCAAAAATAGATTTTTTCATATATTTTAGTTGAAAACACTCTAACAACTATGTATAGTATAAAATATGACCAAAAAACATAAATGAATATCTTAAATCTATCATTAGAGTCCATGTGACCACATTTTATCCAAATTCAAATGAAAAATTCCTTCAATTTTATAACAAATGACAAAACACGATATCACTACAAAAATCATTTATGTTTAGTGAATAGACAAAAATCTTAATATTATAACTTGATATATCATTGAATTCTATAAATACTATACCTAATACAATGAGATATGAACATTGCAATTCCCCAAACAGAATTTATGACACATGCTTAATGTCAATTTTTTTAAAGATTACTACTTGAGAATAATATATATTTTTCTATTAATACATTCAAACTTTAACAGTGCTTACTAAAATCAATATATTATATTATAAAATTAATTTATAAAATATTAAAATCCTTTATTATTCACAAAATATAATTAAATCTCATAATCTCATTATGACAATCTACACAACCAAAATTTTCAAACAATAAATAAAAGTGTTATAAACAATAAAATAAAATATGTATTAAGAATACATTGATAATAATTAAAAAAAGCGGGGGAGGGGGGCGTTGTGGTAAAACTTTTGCATGTATGTAGACAATTTTGGTAGGTGTTTAAAGCTTCTACAAATGGTTTTCATCACTTTCGTTTTAATGAGAATTTAGGTCAATATGCTCTCGTGATTTAGGTCTTATTTATGGGTCCAAAATATATGTATTAAAATCATTATTTTAAAATATAATTTATAAAAATAAAAGATTGAAAGGAAAGAGAGAAGTTAGAAGAGTGATTTGAACAAAATTTTAATATAATTTGATATGATTTAAGATTAATTTATTAAAAGGAAATCAAATTTATATAGAAATAATATGGGCCAAATTAATATAAAATTATGCAAATACAAAACAAGGTAGATATTGATTTTTATGATTTTATTTTATTTTTAGAAAATATTTTAGGAAAGATGTTAGATTTAAGTAAGATTTAAAGAGGTAGGGGTATCTCTATCGTCAAAATTATTTATGATTTATATTTTATCTGTCTCTTTCGACATTCTTAAAGAGTACATCTAACCAAAAGATATACAATCATTAAATTGTACATGCACTAGCCAAGAAAATTAACAAGATTGAAATCTTATGGCTCATACAAAAATTGAGATAAATAAAAAGGCCTAACATAATTTCAATCAACACTGAGATTGGAAGCACACCCCACAATTGTAAAAAGTAATTGAGAGGAAGCTAATAACCAACATAAAAGAACTAAAAATAATAGCAACCAACTGAGAAGGAAAGGATAGCCTTACAAAAAATTTAACAATTAGTTCTATTATTATCCAGGGCTAACATATATAAGAGCTCGTTCCTTAGCTTTATCAACCATCATAAAGGAAGAGGACCAAAGCCTTATATTTTAGATTGGTCAAGATCCTAATGAGCAAGTACATCCACAATTTTATTGATATACCGAAGAGTGTGAATAAAATAACCCTATCAATTTTCTCGTGAAGTAATTGAATTCTGTAGAGAATTCTACAAATTATCCAATCTTTAGAATTTTATGGACAATTTTGTGATATTTTTATTTTTGTATTTTTTTAGATATTATCCAAATAACTTCAATAAATAATCATTACTCAATTGACATTTTTCTTCATATATTTTTGGTAATAATCATAAAAGAAGGGAACCTATTTTAATATACAATCATTGTAAATATTTATTAGTAGGGAGAAACATAGTAAAATCCATAATAGTGAATTACATTTACCATTTCTCTCCTACTAATAAATACTTACAATAATTATATATTAAAATGAATCTCCTTACCTTATAATTATTATGAAAAAAATATAGAAAAAAATCATTTAAATAATTTTTTATAAAAAAATATTTAAATAACAATTAAAAACATAAACTAAAAAAAAAACCCTTTAAAAAATCAATATATAATTAAAATTACTTATAAAAACTTTAAAATAAAAAATAAATTACAAAATATTAAATTACTTAAATTTTAATTTAAAACTTTTGCAACACTCACCCTGAAATGAGCATCAAATAACATTTCTCAATCAATATTTAATCCTAAAATGAATAAATACTCAAACTACAATAAAATAACATGTTGTCAAATTACCTTAATTTGAATATCAAACATAAATTAGATTCTTAAATTACATTACCAAAATTAACTAGTATCTTTTCCTCCTCCCCAAGTTATCACCCTTTCTTCTTTTAAGAAATATTTTCAATAAAAAAATTATTTGAATGTCAATTGTTCCAAATACATTCGGCAATTGAAACAATAAGTAACTCTTTTTTCATTCTTGCATACATTTTCTATTCTTCGACATATATTTATTTTTTTTATTTTTAAAGACGAGTTTTAATTAAAAAAAATCACATCTTACATTTTCTAAAATCTACGTAATAATATTATTTGCTCATGTTAGTCATGGATACCATGACTGAATTCATAACTGAATCCATTTGTCCCTGTCTTGAATAAAATGACGGTTAGAGAGTGGTGGATTATTAAAAAAATTAGGCCACTTGTAATAACAAGACACTGACAACCATTTCTAAATAAATCATGATTTTTATGGTGGTTCAACTGTAATTGTCGTTCAATTCATAGTTTTTCAATCTCATTGGAAACCCTAGCTTTATTATGACAAGTACTCTAAAAACTGTGAGTGGTGTTTTCAAGTCCCAAGAGTATTCGACTCCTAGTTTCACTTACCTTTCAACCATAGGGTCCCTCATCACAACATCCCCCATCATGGCTTCCAAGACTAAGGAAAATTCCACTCCCCCTCATCATCAAGCTAAAAGTCATTCGTGGAGTCCTCCTGTAGAAGACAAGATGATTATTTCATGCAAATTGAGTGACGACCTATCATGCTTGCAAAATTTCTTTCCAAAGGTCAATAGAATAAGTGCATGAATAAATGATTTGTAGTGTTAAAAGGCCAAGATGGAGAACCAATGAATCTTGATGGTTTCTAATGAATACATACTCACAAAATTTTTAAGGATTAACTAACCTAAAATGTAAGTACATGGTCTGGGCCAATCATTAGAGCCATCAAAGTTTTATAGATTTATATATTCTCTACCTATATGAGGTGAAGGTTTAGGGTTTTTTAAATCTCTAGATGGTTGCTAAGACCATATGGATTAATGCTACATGTTAAATGTATAACCATGAGATGGGACATGGCAAATTCATCACTTAATAGCACCAATTTTTGTTTAAACAGGTTAGGAAGTGGACTTGTCTAATTGTACTCATTGGATGATATTTAAATTTAATAGGAAAACCCCAAGGCTTGTCAATTTCTACACCTCCAATGATGTCATTGATTAGGCATCACTTTGGTGGTGGTTGGAAGATCAAATTCATCTTTCCCACTGGTTAATATATGGGGATTTCAATATGGTTGAGTCTGTGGAATATAAAGAAGGAACTTTAGCCATGAAATGGTGTTCTAGAGAACAAGAGGCATGGTTTTACATGAAGAATAAACTAGGGTTACTTGACCCCAACTATTGTTGTAAATCATCTCCTCCTACCCCTTGATTTATATGTTCTAACTTTTTCCAATGGAATGAAAGGGTTCTCAAGAGATTAGATAGATCCCTTATTTTTTAATAGAATTTCTTATTTGTGTCCCATAAGTATGGCGAGCCAGTCATTGTGCTCTTAGATATTCTTTTGTTAGATCACAACCCATTAAATTTTGTATTCAATGGTTTACTCCTACAGTGATTATATATATATATATATATATATATATATATATATATATATATATATATATATATATATATATATCAACACTTCACATCTACAACACAATAAATTACTTTTTCATATCAAATAGGTTCGGAACGTTGTTCCACCTCCAATGCTTGTGGTTGGATCAACTGGTAGGATGTTGTAATTTTACATACAACCACTTTTTTGAGTTTTTAGCAAGCAATTAGCCTTGTTTTGGAAAAGGGATAACTCTACTTATGCAATGGAATTCATTCAATTTTCTTAGGAGCTTGAGAAATCTCCTTTAGATGAAACCCTTTGACATCAAGTTGTTGAGTTTCCATAAAATATTAAACTAGTAGAGTTTCATCAAGATCGAGGTGTCCAAATCTAAACCCCATTCACTAGCTCAAGGTTAGGGATCAATTTTTGAAGGATGTTTTTAGCAAGATAAGATATAGTCACTCTACGAAGAAAATAAAGGATATAAAATAAGTTGGTGATGACATTAGTAGTCTTTTACACATTCTTTAGGCCTTTTTCAAGCACTACAAACAAATTTTCCTAGCTCAGGACTCTTTTAAGGAGAGGGAACTTAACATGTAGAAGGCCCTTAATGTTAATCCATGAAAGCTCACACAAATTCAAAACATGGCATCTGAAAGGACTCTTTCTATTAAGTAACTATAAAATATAGTTATAGGTATGGATTAGGATAAGGCAACATGCATTGATGATTTTCTTTGTGAATTTTATCACACTTTGTGGGTGATTTAACCTTTTAGGGTTTTACTATGAAAAACCTATGTTAGATTAAAGGGCTGATATGTTTAAATTAGTCAAATAAATATGCAATAATTAATTACTAATTTATTATGACCTTTGATTTTATTTGACTTTCTAATAATAGAAATAAATAGGGATAAATAAAGACTTATCTAAAAACTAACGATCATGGATGATCTGGGTTCTGAAAGTTAAGATTTGAGTAGTAGTCTATGTCATCAACAAGATTCTAATGTTCTCCTATTCATTGGATAGTAGATCCTAGTATGTATAGTAGTTCCATCTATGTGTAGTGTCCTCAAGTTGGAACTAATGTCCCCTTTGTAGGACCATTCCTAATTTCCATGAGCACATATGCCTATGTCTCTATGTCTTGTTCCTGCATGCACAAAACATGTAGCTCTATGTTTTGCTTGGAAAACCTGATTTAATGTGCAAACCCTAATCCTCCTTGCAAGCATGGAATAAGAAATAATTTTGAGTTTATTATTAGTATGGATTGGACATCTGTAACACCTTGTTGTGTAGAGATTTGCCTACATACCAATACTATGAAGAGGGATAAATATTGATGTAGTTCTTTTACCTAGTGCTTGGTGTATGTGCAAGTGAATGCTAGAATGAGAGTGGCCTTGGATTCCTTGAATGTGCTTGAGCTTTAAAATTATTGAAAACTAGGCTTACAGCTACTGTAGATGGTAACATGCATAAGTAGGTAGAATAGGGATCAAATACCTTGATTTTGCTCAACTTTGTCTTTGGTTTGAATACATTTTGTATCTATTTTACATTTAGTGAATAGAGGTGGATTAGACTTGTATTTATAGGGTTTTTTTGTTTGCCTTAATGCTTTGTTTGTATTCTTTCTTTCTTTGTAAGTTTGGTCACCTCCTTTGTAAATGAATTTTGAGTGGGATTTTATAGGGAATCATTGGTCATGGGTCAAATGTATTCACACTAAGCCAACCTAATTATGGATAAGGAGCAGATGGAAACAATCATTAGGGATCAAAGTGTAAATGGATAGGAGCACTAAAAATGGGATACTTTAGGGTCCGACATTGTTATATGAGTTTGGCTCTCCTATCTTACAGGCTCAGGACCTAGGGGAACAAGATTGACATATGAAATATGATCTTTCTAAGCTAGAATCAAATTTCAAAAGGTTTCAGATGACTGGGAATGAGCAAGAAGGTGTCTAGAAGGGTCAAAAGAGTATGCAAAATTTACCTATGGATGGGGTCTTACAAACCACACTCAAACTACCAATTTGAATATTTTATATGACTACATTTCCCCCCTTTATTCTAGTAATGTAGCAAAGTGAAATACTAGGATAAAGGAAAAATAGAAAGCTTACCTAAACTTACCTACAAGGGTGAATCCCATGAAGATGTGTGATGTTGAGTGTGTATAGATAAAACATAGCGTGAAGCGTAAATCTGTAAGAGAAAATAAGGAGTAGATTAGTTCTTACTAAACACACACTGTCTTAAATTAAACATATTACAAAGGTTGGGTAAAAGAGAGAGGAAGAGAAAGGAATGAATACACCTCACCAGGTATGTGAACCAATATAAAACCTATTGTGATGTTGAGTGATGTTGGGTATGTGTTGTACCAAGAGTAATATCATGAATGGAACTGAGTGCTTAATTCCCCAAGGGTGGGTCAAGAATATAAAGGCTATCCCTTTGGATCCATCATCACCCACTAAGTGTGAATCTATGTGATCGTGCATGTGTTAATCAATGTTTGGACTATGTGTCCAATCCCTCTGAGTAGGTGGCTCAATAATACAAAGGCTAACTAGTCCTTTGGCTCCATCATTGCCCACTATGTAATGAACTATGAACTGATACAAGTATGAATGTGTGTCATATGAGGTGGCTTATGAAGCTTATGAATGCTCTATAATCTGATAATGTGGCATGGATAGTTGAATTTTTAATGAGAACTAATCCAATCTTGGCCACTCTAAAAGGTGGATATTAGGCTTGTGTGAAAGCCACTCTGAAACTGAGAACTAGGCTTATATGAAAGCCACTCCAAAATGATGCCAACCATTTAAATATGGAATAAAACATGCAACTACTAAGAATACCTAGGTAATATAATGATCTAAAAAGAAAAGAAGGCAAATTTGCCATGCATATTACCCTAATCATTAGTGTTTATAACATGGATTATGATCTAGAAGTTGTACCAACTGCCTAATTTGAAACTAGAAGTGAGAGCCATCATGTCATGCATGATGCCCCCTATATATGGATACTATGAGTAAAAATATATTAAAAATACCCAATCTAAACCAAACTATAGCTAAAATAACTTTAATTGACCTTACCTTTCTATCTATTTCTAAAAATTCTATTTTTTGGCTATTTGGATAGGAGCATAAAAAATGGGACACTTTGGTCTTTAATGCTATTGTCCACTTTCGTTGCTCTTGTCCTTTACTATTTCTAATGACTATTTTGTATTTTTCACTATTTGTTTGGTTTGTTTTGCATGTTTTGAGCTTTGATTGCTTTCTAGGTGTTTTAAAAATTGAGAGAAGGCTCTGATCTCTATGACAAATACCCCTGTTTATTTCCCCTTCTTCTAAGGGTAGGAATGAATACCCTATAATGACTTCCCTCAAAATAAAGATCCCTAAAAGTGTGTTATTCTATGAAATACATGATATAATGATGATAATCCAAAAGATGTCTCAAGATATAACATAGTTTGTATTGAAGATTGTTAGATCAACAAGGGTATGCCTAGATAAATGTAACAATGTAATAGCATGTGTAGTATACTAAATTGAAACTAGAAATATTGTTATTTTTCAAGGAAGGATGAAGCATGATGTATATAACGGCATCTAAGAAGGCAATATAATGCATGATATGGATCATGGCATTGCAAACATCTAAGAAGCAAACAAGCACACAAGGCAAGAAACAAGAAGCATATAAAAGAGGCCAAAGGGCCAAGAAAACAAGGGACATGGGAACATGTCACTCAAGTTGGGAAAATCAAGCATACAATGCATGTTCAAATGCCCACATACACATACAATTGTAAACAAGAAATATTGGCATGAGGGCCACAAGTACATACAAGAGTACAAGCAAAGGACATTGATAAATGTCCTAAGGCACACACAAGTAACATAATAGGAATTGAGAAATGAAATCACATCTAGATACTCAAAGCAAGAAAGGAAGGCATGTAAATGCTGGAAATACTATCGCATCTACCTTATCAAAGCAAGAAGTGAAAGTATGCAAAACATGTAGTACAAGACTAGGTAGATGCTAATATATACACAAGTGATATATGCTAGTGAGTGTCGATATAATAATCTATGTAAGATAGTAAGTAATGTACATCAATATGTCAATGTATTGCTTGATTGTAGAAGTAGGATGCCCCCTTAATGGATAGAATGAAGCAATCAAGGATCTAGATGTCATTTCACACACTCAAAGAAGATCAAGTGAAGCATGGTAATGTAGATAAATTGACAAACAATAACATAGGATAATAAAATGTAAGTCTAGTATGGTAGTAGAAACATAAAGCATGGAAAATGCATACAATTGAGAAGTTTTTGGTGTTTTGAGTTATTTGAATGTTTTTTTATTTTGAAATATTATATTGTTTTTATTATTTTGAAATATTTCTATGTACAAGTAATCATAAGGAAAATATGTACCAAAAAGTGAAAAGAAACTATGTACAAGTAAGCTAAGAAATTATGTACAAGAAAGATTGAGAAGAAATGATACTAACCAATGAGTCTCATAAGAGACTCCCTATCATGGTGTCCTATATTAAGGTGAGAGATTGTGAGTGATCATGAAGAATGATGGAAGGGATGAGACTATGACTCTAAAATCTATGTATGCTATAAGTTCTCTAAAAACTTTGTAGTGAAAAATGATTGTGGGGTCCCCCTGTAACTCTGAGAAGTGGATGCAACTATGGGGTTCTTAGGGACCCATCTAATAGTAGAATAAGATCTTTGAGAATGTGCTCTATGTGGAGTCATGAGACCTCAATGATACTTCCCTAGGTGTAAATATTGTAGCTAAAAAATGTCTGGAGTCCTAAAACTATTGGTAATGTAGTGGTCACTCTAAAAAGGCCTCTATGAAAGTGTATGAACTCTCTGTGCTGGTGAGGGAGGCATTGATTGTGTCTGAATCTCAACTAAAGGAAAAAATATAACTAGTGAAGAAGCTAAAAATGGTGACTATGGAGTAGAAGATGGCTCTGAAGTGGGGAGTGGTAACTCATATGAAACTCCACCAACTGTAACAACCTAATTAGCATGAATGTATTTCATGTATCTATGAATTGTAGATGGTACTAGATGTAGCTTATGGATCCATGGTCAAACAAGAAATTTTTTAAATACTCCTACACTAGGAATAATAGTAAATTGTGTGGTCACATGTGATGGACCAACCTGTAGAGGAAGTACAATCTCACCCAATGAACTCTATATGTGCCCACTAGATCCACTAATAACTATGTCCATTGGGGTGATATCCTGCCCTAAATATCCCAAATTCTAAATTAATATCATACTACACATGTTCACACTAGATTTATTATGTATGAGGACACTATGAATGAGATGGTGATCAATGTAGGATTTGATAAAGAGTGCATAGTAATCTGAATCATCCTCAACTATCTCCTTCTTTGAAAAGGAGATCAAAGGTGCAGTTGGAACTCTAGAATTATAGACACCAATCATGTTGCTCAAAGGATGTGACTCAATTGAAGTTGTTTGGTATGTAGCTGGTGGAGGGTGTGTATGATATGCATGGTGAACACCTGATGTGCCCTCTATCTCTTGTTTAGAATGTTATCAGAAAGGATTTGAGAAATTTTTTAGAGCCTTATCCTATGTTTGCTTTCCCTGAGGAAGCTCAATTGGAGTGCCAAGATCAATAAGGTTGCCATCAATCAAGTCTTGTATCATGTGTCTAAAACTAATGCATTAATTTTTTGTGTGTCCTGGTGCCCTATGAAAATCATAGAATGCATTTTGATCATATACACGTGGAAAAGGCTTTATCGTATCAACTATATTTTGTTCCAATAGCTATTGTACGACTGTAGTTGGCGATACTAGTTTATTGGTAATGGCTCATTTAGGAGGTATTGATAAAACCACTCGCTAAGGGGGTTCTAAATCCATATTAACTGTAAGTTGATTTTGAATTTTGCTATCATTAACCTTTACTTTGTATGGGACTTTATTATTACTCTTGTATATTTTTTCTAAAATTCTTGTGTACTTGAGTTTGCCCATTGAAATTAATTTGAGCTCCCTTTATTTTAGTGTATGACATAACTCAATGAAGGAAGAAAACCTTTTGAACATTATTGACTTATGTAAAGCTGGCAGAAGACTCTGTTTGAAGAGATCTTGCAATTCTTGATCAAACATGGGGTTAGTCATTTTAGCCAAGATAGTCTTATATCTAAGAACATAATTTGTGAGATGCTCATTTAACCTTTGTTTCTATTGTGAAACTTGGGCATAAGAAACCTTGTCACACATGTTAATACTAAAATGAGCTAGGAACATGTTTACTAAAGGATTGAATGCTTTGACCAACTGATTCAGTAGGCTATAAAACCATTGTAGAGAATAATCCTCTAAACTCCATGGAAAAAGCTTGGTTAGTAACCAATTATTTGGTACATAGTCCAAACATGCTATGTGAAAATCTCTCAAGTGTGTCTCTGGATAACCCTTGCCATCATATAGAGTGAGCTTGGGTTGAACAAAATCTGGTGGCAAGGGTGTAGAAGTAATATGGCATGTTAATGTGGTCTGAAGTAGAGAAAAAGAGTCTAAAGCCTATGTTAGTCTAGAGGCAACTTGATTAAGGTGTTTCACCTTGGATTGAAGAGATTTGATCTCTTAAAAATGAATAACCACATCAAGAGGCAAATATGTACTAACTATAACTGGTGGTGTCACATAGGAAGGTTGGGCTATTATAGGGGGTTGTTGAGACATAGTTGCCCTTGTAGTGTCATTTACAATTGGTTGTTATATGGTTTGAGAGGATTGACTATTGTTTATTATTTGTTTTTCTTCTTGTAGTATTTTAAGAATATCATCTTGCATATTAGGATTTTTAGTTAAAAGGTCTTGAAGTTCCCTCTTATCAATTTCATCAAAACTGGTATATTTTCCATTGTTAAAGTAGGAAAACAAAGCAAAAGTGGAATTTGTTTTTACAATAGGTTGTAAAAGAAAAATGCAATGAAAGGAAAGTACTAAATATAATAAATGTAAAGTCCTAAAAATAACAAACTAGAATATGCATAAAAAGGATATGAAGCTCAGTAACATATAAGGTGATACCTCAATAGTATAGGGACCTAATATATTCAACTAGGGTTTTAAAGAAAGGTTTTTTAAAAAATTACTATGGTGAATTTTAAATGTGAAATTTTGATTTATGTATCAAAAAAAAATTAGAATTTTTTTTCTAAAATCAAAAAGGAATTTCCCCTAGGGTTTCTAGGGTTTTTTTGTGCAAATGAAGTAAGTCAAGTTCACCAAATGATTTAACTTATTTGGGAATAATGGAGTTTTAATCCTATTTTAGTTAAGGGTCTAGACTAATAAATCAATATAGAATATAGAAAATAATTACAGTCTTGATTTATGCAATTGTTTGTCTTTTTCACCTTTCTAAAAATAGCAATAAGTAGGAATAAATATAACTTATCTATAAATAGACTAAGATGGATGATACAGAGGATAAAAATGGCTATGCAGGATTGGGATAGTGTCATCAATTTGAATTTGGATTTCATTCAATGAAAGGATAGGAGCACCAAAAATAGGACACTTTAGTGTCTAATACTATTGTCTACTCCTATTGTTATTGTTCGAACTGGTCACATGGTCCTAAAACTTTTTGGTTATTTGCATTATGCCTGTATGAGCCTACCTATGAAAAATTGAGCATTGATTATTAACATAACTCATTATAAAGTTGATTTTGTCTCAAACCCTAACCCTCCATTATGCTTGATAAAATGTTATTTGAATCACTTGAGAAAGAGGGGGGTTAGTGTGTAAGATGCATTGAACATGTAATCCACACCCTTTGTGTGGGTACGCTACGTACTTACCAATAATCTGAAGAGGGATCAAGCCATATGTAGTTCTCTCACCTAGTGTGCTTTATGCAATAGTGTGATGTGGATGACTAATGCCAATTTTGATAGTGTTTGAGGTGGATAGGGGCTGGTATGAGGGCTTGAATATGTTTACAGCTATGTTGGGTGATTGTATGCAGAGAATATGAAAGTTTGACTTAATGCTTTGTTTATATTCTTGCTTGATCTGTAAGTTTGGTCACCTCCTTTGTAAATGAACTTTGAGTGAGCTTTTATACAAAATAATTGGTCATGGGTCAGATGTCTTCATGCTAAGCTAGACTAATTATGGATAAGGCCTAGATGGAAATGACCATTGGGGATCAGATTGCAAATGGACAAGAGTACTAAAAATGGGACACTTTAGGGTCCAACAATGTAGTTTGAGTTTGGCACTCCTGTCTTATAGGCTTGGGACTTGGGGGAATAGGATTGGCATAGGAAATATGGTTTGTCTAAGTTAGAATCAAGGTTCAAAAGGTTATAGATAACTATTAATGAACAAGAAGGCATATATAAGGGTCAAAAGAGTATGCAAAATGGACCTATGGATGGGGTCTCACAAACCACACTCAAACTATCAATTTGGACATTTTATATCACTACACTAGTAATGCAGTAAAGCAAAATGACTAGTATAAAGGAAAAAGAAGAGTACCTAAATTTAACTTAGAAGTGAAGCCCATGTAGCTGATTTTAAGTATGTGAATTTGGGTCTATGTATATGGAACATGATCTAAAGTAATTCCCTATAATGAAACATGCAAAAATAAATCCTTATTTAAGAGATGATCAAAAGTAAAAGATTATGCTAAAATGAAATAACTGAGTAAAGATAAGTAAAGAGAGAGGAAAAGAATGAATACACCCCATTAGGTAATGAACCAATGTATAAACCTGGTGATAACTTATGTGTATGAGTGTATATAGTTCTCATATCATTGAATAAGGTGAACTGAGTTGATGGCTTACTCAATTCTCATATGGGTGGCTCAGGAACTCAATCCAAATTTGACTCCATCATTGCCCACCCTTGCTCGGTAGATCCTAATCTCTATGAATAGCTTAGATAAGAGTATATATGTGTCTAACCCTCTCATGTAGGTGGATCAAGAACTCAAGTAGGCCATGATTCTATCATTTCCCCTATGTGAAGTAGATGCATCTATAATTGTAATGATTAAAGTGTTGAAAATATCTGAGTATAGTCTAATTATGTATTCGGCTCCATGACTACTTGGGTATATTAGGTAGTTTTGAGCTACTCAAGAATGACAACCACTATAGATGGAGTAAGGAATGAATCTGGTGATAAAATGGATAGAGTAACAAGTGTATACAATATATAAAATAACATGGAGTTTACCATTCCATCTGATCAACCTGTCTAAAGCTGATTATATGGAAACTATGTGCCACACACATGCCCCCAATCTAGTATTTGAGTATACTTAATTTGAATTGAGTATGTAATATTTAGTTTTTTGTAACCAATATGAATGTGTAAGTGATCATGCCATGCATGATTCCCCTAAATCTAAGTAAAATAGTATGAATCTGATCTAAAATGAATGTATTTGAGTTAAATTGAACATAACTACCAAACTTATGACTGTATCTATGCAAATATATATTATAATTGGTGTATTAGTCTGAATGATTGGGACTGTCTTAAAGATAGGGCTACTAGATAGTAACACCTTATGGCTCTAGTGTCCTAATCTAGGCACTAATGATTGTCTAGTCTAATTTTTGAGTGATCTAGACTAAATTTTGAATCTCTATTTTGCTTTGAGTTTAATATCTGAAATTGAGTTTGCATGCTAAAATGTATCTATGATTAGTAAAGTAGGAGCCTAATCTCTATGACAAACCCCTATGAATGCCCCCTCTTTTTAGGGTAGTTATGGAACCTATGTAATAATTTCCCTCTAAAGAAGTAGATTTGCAAAAATTGTTAGTCAAAGAATGTGCATGATATCCCAATATAATATATAAACATAACATCAAAATATAAATATATCTGAGCATAAGTAGGAAATAAAAGATGTATGTTTTAATCTATCATTTCATAAGAGTGTCAAGATAGATATAATCAATGTATAATAGAAAATATGAGTAACTACCTAGGGGGATGGGGCATGTTGTCCATCATGGCTCCCAAGTAAAAAAGGGTAGATACATGAGATCTCTAATGGAATCAAAAGTTGGTGTGTGTGTGTGTGTGTGAAGAAACTAAAAGTGTCATGGTGTAGAATCATACAAGAAAACACACATATAAGCACATGAGGTACACAAAAGGTAGGGTAGGGGGCCATAATACAATGGACATGGGCACATGCCACTAAATCTAAGAAAGAAGACATGTAAGGACATGTTCAAATGTCCATATATGCAAATAATAATCAATTTGGAGTAGAGCCACATAGAAAGACATATTCAAATATCCTCATATAGAAACATAAAAAATCACACACAAGGGACATGGGTACATGTCCAAGGCATACAAACAGATAAGTGGCATAGAAGCCAAAGAACAATGACATATTCAATACCCTCAAAGTTAGAAGAAGCATATGAAACAAAATAAAGTCTAATCTATGAACTATAAATGAAAACATGTATAATTGGTTAGTAAAAATCTATGTAAATGCTAGGATTCATATATTTTAAGGCTAACTAGTGATAGTTAGCAAAAAATCAAAGCAATGATCAATATCAAGATAAATCAATGCATAAACTAGAATATATAGTATGTAAAGATAAAACCTAGTTATACCAACTATGTATGAGATTCCCCTAAGTGGGTGGATGTGTCAAATGTATAAACCTAAATCAGTGTAAATGCCCCCAATGGGTAGATGATATCTAGTCTAGATCAATGTAATGGATAGGAGTCCTATCTAGAAGAATTTGCAAGCACTCGACAAGAATAAGTGAAGCATATATGTATGATAAAACTGACTATACTAGGATAGCTAGCAATATGTAATATCTAGAAAGTAGTAGAAATGTAAACATAACAATGCATGCAATTTTTTAAATTTTGTATTTTTTATATATATTTAAATGTTTTTGTATTTTGACATGCTATATTGTTTTTGTGTTTTTTGAGTATAAGCTATGTACAAGCAAATAAAAATAAATTATGTACAAGGAGTAAGAGAGAGAAATTAAATACTGGAAATTTAAATTAAAAAAATATAAGCAAATGTCTCTAGGGACCCAAGATCACATCCATGGGATGTGGATAATAAAATGGTAGATCTGGTAGAAGATAATCCAGTGTTAGATACTGAGCCTATCCAAACTCAAATAAGTCATCATCATCACAATTATTGTACCAATCTATATGTATCAATGGGGCCTTATCCTTGGCATGAGTATGGAGTCTATGCATCTAAATAACCTAGAACTTAACCATGTAAGAGGCCTCTCACATGGTCCCAGGGAAATCCACATTAGACCATGGATTATTTATCTAAAACCTATGGTTCTCATCAATGTCATCATATAAAATGCAAACCATGTGTCCATCATGAGTGAATGTCAAGTACATCTCTAACTGATTAATTGTAGCATTCATCTCCTATAACCATGTACTATGAAGTGTAACCTATATATGGGTGTCTCTAAAATAGAATAATAATGTATTGGCCACCTTTGGGCCACATGCAATGGATAATTTAATATGTCTAATGGAGTCCTAATAGTGTATAGCATGCTAGAGCTCACTCACCTGATAACTAATGTGGTGTAAAAATACCAAAGTGTAAGTATTAGGATCATAATCCTCATTTATAGCCATATGTGGAAGATATCTATCTGATACAAATATTTGTATAGTCAAGGGATCATGTTATGAATATTTATGTTAGTGACAACTCTATTGTAGTGCTCATATATGTGTAGTAACTTGTATCATTGGTGGTGGTGGTGCCTGTAGATGTGGAGGCTATATAATCTAGATAATTCCCTTAGCCTTAAATTTATTTAGATTATGTTATAGTGCTACACACATGTAAATATCATGTCTTGTAAGTCTATGAAAGTAACAAAATTGTTACCCTTCTTGTGGTGATGATCTGCTAGCTAATTTATGCCAGATTGTGGGTAATAACATCAATCTTGTATTAAGCAATAATTATAATATCTAGTGTGGTATATCCTATGAGCTCCCTTCCTAAATCTATATGACTGAATCTATATCCATGGATGTGACCATATGTACTAAATGGATCAAGGAATCTATTGCTGACTATGCTAAGTATGGGATCCTATAGTTGTAAAATCATGAATAAGTGATGCTATTAGTATAAGGAGAGGTATAAGTGACTTTGAATTATCTATGTATTCCCCTGGGTCCAGTAGTTTAAATCTCTATCCACATAACTAATCATTGATGTCTATAGGTGGTTGATCATCCTATGTAGTGGCCTATGAATTTATGTCAAAATTATGAATGTAAGCCTCTTCTGAATTGACAAGTAATGGTAACTGAGCTATGTGAATCTTATCATCTATCATGGATGAAAATGTTTGTATTGTGAGAGGTTGTTCTTTTATGCTCAATAAAGGTAACTGTATTCAAAGAGGCTGGTCCTCTATGATTAGGGAAGGTAACTATGCTTGGAGAGGCTAGTCCTCTATCATTGAAGAAGGTAACTATGCTCAAATAGGTTGGTCCTCTATCATCGTTGAAGGTGTCTATGTTGTAGGATACTTTGAAGGTGTTGTATGAATAGTCATACTAGACACCCCCACCTCATAAGTATGCATCTACTCAATGTGAATCTAGCGATGTGAGGGTTTAATGAGAACATGAGGTGTCTCATTAGGTGATCTACTCAATGTAGGAGGTTTAGTGAACCTGCAATATGTAAATGGCTAATTATCTAATGGACATGTGTATATTCACCCATCATGTAAAAATTTAACACATCTATGAAGAGTGGAAGGTACAACCTGCATAACATGTATATAAGGTCTCCCAAGTAGAAAATTATAATGTAAATGGTTTGACATGACCTGAAAGTGTGTAGATAATGTCTTTGGTCCCACTATAATGTCCAATGTGATTGATCCCAATGTCTATCTAGGAATGGCATAAAACCCTCAAATGTTCTTGTATGTTTTTTAATAGATGATATATCAACCTCCATGGCTTGAAAAAATGTGAGGTTACATATATTGAGTCCTGAACTACCTTCAATGAGAACTCATTAAATAGTTGTGATGTTGATTTGAGCTTGAATAAAAAGTGGCAAGTTTTGATCAATGACTGATTATTAAGGTAAATCCTGATCAGAAAAAGATACCACATCTTCCACATATTTGATAGTAATCATGATAATGCAAAATAGGATGTCTTGGTATCATGAGGCACATATGTGTGATTAAGTGTTTGAAATAAAATATCTTTAAGATTGTTTCTTTTTGAAGTAATTCCAAGATATATATTTTAATTGATGTATTCCTCAACTGATCCATAATATAAAACATTCTTTTTTGATCTCTAGGTGATGTTGTAGTGTGCTACGAATGAGGAGGGATGGTAGGGTTATGTTGGTCTTATATATGTTGAGGAGGCACCATATTCTACCTAGTGACAACTCAAACTGTGGGATCTTTTATTTGCCTGGGGGAGTAGTAGAGGCAAGATGGGAGTAGAGATAATCAAGTGGTCTAGGTGGAGGTGGAGTAAAATGAGTCCTATGATCCCTCTGTCATTTGTAGTAATTGGAGGTAGCTCAAAATGAGCCATATAGAAATGATGTACAAAAAAATGGGGATCACATATAGAGGAACAATATGTGAAACAAGCTTAGCTTGAACCAAATCCATGATAGGAGTAACATACATGTGTAACTTTTTACAAATACTTCATAATAAACATGTTGAGCAAAGTACCAAGATTTGTACCATGAAATGAAAGATAGCCTCTATCATGATAATCATGGTAGCAAGTTGTAAATTGAGACTTAGTGATTATTGGAAATGTGAAACCTAGGGTTATCAAGGGTTAGGGTGTTTGAATCTAGGGTTTATTTGCAACAATTTAAATTATATGTAAAATAACTTGAAACCCTAATGTAAAATTAATTTTAATTAGCTAGGTTGTTTAAATAAAATTAGAAAATCAAAAGTATTTATCCCTAAATTTATTGCACAAAAATTAAATGAATGCAAGGTAGGGTTTGAAGCAATATTCAAAGTAAGATAGGTTCCCCAAATAATTTAAACTTTTATTGTTTTACTATGAAAAACCTATGTTATATTAAAAGGATGATATATCTAAATCAGTCAAATAAATATATGTATGCACCTAAATCCACTCACCCTAATAATTCTATTAATTTTACTAATTTAACCTATAATTATATTCTCTAGCCAATTAACTAATATCCTAAACCCTATATCAAATTCCCTACATCCCATAAACCTTATTATACCCTTGAAAATAATTAATCAACTTAATTATCCCATTAACTAAACCTACTTAATTACTAACCTACTCATTAGCCCACTTTCCAATTTAAAAATACCTTTTATTCACCTATCCATCTACCACCCTACTAACCTAGCCTTTCCTACACCCCTAATCCCTAATGGAGATTCTAGAATTAAAGGATTATAGAATATCCTATAATTTATCCCTTCCCCATCTAGAACCCTCTATTCTATAGGTTTCCAAGGAATTAAAAATTCCTTGGAAAATCCCCAACCATTGATCTCAATGAGCTCAAGATTAAATTTGAGCCATTGATTTTCCATACCATGAATTATATAAACAATCTATAACTCCATGGCCAACTAACTTAAAACTTATAATCCTTGAGATCATACTTGAAGCCATCATTCAAGCACTCCCATAGCCTTGTCATAGCCATCAACAATCCAAGAAGCCATTGAAGCCATTATTAAGCTCAATGAAGCAATCTAACAATGCATTCATTTTGAATTCAAAATAGGTTTATAAATCTTAGAAAAGATCTATAAGGGATAATATGATGTTGAGTTAGGCTAATGTAAGTATCTGATTGTCTCTTTATCCTTTCCTTTGAAGTTGTTTACATTTTTGGTTTTTATTGATAAAATAAGTAATATAGGAATAATCCAAAATACACTCAAACATTTGGTGACTATAATGGGAGTTACTCCCTAAATATAACCTATTGTGCTTGTCAGAAGTGAATTAGTGACTTACAGGTGCATTTGGATGAGAAACAAAGATTGGAATTGACAAAATCATCATGTACATGTGATTTTTGGTATTGCATTGGTATTCATGATATTGCAATCATGGTACTGCAATTACATACACAATATTATGCTAAATGGGATTTTAACCACTAACAATATCCATTTGTATAGGTTGTTATTTTTTTGAAATACTGCTACTTTGAAAGTAATGACATTGCACTGGTAATTGAGATATTACATCTCTAAACATGGTTTTGCAGGATTTTTGGGTTAATATAGATAGTTTGTTTTTTGCTCTTTCTAACCTTTTGTGAAGTCACATTTACCTATTTGGTGTTGCTAGAAAGAGGTTTTATATCTTTTGTGTGCAAGAGATAGGTTTGGTAATAAATCTAACTATTTAATTGTTGAGTTGTGATATCACTACTTTATAATCATGGTATTGACCTGTAAATCATGATATTGGCATCACACATTACAATATTGTAATTTTTATCTAGAATGGTAAAGGTTTCCCTATTAATGTTTGATCTACATGTGTAATTTGGTCATTTTCTACTTGTAGGAAAGAATCATTAATCATATAATGTCTTTTTTGCAAGTTTATCTAATTGTTTTGAGATCTTAAGATATAGTTTCCTAAGTACATTTTTGAAAAGGGTTTTTTTTATAAGCTTGTTGTGTGCAAGTTGACAAGAAGGGGAGGTATAAATAGGATCATATTCAAACTAGATAGTGCATACTTAACCATTTTGCTATTTTCTGCAATATCATTATTTCCATAGTGGTGATTTTGATTAGGAATTTGCAATATTACTTTAGCAGTAGTGATATTATGATTTAGTAAAATTATGGGGTTATTTTTTGAAAAAATATATTTTGATCGCCCTGATAAGTAGTACTTCTCTATTCTACAAGACTGTGTATTGGCTATCCATTTTGATTAAAGAAATATTGGCACCTTTTAAGTAAAATTTTGATATATAAGTTAAAAATTTTAAAATCTACCATAGTTATCTGAAAAGAATTCTTAGGCATTTTGCATTTTATAAGCATCTAGGTAATCTATGGTAACTATCTAAGCATTTTCATTTGTTAAAAACTAGAAATTTTAAAGTTTCATACTCTGCTACAATATCACTAATCTCGTATTAGTGATATCAATTCTAAAATTATAATTTTCTCTAACTGTCATGGATTTTTAGGAACATTTTGGCTGACTATTATGATTAGCTACTTGCTACAATATTGCCATTCAAAAATTAAAGGTTTTACTTGACAGTTACAATATCATAGTTTCTAGTTGTGATTTTGCTTGAATTGACTATGTAATTGTGGTTTTTTAGGGGAATAGTGGTTTTGTCTTAAGTCATACTACTAACCCTTTTTACAGAACCTCTCAAGACAAAGGCACCCAATTTGTTTTCCTAACCTTTGTGTTTGTAGGAAGGGTGCCAAAATATTATAATTTAATATTAATGCTTGTATATATCATGTGATTATGACTTGGTTGTTCACTTTTATGTTTCCTCACATAGGTAATTAATCAAAAAAAATTAATCGTGTTTTACTTGTTTGTTAACCCATTGATTCTAGGATAATATGTGACATGGAATTAATCCCCATGTATGGGCTTAGTCACTAGGGATTAGTGTCATGTATTTCATAACCACACATTCAACCAAACTCCATGTTTCAGTGGAGTATAAATACCAAGGATAGTTGTGGCTAGGCTAAGTGGTTGACCCCATACAAGTTATTCATGAAGGGGAAGATTTAATTCTCTAAACCAAGCATTATAAAACACCTTATAAAGAATTGTGCCTCATCATACATATCATATATCTAGGACTCCCTTATAAACCTTTTTGTAAAGCTAGCTTAGGACCCATCGACCATAATAGGAATTTCACTACTAGAGTCAGGATCAGCTCCTAAGAAGCCAATAAGTGTAGATGGGGTCAAGAGGGTTCTATTGATTCTGTAATGGGTCACAAACCTATAGCCTCACTTACAAATTTGTTAGAAAGTGTGAATGTTAGGTTACACACCCATTTCAATTTATTAAATTAGGACTTGTGTCTTAGTGTGTCATGCTTAAAACCCGTGTTATTTATGAATCGAGTTGGCCAATCCCATTTTTCATTATAAAACACATAGACACCCAAGGATAAAATCCCATTCTAAAACCACATCAAATATCTATTCCATATCTTCCATTCACACCTATGAATATAACATTAGTCGTGAAAATAAATCTTAGTGGTCACCCATCTCTCCACTCTTCAATATCATCCTTTGACTAGGTATTATCAACGTTTATAACCTTGAAAAGTTTTTAGTCTAGTACCCATAACTTCCTTATCATTTACTCTTCATACCTATCACCCATCTAGATTGTCATTTTGCTAGTGTGAAAGGTACTTGATCCCATCATCTCCTTACTCTCTTTGTTAGATTGAACCCTTGTCCAGTTTTGGCTTTTTGATAATCCTTGGTCACTTTAGTCTTTGCATCCCACTAAATCTAAAACCATCACATATATAAATCCTCTTCTTTGACCACTTTTATTTTTGGTTTCTAGATGAAATTAATATTTAATGCTACATCCTCGCCCACCATCCTACATTAAAAAGACACCTAATCACTTTTCTTCACATCACCCTCATCATCCATCATGCCAATAAGAACCCATGCCTATATCCTTAGAATGGGATAAGGATCTAACCAAGAGAATGACTTCTTAGGGAAACTAGGTGATCAAAATTGAGATCATGATGATACTCATAGTGATATGCACACTCCCAGAGGAGAGGATGATTGATTCACAAACAACATTTTCCATAATGATGAAATTAGAGCATAATTTGACCAATATATATGAAATTTGTGATGAAATTTTGGCTCAAGTCATTGGAATGGGGGTCACACTACTCCCTCACTTTGATCACAACCTTTTATAACACTTAGTTTGCCCATCCACTCAGCCTAATACTTCCCATCAACATGTCCATACTAATCAAGCACCTAAAGAAGAGGACCTTGTGGACCATGAACAAGAAATTGAAGACCAGGAAAAATAAGTTCCTCTCTAAAATAATTGCATCAAGACTAATAGGCTACAAACTATTCTAGAAGATTTATTGGATCAACTCACACAATAAATTAATTCTTTAGCCTCCCAATTTCATACAAAAAGTCAATGACCATCCTCCCCAAAACAAAATATACATAACTCTAATAGACCACACACAAGTCATGCCCAAACTTCTAATCCCATTGTGGAACCATAATTTTCAAAAGAATAAAAAATGATGAGTTAAAATCTCCAACATATTAAACCTCATATGCAAGTGATGAAAAAAAATATGAAGACTTTTTCTCTTCTCCCTTAGATATGAGCATTTTGAAAATTACATTCACACCTCACTTTGAGGTACCCAAAATTAAAAAATATAGAGGGAGAGGTGATCCCTATGATCATGTTCAAGAGTTTTAAGTGGATTATCATGAGGTTGTATATGACTATGCCTATCTCTTAATACTATTCCCAAAGAGTCTCATAGGACCAACCTTAGAATGGTTCCTGCATTTACCAAAGGGGTATGTATCTATTTTCAGAGAATTGACTAAATAATTTGTAAGACATTTCTCATTTAACATAGAACATGATGTTTCCATTATATACCTCTAAAATAATAAGAAAAGGAATGGGGAAAGTTTGGCCTCATTCTTACAACACTGGAGAAGCTTAGCAAGCCACTTTTGATGTATAGTCTTGAAAAAGAATTGGCCAAAATATTTGTCAACAACCTCAATGTAGATCTAAAATGTCAATTGAAACTAAAATGTTCCAAATCTTTTGATGAGATTATTGAAAAGGGGATACAAATTGAGAAAGAACTTATTGAAAAGGGATCAAAAAAATTATACACCTAAAATGAATAAAATCAACATCAAGGCAACTACTTTTTGGGTAAATAAAAAATCTTTAATAAAAATAAAAATGTTGTGAGAAATGTACAAAAGAGGAATCCCATGGATCACCAAAATGTCTCCTCCATTAGAGTGACATGAGGTAAAAAAAAATACTCAAATAGGAAAAATACCTCTTACCAACCTTGGAGTGCCTGTTGAAGTGGTACTTAAGTAATTTCTCACTGCAAACATGATTACTCTCCTTGAGATCTGACCTTTGGATGATAATAAACCTTGACTTGATTGGTATGATGAGGATAAATTTTTTCAATATCATAGAGTCAAAGGTCATGACACATAAATGTATGTAATTAAAATAATATATTCAAGATCTCATTGAAAAGGGAGATATTGAAGTAAAGGTAGAGAGCAATCCTAATCAGTCTAAAGATCAATAGTTTGGAATTTATCAAGATCCTTTACCCAAACATGGTTAGAGATAAGGGAAGCCACCTAGAGACAAGGGTCAAGCATCCACTTCCAATCATATAGACTATCATGCCATCCCATACCACTATTTCAATACCATAAAAATATTTATCCCCAAATATCCCACTCCACTATCATCCACCATATTAAAAATCAATTGGGCCATAGCTAATTACATAGTTACTATCTAACATAGTAAAATTGTAGTTCCTGGGGCACCGCCAAAGGACCCATCTGCATCGACATCTCAAAAGGTCAATATATCCAAAAAATCACTATTTTTAGAATCACAATCATTGAGAGGGGGGGGTGAATTAGTGTCTAAAAACTTTATTTCAATTAACCTTTAACATTCCTTGAACCATGAAAGCAATATAGTTATATAATAATGCATAAAAAATCATTCACATGAGCATAACACAAGAAAACACATATATGCATGGGAAAACCTCAAAGGGAAGAAAACCCACTATGATATGTATAATTTCAATATATTACTATAAAATAAAATATCAAAATTTTTAAAGTACCAAGTCAATTTGGAGCACCAACCCCAATGAATTCAAACACCCACTTGACTAGGCTTTAACAAGCACCTACTTGCAAGGAAACACCAAATCCCTAAGTAACTCAACCCCAACTCATCCAAATCATGAATTTTGATCACCACACCTATTCTCTTCTATTTTGGTCTCATTTAAAAACTTCCTTAAACTCAACCATGCAATATTTTATTCGCTTATTTTGCATATTTAATAGGTGTAAACTGCCTTGTATATATATGTCTCATGGTCACACACTAGTTGGTCAGCCACACACCTTCAACCTCTTAGGTAAGCCATTAAAAATATATTATAAAATATTATGAACATTATTTAAATTTACTTTGAAACTCTTTTGGTTTTTAATAACTCAATTAGGCCTCATTTCTCTTTTAGGTCTCATTGAGACCTAATTGCATTAGGTCTATCTTCTTAACATCAAAGCTTGATCCTCTTGGGCCCAAATGGCCTTATCAAATAATAAAAAACAATTTAATAACTTATCCAATGACCTCTTATGACCTTATCAATTCTTGGTTAGATATGTATCTTCCATTCATACCATGAAATCTCTTTTAGGACAAACTACCCTATTAGGCATGTGTACCTCAAAAGTTTGTCTTGAAAAAATGAAGCTTAAAAACCCTTAATGTACTAAAGTATGATAATTGAAACATGTAAATAGGTTCTCCATGACCTTAGGGTAATGACCAAATTATTTTAACACTGTCACTTAGGAGATAAAACTCAAGAACATCTTTGTAACTCACTCACTCATAACTGCTAATTTACCTCAAAAACTAGTCATGGTGAATTAGATCTCCATCACCTATGTAGACACTTATAATGAATCTTGATGCATTTAAATTATCTTATGATATATCCAAAACATACTTAGATATAAAATTCATATTTTCTAAAGGCAAATATTTGTCTTGTAGACCAATTTCTTAACCTTATATCACAAAGTCTTATCTAAATCAAACATGTCATTTTGTGAGCAAAGTTTTCACCATATATACTGACCTCCAAAGATTATAAAGGCATTATCATGACTTAAAATTCATCAATAAATCCTTCATGTAATTTTTTTCATCAAACTATCATGCTCAGACCCTCAAATCTATCTCTTCATCACTACCTAGGTTTTACATTTGTTCACACCATTAGGTTTGTCTACGAATGACTAATTTGGATGACAAAATTAGAATAATTAAAGGATATAAAATATCTATGAATCATAATGGATATGTAAAATGAGTCTCTAGCTTCTTCTACCATCCATTTGATTTTCTTGACTAATACAACTTTTGAGAGCTACAATAACTTGTTGACAAATAAGCCTATATCTATGCATTTTCTCTCTCATTTGACTAACCACCACCACCTGGAGGTATATAGGAGATTTGAATACATGACACAATATTTTATCTAGACATTTGAATCCAACCTAAGTTGTTTTGAATAAGATATTTTATATCAATTCCTTATTAGGGTTTTAGGGAGGTTTAACATAGGTTTTAGTGTTAACGATTGTTCAAAAAGGAATTCCCCTTGAACCCAAAATGAATGCTTGTATATCTTAGCTATGACCCTTCCCAATCTATCATTACTAGTTCAAATTACCATGTAGATTTTACACATGACAATGAATGTTTGAAAGTGTTTATTGAGTCTTGATAACTCATTTTGTGATCTTGAGAAGGCTTAAAATAGTGATTCATGTAATTTATTTCAAACCATGACCTTAAAATTTGTGAAAATTATTAAAAAAACTTATTTCACCTTTTTCCATGCTCATATATTCATACTTTCTTTGAAATATGATCTTCATACCTTATTAGGCTAGGCAGGGTCTAAGAGAGGTTTAGGTGTAGGCTTAGTCTAAAGCTCCCACCCCTATAGGCTCACCATAAAACTCTAATGAATGATTAAATACCTCACATACATGATAAAATAGTGCCAAAAAACCTTCACATGCCTATGTTGATTTATTTTTCATGCACATACCTTTTCATGTCATGACTAGGCTTCCTATGCACTTTATCATCAATGACATGTACCTTAATTCAACCATAAGGCATTAGTTTCCTTAGATTATCTCTTTATCTTTATTTCATGACAAAAATATCTCATGATAACACTTTTTCAATGACAATCCTCTCTCAATGTACCTTGTCACATCATACACTACCAACTAGGCTTAGTCACCTTTGACATTAACCTTCACAAGATGCACCTTTGACATCAATGATAATACTCAAAAATCCCCCCCTTTGTCATTGATGGAAACCAATATAAGAAAATTCTCTCAATAGGTTATTTCTCCCTCATTTATAACTTTCTCCCCCTTTGGCATAAATGATAAAAAGATGCCTGTAACTTCTTGATCACACCCCTTGCAAACAAAAACTCAACACATAGAATTTATGAGTTTATGAATCATCATATAAACATGCTCCCCATATCTCCATGCATACCTTCTTAGATTTACTCACCTTCTCTTGGAGATAATGAACCACCTGATTAGCTCCCCCTATGAACTTAACTTTCTTAATGATTTTTAGGGGCAAAAACTACACTCAATTCCTATTTTAGATGTTCAAATATTGCCTTTGGAAGTGGCTTGGTCAAAATGTCTACAGTCTGATCCTATGTAGAAACATATTCAATTTTAACACTTTGTTCACTTACCTACTCTCTTAGGAAATGATGCTTGATGGGAATGTGCTTTTTTATTGAGTACATGATAAGATTCTTTGAGACACTTATGGCACTTGTATTGTCATAATAGATAGGACTAAAACTATCATACTCCACCTTGTAGTCTTTTAAGGTCTATCTCATCCATAAGATCTGAGTGCAACATGAAGTTGATACAATGTATTTAGCCTCACAAGTAGATAATGCCATAGCTGGTTGCTTCTTGATTATCCATAATAATAGGCATTCTCCTTAGAAGAAAGCTCCTCCACTAGTGCTCTTCCTATCATCTAGACTCCCTTCCTAGTCTACACCTATATAGGCTATCAAGTTAAACTCCTTGCTCCTTGGATACCATAACCCAAACTCAATAGTTCCCTTGAGAACCTAAGTATCCTTTTAACTACTTTCAAATTATTTTCCTTTGGGTCATCTTGAAATATTCCTAGCAGACCTACTATTTTCATGATGTTATGTATAAAGGTAGTAGTATATAATAAACTTCCAATAATTAACATATATGATGTCTGATTAACCTTTGAAGAATCATCTTCCTTACTTAACTTACACCCTATGATCATAGGTATGCTAACTACCTTGCAATCTTTCATGTCAAATTTCTTCAACATCTCTCTTATGTACTTAGCTTGTGATATGAATATACCTCTTTCTAATTGATTGATTTGTAGCCCAAGAAAGAATGATAGTTCTCCCAACATGGTCATCTCAAACTCCTTATTCATCACATATTCAAATGCCTTAGTCATACTCTCACTATTTCCATCAAAGATGATGTCATTTACATAGACAAATACTATCAACTGATGTTTATCTTTTATCTTTATCTATAGATTACTATCTGTAACTATTCTTTTAAATCCTTAGTTTAATAGATACCTGTCCCATTTGGCATACCAAGCTCTAAGATCTTGATTTAGACCATAAATAGCCTTTTTATATCTAAAACATAGTATTTATTACTTGATAGTGAAAAAATCTCAGGTTGATCTATGTATACCTCCTCTTCCAAGTTCCCATTCAGAAAAGATGACTTGACATCCATCTAATACACCTTGAACCCTTTGAATCTTGCATATCCTAAAAATAGTTTGATAGCCTCCAATATTTATACTAGAGTAAAGGTCTCCTAAAAATCTACCCCTTCAACTTGTGTATACCCCTTACATACCAATCTAGCCTTGTTCCTAGTGACTTCTCCATCTTCATTCAGCTTTTTTCTAAACACCCTTTTTGTGCCAATGGCATTCTTATCTTTAGGCCTAGGAACTAGTTCCCAAGTCTCATTATTTTTTATTTGGTATAACTCTTAATTAATAGCATCTATCCAAAAATTGTATTTTCTTTCTTCTAAAATATTATTGGGTTCAATTTTAGACAATAGAGAAACATTCTCTTGATTTAGGTTACTTACCAGTCTTCTACTTGTTTTCATACCTGCATTCTTGTTGCCAATGATTTGTGATTCAGGATGGTCTCTCTGAATCTATCTTAATTTTTTTTTTAATCTTGTATTTATGTAACTTATTCCTTATCAATATTTATTATTTCCTCTTCATTATTGAAGTCCATATCCTCTGATGTATCCTTTGACTGTGAGTGTAACTTCTTAGAACTTGTCTCATCAATCTTCACATTGGTACATTCCACTATCTTCTATAACCTCTTATTTAGAATCTATAGGCTAATCTCACTAATGAGTATCCCAATAATGTACCTTCATCAGACCTAGGATCAAACTTACCTAAGTCTTCCTCATATCTTTTTATGAAACATTTACTTCCAAACAATCTAAAGTGTTCCACATTAGAAGGTCTACCTTTTCACAGTTCATAAGGAGTCTTATTTCCATTATTCCTTATCTATCCTCTATTTAAAATGTATCTGTAGTGATCACTACCTCTCTCCAATATATATCAAATAACCTTGACTCATTTAGCATAGTTCTTGCCATCTCTTGAACTATCCTATTCTCTCTTTCCATTACCCCATTTTGTTGAGGTGTCATATCTGTTGAGAATTATCTCCTTATCCCATGGACCTCACATAAATCATCAAATTCATTGGACCAAAAATCTCCTCCTCTATAAAATCTTAATAATTTGATATTTACATTCTTCTTACTCTCAATAAGAACCTTGAATGTCTTTAACTTATCAAGAGCTTCTAACTTTTATTTTAAGAATGCTACCCATGTCATTCTTGTGTAGTCATCTATGAGTAACATGAAGTAGCTATCTCCTTAAATACTTTGGATTATTATAGGCCCAAAAATATTAGTGTATATTAACTCTAAAGGTCTTTTAGTAGAGTACTCCTTGGACTTTAACCTTCTTCTAGTCTACTTACCATGTTGACAATCCTTACAAAGTGTGTTTGTAGGTTTGATGATTTTAGGCATGTTCTTCACAAACATATTATAGCTTATATTTACCAAATTGTCAAAGTTTAGGTGGACCAAAATTATATGACATATTAAACATTCATCCATATTGATCATAAATCATCTCTCCTTATTGATCTTATTTAAGACATACATATTGTTCTCAGTCCTCTTAGCATTGGCAAGTAGTCTTCCTGATTTAGCTTTCCTTATATCACACCCTCTGTCATGAAAGGTTAGTGTGTGTACTTGGTTTAAAATTTGAATTAAATTAAGAAGGTTATGTTTCAAACCTTCCACACACAACACATTCTTTGTCTTGGCCTTCCCATTATCCAAACTCAAGATACCCTTACCAACTATATTGGCAGTTGTGTTATCTCCAAATCTCACTATTATTGCAACATTCTTCTTAAATTAGATGAAATTTATCTTATCCCATGTCATGTTAATTGATAAACCACTATATATATACCATTTCATGATTTCATCTTAAATGTGAAAGGCATGTAAGATAGCATAGATTCTTTTCCTTTAGTCTTCTTCTCCTCCTTCATCTTGTCCATAGGGTCTAATTTATTGATCCAATTCTTAATGGCATAACCATATAACCTTTTGTCTTGAATGATCTTCCTCATATGCCTTATATTGCAATCCCTTGCAATATGTCCTCTTTGATTATAATTATAACATAGAATTCTACTTCTACTATTAAAATGGACATTGATCCTATTCCTCTATGACAAATTAATTCTATCATGATGTCTACAATCCATATCTCTATGCCCATATTGATTTCATGAAAAATAGTAAACATTGAAAGGATTCACATACCTTGTCTATCTAATGTTGAATGATGCACCTCTACCTTTGTTGTATCTTAAGAGTCACATTTTTATTGACTTGTTGATGACCAATTTTAGTCTTAGATTTGAGAGTTTATGCTTAGGCATTTACTCTATCAGTACCATCACTTCTTGATAGTCCATTATCCTTTGAGGTTTGAATATCCTTATTTTTCTCTTGGTCTTTTTTGAATCCAAGACCTGTCTTGTCATGTGGAGACCTCTGACTATTCAAAATATCACCAAGAACTTCATTTCTATTTTTAAATTTCTAATGTGTCTTCAATTTGATTGTTGCCTGATCTAATTTTGCCTTTAAGAACTCCATTTATGTTCCAAATTTTATGTATTCTTCCTCCTTATTCTCAATACTTGTAGTGATAATATCAATCTAAGTTTCCAACTATTTGATGATCTCCTCATGTTTATTGGTGTTGTTACTTAGTTTCACAGAGATTAATTTTTTCCTCATAAATCTTAAACAATGATCTCAATTTTTGATTCTTCCTTCTTTAAAAATTCAACTCCTCTAGATCACTCACCAATTTTGCCTCAAGGTTCACTTCAGCCTCTTCTTCATCTAATTATTCATCATCTATAAGACTTTTCCCTTTTGAACAACCCTCATTGTCTATTTCTATAGTCATGAATAAGGTTTCATTGCTATCATGATCATTAATATCATCATTACTATCAAATGTACTTGTGTCAGATGAGCTACTATCTTCTTTGATATAAAAATTTCTCTTGTTCTTGAATGACCCTTTCTTGCCTTTGTACTTCTTAAACTCTTTTTGTTCTTATCAAGCTTATAAAAATTCTTATCATCACCATGGTGTTCATCATTCTCTACATCATGATCATTCTTATCCTTGTTAGGAAATTTAGATGAAAAGTGACCAATATTACCATAGTTACAACACTTGAATGGAAACTTTCCCTTATACTTAATTGATCCTTTCATTAGTTTTTTGACAAACATGGCTTCTATATTATCATCATCAATGTCTGTATCAAATTCATTCTTGACATTTTTACCTTGTGATTTATTTTCATCTTTAAATGTAACTTCCTTATTGGAAGGTCTTCCATCACTTGTTCTTATTTCATAGGAAGTAAATATGCCATGAAGCTCATCCATACGTAGTATGTTAAGATCTTTGATCTCCTCCACTATAGTTACTTTTGAATCAAACTTAGATGTCAGGGATCTTAATACATTTTATACTACTATTGAGTCTTCCAAATTCTCTCCTAGACCTCTGATTACATTTGACATTTCATCTACTCTCAATAGATAAGATGCAATGTTTTCATCCTCCTTCATTCTTAGACTTTCAAATTGAATTCAGTGGGTTTGAAACTTTTCTAACTTGACTTTGGTGTCTCCTTCATATATGGTTAAATTTTTTTCCCAAATCCCTTTGGTTGTATCAAAATTCATGAAATTTAAAAAATTATACCTCTAAAAGACCACATAGTATGACATTCATTGCCTTAGAGTTGTTCTCACTTGCCTTCTTGCCTACTATGTCAATTGGTGGTGTAGAGGGTGGAGTGAATCCATAAATAAATTATTGCCATATGTCATAGCCAAAGTACATTATATAGGTCTTAGTTGTGATGTTCCAAAATGCATAGTTAGTCCCAATGAAGAGAGGATCCTTGTTGGTTGAGAAACCTCCTTATACTTGATGGCTAGACATGCTTGTGCTTTTAGGATCTCCTTTAAGCTGTTAGGCCTGATTTAAAGGACCAAGAAATAATACCAATTGTTTAAATCATAATAAATGAGAGGGGGGGGGGTGAATCAATGTTTAGAAACTTTCTTTCAATTAACCTTTAACATTCTTTGAACCATGAAAGCAATATAATGATATAACAATGCATAAAGAATCATTCACATGAGCATAACATAATAAAACACATATCTGAGTGGGAAAAACTCAAATGGAAAAAAATATGATATATACAAATGGAATAAATTCATATAAAATAAAATATCAAATTATGTTGAGCACGAACTCAACTTGGAATACCAACCCCAATGAAGTCAAGCATCCACTTAAATAGGCTTTAACAAGCACCTACTTGCAAGGAAACACCAACTCCCTAAGTGACTCAACACAAACTTATAAATTTAATTAATTTTTATCAAAAAATCTTTGATTTTATATTATTTTCTTATTTTAAGACCTCTATCTTCTCAACTATGCAATACTTTATTCACTTATGTTGCATATTTTCTAATAGGCCTAAACTACCTTGTATATATACAAGCCTCACAGTCACACACCACTTGGTCTAACACACACTTTCAAACTATTATTTTAGCCATAAAAAATATCTTATAACATTTTATTAACATTATTAAAATGTAATTTTAACCCCTTTTGGTTTTCAACAACTCAAGTAGGCCTCATTTCTCTTTTAGGTCTCATGGAGACCTAATTGCATTAGGTCTATCTTCTTAGTATCAAAGATTGATCCTCTTGGGACAAAATGGCCTTATAAAATAATAATAAAACATTAAATAACTTATAAAATTAACTATAATAACATTATCCATGATTTTTTAGAATTTTTTCTTTCGTGCATACCATGAAAGCTCTTTTACGACAAATTGCCCTATTAGGCCCATGTACCTCAAAAGTCTATCTTGAAAAAATGAAGCTTAAACACCATTAATATAATAAAATATGATAAATTAAACATGTAAGAGTGTTATCCATGACCTTAGTTTCATCACCAAATGCTTATAACACTTTTACTTATGATATAAAGACTTAATAATATCTATGTAAATCACTCACTCAGAACTGCCAATTTACCTCAAAAACTAGTGATGGTGAATAAGACATCCATAACCTATGTATACACTTGTAATTAATATTTATTCATGTAAATTATATTATAATATATCCAAAAAAAATCAAATATTAAATTCATATGGTCTAATTGCAAATATTGATCTTGTAGACCAATTTCTTGACCTTATATCACATAATCTTATCAGAATCAAACATATCATTTTGTGATCAAATTTTTCACCATATATAATAACCTAAAAATATTATAAAATCATGATCATGAATTAAATTAATAAATAACTCATTCATGTACTTTTTAGTATCAAACTATCATGCTTAGACCCTCAAATCTATCTCTTCATTAATGCCTAGGTTTTACACTTGTTCACACCATTAGGTCTGTCTGCATCTAGATAACTTGGATGACAAAATTAGAAAAATACAAGCATATAACATATCTAGGAATCATAATGGACATGTAAAATGAGTCTCTAGCTTCTTATACCATTCATTTTCTTTTCTTGACAAATATAACTTTTGAGAGCTACAACAACTTCTTGACAAATAAGCTTGTATCTATGGATTTTCTCTCTTATCTAGCTAACCACCACCACATTGAGGTAATTAGGAGAGTTTATTACATGATCCAATATTTTATCTAGACATATGAATCTATCCTAATCTATTTTGAATAAGATATTTCATATCAGTTCCTTATTAGGGTTTTAGGGAGGTTTAACACAAGTTTTGATGTTAACAATTATTCAAAAAAGGACTACCCCTTAAATCCAAAACCAATGCTTATATATATTATCTAGGAACCTTAACCATCTATCCTTAATATCTTATATTCCCATGCAGAGGTTACACATGCCAATGAATGTCTAAAGTGCTTCTCAAGTCTTGAAACCTCATTTTATGAACTTGAGAAGGCTTAAAATATTGATTCATACAATTTCATTCAAACCATGACCTTAAAATTTGTGAACATGCATAAAAAAAATTATATCACCTCTATACATACTCATATAAGCATACTTGCCTTGAAATATGATATTCATACCTTATTAGGCTAGGTAGGGTCTAAGAGAGGTCTAGGTGTAGGTTTAGTTTAAAGGTCCTACCCATCTAAGATCACCCTAAAATTATCATGATTGATTCATTTCCTCACATACATGATAAAAAAATCCAAACAACCTTCACATGCATGTGTTCATTCTTTTTTCATGCACATACCTCTTCATGTCATGACTAGGATTTATATGCACTTTATTATCAATGACATATACCTTCATGCATCCATAAGGCATTAGTTGAATTTAAATTATCTCTTCCTCTTTATCTCATGACAACACTCTCTCAATGACAATGTTATCTCAGTGCACCTTATGATATCACACATTGCCAACTAGGCCTAGTCATCTTTGACATCAACCTTCATAAGATTCACCTTTGACATCAATGATAATATTCAACAAATGTATCTTTCAACAAGCCTTATGATATTTCCTAGTAACCTGAGAAGACCCCTACTCAAATACCACTCATGGATATTCTCAAAACATCATCTATGCATCAAGAGATCTTCAATCAGGGCTTGAATGATCTTAAAGTCCCCCAAGATATTGACACAAATCAATTCCAAGTATTAGTGGATCACATGTATCCTTCATAGTAAATAAAATATAGTACCCAAGACATGTCTCTCATCAGCCCACATCATAATTACCCATTATTCATATAAATATCCATCTCCAACCACCATTACCCTCAAGTACTCATAAATGGAGGGTTTGCATTAAATTTGTGTAATATGGATTTATTTTATAAATTAGGGTATTATAAAACATCTTAGGGGCCTACTCTAATCATGATTAAAGCATATGATGATAATGGAAAGCCATATATAGGCACCATTTATTTTCCCATCACTATGGGACCCATTATACATCAAATGTTAATTCACATTATGGATGTTAATTTTACATAAAAATTAATATTGGGTCATCCATGGATCCATGAAATGAAAACATTCTCATACACTCTCCACTAATGTCTAAAATTCCCTCACTCTAGCATGGAAGTCACAGTTTTTGGGGAAATTGAGCATTTACATAGTTTTCAAATGGATCAATCTCCACCCACATGTTATTATCCTAGCATGGATAGTTCCACTCCAAACCCAATAAATACCAAATATGTACACCTTGATGATCTAGTGCCTTCCTCTAATCCATTTTTGAGGTCACCTACCTTAAAATCACATCCACAAGCTGTGGGGAATATGAATATAAACAAATTTGTGTAAGAGATTTACCTTTTTCTCCACGTAGTTATGGGTTTTCAACTATGAGGAAGGACAATCCTATCATCTATTATTTTAGACTAGTTGCCTTTTCTAGTGTAGTACTATTATTAGAAGAGTACATTGATGAACTTGATGAATCATGGATTATCCTAGAAAATGGGGCCCTTACATTTCACAAACAAAAATACCCCTAAATTCAAAAAATGCTATATAATATGCATTATCAAGGAAAAGGACTAGGGAGACATGAGCAATGCTGACTTGAACCTATAATAGTTCAAGAATGTCTATAATATCTTTATCTAGGGTACAAACCTCTTGAAAATGACTTAAATAATATCATTGTAGATACTACTGTGGTTCCTAAGGAGTCTTTTTATAATGAAGTCAAGATGGTGTCCCTTTATAGTCTTTATGAAGAGTTTGTTTCCACTAACCTTTTCCATGATACCGCTATCACCACCATTTATATATCCTTCTATTACCCTTCACAAATAGACTAGGATTAATGACATGAGCCATCCTTATATGAGTTCTAAACTGATGAAGCCATCCTAAAATATTTGGAAGCATAGGATTTTATGCCTTCTAGAGACCATAAAAAATGATTTTCTATTAATTTATATCAGTCATCTTATTTTTGAGAACAACAAACATCCCTTAATCAAATTGAAGAAGAAGATCCACCTCAAAATTTAGAAGATTTTCCACCTATTTCAAATGAATCAAGTTTTTATACTAAAATAGACACAGAGCTCCCAGAATATTTTGCTTCAGATATCCAAGATTTACCATTACCTCTAACCTATATTTAAAATCACTCACCCTCTCTTATTGAGGAGGTGATTGAAATCAACATTAGAACTAAAAAACATCCTAAAATAATCAAATTAGGGGCAACTCTTACACTTGAGGAATGCCAAATAATTATTGAGATACTCAAATAATTTATAGATATCTTTGCATGGTGCTATTTAGACATGCCAAGACTTTATCCCTCCTTATTTGTGCATCCTTTAGTTGTTCATCCTAATTCCAAACCAATCAAACAAAAATTATGCAAGATGCACCCTAATTTGGCCTTACTAGTCAAGGGGGAATTATAGAAATTCTTAGAAGAAGGATAAATTCAACCTATTAATTACTCTGATTGGATATCCAACATTATTATTGTGGGCAAACCAAAAGTCAGGATTTAGATTTGTATTAAATTTTGGGACATAAACAAGGCATGTACTAAATATGACTTCCCCTACCAAACATAGATATGATCATGGATTCTATTTTAGGGTATGAAATATTACCCCTCATAGATATCTTTTTGGTCTATAACCAAATCAAAATTATGCTCAAGGATCAGCATAAGATAACCTTTATTATTCCACGGGTAAATTTATATTATCAAGTAATACCCTTTGGTCTCAAGAATGTAGGCACTACTTATCAATGGGAAATGACTGTTATCTTCCATGATTTTATGTAAAACATTGTTGAGGATTATGTTGATGATATTTTAGGGAAGTATAGACTTTGATCTGAGCATCATGTAATTTTAAGAAGGATATTTGAGCAGTTATGTGAAAATAACTTTAGATTAAATTTGAAGAAATGTGTATTTGGCATTACCTTAGGTAAACTATTAGGGTTTATAGTCTCTAGGAGAGGCATAGAAGTTGATCCAATAAAATTTTTAGCCTTTATGAAAATACCTCCTCTTCATAATTTGAAATAACTTAGGAGCCTTCAGGGAAAGTTATAGGCCATTAGATGGTTCTTTTCTCAACTAGTAGACAAATGCCACCCTTTCACCCATCTTTTGAAGAAGGGGACCTAATTTAATTAAAACTTTGAATGCAAAAATGCCTTTGATAATGTCAATAAATATCTATCAAATCCTCCTATGTTATAACCCTGAATCATGGGAAGGCCTCTACTCTTATATATATATATATATATATATATATATATATATATATATATATATATATATATATATATATATATACATATATATATACAAGGTGCGATTGAGATAATAGATAGCCTACTCTTTTCCTTCATCATTGTGTTGGGATAGAAGGGCACCTATCGCACAAGGTGTTATATATATATATATATATATATATATATATATATATATATATATATATATATATATATATAACACCTTGTGCGATAGGTGCCCTTCTATCCCAACACAATGATGAAGGAAAAGAGTAGGCTATCTATTATCTCAATCGCACCTTGATTCATATGAGTTGAATTACACTCCCATTAAAAAAGCTTGCTTATCCATTGTTTGATTTTACAAAAGCTTGAGCACTATATGCTTAAAATTTAAGTTCAACTTATAGCTAAAGTCTATCCTCTTAAATATTTGTTATCAAAATCAGTTCTTATAGGTAGAATGGCCAAATGAATAATGTTACTTAGTGAATTTGACATAGAATATGTGCACCAAAAGGCCATGAAAGGATAGGTAATTACAGATCAGCTCATAGAGGCACCTCTTATAGATTCTAAGCCTCTTGCTATAACCTTCTTGGATGAATCCATTATGACTACCATAGACTCTAATGGCTAGAAACTATATTTAGATGGCTCTTTTACCATGCATGGGTCAAGAACTAGTATCGTTATGGTAATTTCATAAGGAGATCCTATCCCTAAGGCTTTCCATATAAATTTCCCATGCACCAATAACATTTTTGAATATGAGGCTTTAATTACTGGCCTCTAATTAGCCATCCAATGGAACAACCAACACCTCCAAGTATTCGATGATTCATAGCTAATAAATAAATAAGTCAATGAAGAGTTCTAAACTAGAGAAAAAAAATTACTCCCATCTAAGAAATTGGAGGATTAGTTAAAGAAAAAATTTCATTCTATTACATATGAACAAGTGCCAAGGGGGAGTAATAAGGTAGCTGGTTCCATAGCTACTATTGGGTCTCTAATCGACCTTCCTAAAGATGTTCTTGAAGGAAATTTTATCATTGAATATTTGATCTTAATGGCCCATGAATCTATGACTCCTATATAAATTTATGCTATTCCCAATCCCAGTCTCACATGGTATAATGATATACATAACTATCTCCATGATAATATCCTTCCACTGAACCTAAATCACCATCAATGTAAGGCTTTCATCCACCGCACATCCTGTTACACTATCCTTGGAAGCAGGTTCTATTAGATAGGCTATGATGGGACCTTGTTGAGATGTTTGACCTTAGCATAGGTTATTATTGTGATTAAGGAGGTCTATGCTGGTATCTATGGTAGACATGTTAGTGAAATGGCCTTAACTAAGAAATTGGTTAGGACTGGGTACTATTGGCCTATAATAGAATATGATGCCTACCAATATGTGCAAAAGTGTGTATCCTACTAGAAGAAAAATAATCTTATCCATGCCCCTACATAATATTTACAATCTATCATGATCCCATGGCCATTATCTATATGGAGATTATATTTAATTGGAAAGATAAAACCTACATCATATGATGGACACAAGTTTATTATCGCAGGCGTAGACACCTAAATCTGGCCAGCAATGACCTCCAACCAGGATTTTGACCAATTTCCACCTAAAGTGTATAATTTGGCCTAAAATCACTAAAATGCATTAAATGAGTTGAAATTGATATATTCAAGTGCTGATTTTGGCTAGAGTATCATTAAACTAGGCAATGCAATTTATGGGCTAGCTAACTTTGATTAGATCATTTCAAATTAAATTGTTAATTTTGCACCTAGGTGCCTTGGATTGTACTTTTCTATCAAATCTATTACATGAGACATATGCCTTTTTTATTTGATGTTTGTAACATCTTAAATGGGATAATAGATCCAATGCATTTGACATTGACTTCCAATTCTAATCTAGTCAAATTTTGGACCAATAACAAGACATTTTGACCAATTTAATTTATTTGTGCACCAAGAGCCAAAATTTGCCCCAGTTGACTAATCATGGTTTAGGATAATTAAACCAAATTAGGTCCTTAAGTTAATTTTTCATGGAACTTGTTGAATAAATCTTTACTAGAAATTGATTTCTATTAACTACATCATCAAGTGACATCATCATATGGGATGGCATCCATAAGCCATAAATGCATAAAATATCAAGATTGTGGATCTCCCATGCCTCATTAAGACCATACATGTCTATTAAATACCCATCTATCACAAAATTAATGGGGATATTTTTAGAATGAATTTCATATTTGGATTTATTCATGGCCATACATCTCAATCTTGAGATGGATGGTCATGGTTGATCCTCAAACCATTCCAAAAATTTATAAATAGGAGGCCTTGCCTATTGAATTTTAAGATATTTTATGACAAAATTATAATTTCCAAATACATTTAAAAATAATTTCATCTTAGTGTTATAATGCCAAAATTTTGAGCCAAGCCAAGCCTAGCCAAAGCCAAAGGTGCCAAGAGGAGATAAAGGTAGCCATACTCCATTGAAGAAGATCTCTTGAAGCACAAGCTGAGCAAGCCAAAGAAGGAGCCTTTTGGAGAAATCAAGGACTTGGTAAGAAATTGGTGTTTTGTGTTCATAGTCTTATTTATTTCCATTTTTAGTTGTGTTCTCAAATGGCTTTCCCTCACTAAGATCTCCCTAGTAACTAGGCCTAGAGATGTATGTTAGCTAGTGTGTTAGTTTTTCAATTTAATTTCATTTTATCACTAACAAGATACTAACACCTATCTTGAGTCAAATTCCTAGTATACATAATGTCATGGCTGATGGGACTATCTTCATGAGAGTGCAACCCACATTTTTTTTTGTATTTCATAGTTTTAATTCTTTTTTTGTTGTTTTTGCTTTGAGTAAAAATGGATAGTAAAAAAAACATAAATTTTTATTTAATTAATATTTTTGTATAATTTTTTTTATTAATATATATAAATATGTCATTGATATTCTGTAAAAATTTCACAAAAAAAATCTTTATATTTTAGAGGTTATAGCTGTTTTAGTAACTGTCACTTTTTATTTTTTATTATTCTGGTAAAAATGGTTAGAACAGTGTTGATAAAATTTTTTTATTAACTGTTTGGACTTAAAAATTTTCATAAATGTGAAACCTAGATTTATTGACAATATATACAAATTTTATGGCAAACCTATCGATAATTTAAAATTTGTGTTAACAATAATAACTATAGGTTTTTATATTTTATGTGCAGGCTTTTATGTGTTATGTGTTATATTTTATTTTTAGCCTTCTAATTTATTGTTTATAGGTGTTAATATATTTAATATGTTTTTTTTAAATATTTTATTTAGATTTTTGGTAAAATTTTATAACCTAACACATTTGCTTTTGGGATGATGCCTTAAGGGTAGACAGGTAACCAGTGGACTTGGAATTTATTAAAACATGTTATTAAGACATCTTTGTCATACTTTCAAAATGAATTAGGAATCTTGGTTTTGGTGCTTAATAAAAAATTTAGGTGATTATGTGAATGTTTTTATAAGTTAGGCTTTAAAATTTATAAATTAATACCAAGGGGTTAAATAATACCACCACATCTTTCATTTGGGTTTTAAAATTGAACAAACTTATCAATTCTTGTTTTCAATAGTTGTTTAATTAAAACTTGTTTGGAAAAGAAATTTTTTGTGCGTCTATGCTCTTCCATTTTTCCCCTTTAGGTAACCCTTGGAATCAAAATCACCATCCTTATCTCAAAAATCCTAGTCCAAGGTTTAGAAACAATGTCATCTAAAGCACTCCCCAAAAACTCGTCATAGTTTGGGTGACCTTGAAAATGGCCCTAAAGTCTTTCTTTTTATGTTTTTCATTTCATTGCATCTTGGCTTTTGAGGGGGATGTCATTACCTCCCATGAGTTATTTATGGAATATTTGAATGGGGGTTTCATCTCCTAAATTGAATTCACCCACTCTCACTAGGATCAAAAGGTTTGAGCAGTTAAACCACATTCTAGTGATAGAGTTACACATGGGACATATCTGCACTTTGGACATTGCACTACACTGAGCAAACAACATGATATAGTGGTTGAAAAAATGACTAGACCTTTTTTTATAACAATCCAAGTGTCATAGAAACCCAATTTCTATTATTTTATTTTGCATCGTTTGACATGAAAGTCATTATGCAATTGATTCCCCTAGAAACGTTTGAAACTAGCTAGTTTAGTTGACCCCACTTTGCCATACATTATTAGTTAGACTTAAGATTATTATTTTTTGTCATTTTAGACTTGTTTTGTGTCTAAAACTACTTTTTAACTCAATAAACTTAACTAAAAACACATGGTCCTCATTTTACTTTGAACAAAGAGGCATTATGCTACCCGCATGAATCATCACTTTGCCTCGTTCAAAGTTCACCAAAACTTGGAGTCATATCATCCACTTCAGTGTAGTTATGCTACCTAATTGAGTCTAGACATTTTCCAAAGTTTGTTTAAGTCCTTCGTTTATAATTTAAATTTGAAATTGCACCTTCATAAGTTCATAGGGTTGATATGTTAAGTGGATTCATCATTTGCACTAAACTTGAGGGAACTTAGGTTCTATTTCCAATTTGGGTCAAAGGTCATTTAAGACTCATAATTATTATCACCACTTGATAGACTTAAGTCATTTTGTGCTAAACACTTGCACTTTGAGTCTATACACTACAACATTTTAAGTCGAGAAAGGTAGTGTTATGCTATCAAATTTGTGTGAAACTATCTTTGCCTTAGAGAGTTTTCAAAACAAGCATTTTGTCACATCTTTTGAGTAGTCTAGTGTTGTTACATTACCCAAAACATTTTAGATATTGTTTCAAAATCCCTCTTGCATAGAGTTTAAATTTGTTCCCACATTTTCAAACTAATACGAGTGAACCTTTATCTAGCGTAGTTACACCATTCACTTTTTTCTAGCTTATTTATCAAAGGAACCAAGTTTTATACCATTATTTATGAGAAAAAAAACTATCTCTAAAGTGATTTTTGTTTCATACCTTATAACTATTTGATCGAGTCCATGTCCAAGAATAAAATTCCTAGTGTTTGTTAAAAGTGTTTCAAATCTGTTAGATTAAAAATTTCATCTATTTTCAAAGTCTAGATTTTGATGACATTTGGCCAAGAGTCCTAGTGCATGCCTTTTTTGAGCCTAAATTTTGATGTCACATTTGGCCAAAAGACCAAGCAAATTTTAATTTCCTAGATTAGATTGATTTGAAACACTTCAACCTTAGCATTTGGCATTTTGATTTTTGGTTTATTTACTTAATATTTTTTGTGTAAGATGTGTAACATTAGACACTTAATGTTAGCTTGTGTTATCACCAATCTTTGCATAAACCTTGTGATCCTTTTGACAAATTTAGACCAAGTTGGAACATCATCTTTTTTAAGATAGTGTATTTTTATAGTTTGAAGACCTCCCCTTGTCACAAAGCATTAACTATGGATCCCAACATATACTTCTATACTTGTAGTGGACTCAAGTACAATCCAAAGATTAGTAATGTGGTTGCATAGAAAAAATGGTGAAAGACCCCTACATGAATAATATTGCTTATGAGATGGATCTTTATCCCTCTTATAATACTTAATTAGGGGCACAAAGCCAAGATCCATTGGCTAACTATTTGGTTAAAATACCACTTTATTCAGAACAAGACCAAGAACAAATTGAACAATACCTAGCTACAATACTCACAACTGATGAACTAGTTCCTCAATAGTCATGCTATACTAATACGCCTTCCATATATGATCCATTTTTGTTTGATCATAATTTTTTGGAGAACAAAAATGAGATTTTTTTTAATCCATAGAGGTAGGGGCTGAGTTTCTAGCAGACTTTCCCCATGAGAATTTACCAAGCCTAGTAAGAATGCCCCACAACATAATTTATGATCAATAGGATTATTTAAGAAATCCTTTAGATCTAGTCCAAACAACATATCATAACCCTAATATGCCTAACAGAGGCAAAGACATCATGGAAGACCACTTTAACCAAATGCAGACAACATATCAAACCTACCTAAATCTAGCACGAAATTTTAATTAGATGACCATGGTGAGCAAACCTCTTGTTGACTTAGTCCCTTCAATAGGAGTTTTGATAGAGTTAACTGATCAAATTATTTAGAGTTTAGACCCATTTGTACAAAACACTTTGGTAGACAAATTGCTTCATATGCCAATTATTGAATAAGTATCTTCTACTTCTATGATCAATAATACACAAAATATAGTGGATAATGTGAAAGCAACATACAATCTAAATCAAAGTGGTACTAATACATAAACAATTAGTCAATAACATGTGCCTATAGTTAATACCATGAGTGGACCATCATACTAGGGAGTAGGGGTTTCTACATCCCAACCTCAATTAGCTACTTCATCAAGCATGCAACCAATAAGAATAGGTAGTCAACCAATACCCAATGTCATACCTCAATAACAGAATGTGACAAATCCTACTCCTCAACAAGTGACGAGTAGTATTCCACAACATCAAGCATAATATAGGGTACCAATATAACATAGGAAAAATATATTTCCACCTCAACAAGGGACAACTAATGTTTCACCTCGTTAGGTAGTGGCAAATATACCTCCTCAATCACAGAGCAGTGTACCAATCCAAAATAAATGATAACTAGCCAGCAACATGTACATATTGGTCAATGATAGATGTCAAATCTTCAACATGATTTCACTTCCCAATAAAGATTCATGCAACAAGGAGGCTCCCATATTTCTCAAGTACCTACTAGACAATAATTGGTTTAAAATGTGCCACAAGTTTAGAGATAGGGTTTTGGTTCACAAGTTTCCATGTAACAAGAAGGTTTGGTTAGTCAATAACATGCCCCTTTTTAACCACAATAGGTACCGTATAATTATATCCCTCCATCCCAACCATAAAATCTTACAAGTCAAACCTTCATAGCCAACCTAAACTAAAATATTGCACAACCAAATATGTAATTTCTAGTACATCTTAATCTACGTATGCATATTCCTAGTCCATTTCCTAACCAAAACAACATACCCAAACATATATCTCCATCATACCCCGATCAAAGTTTCCCACTTATGACCTCTCAACCATCTACCTAGACTAATGTTCTCCCTCAAACCAATGTTCCCTCTAGTTTCCTAGCCCAAGGATTGCAACAGATGAAGCATGAAATTGCTACCATTCAAGCTAAGAAACAAAGTAAAAAGTTTAAGTTGGATGACGTGTGTTCTTATCTATTCAACATGGAGTACTTTCAGATACCATTTCCTCTAGAATACGAACCGCTAAAATTTGACAAATACAAAGGGAAAGGAGACCTTAAGGCCAATTTAATCAAGTTCTTCATTACATGTCAATCAGTAGCATGTAGTGATGTATACCTTTTATTCTTGTTTCCAAGGAGCTTGGCTGAACAAGCCTTGGAGTGGTTCTTAAAGTTACTCAAGAATTTAGTAACATATTTTGATGATATTTTTGATAAGTTTGTGCAAAAACTTTCTTATAATCTCAAACATGAGATTTCATTGGTTAAATTGACATAAGTAAAACAAAAGCTGGTGAGAGTTTTGTAATTTATCTCCAATGATGGAGATCCCTTGCAAGCCGATTCACCCACATTTTATTATATAAATAATTAGTCATTGTTTTTACTAAAAATTTGCATAGTGAGATAGCTTATCATCTAGAACTATAATATGCACATACTTTCAAGGAGATCATCGACAAAGGCTTGTTGATTGAGTGAGCCATTATTAATAAAGGTATCATCAATCTTACTTCAACTAATCAAAATCAAGGTACCAATCAATAAAGTGGACAAAACCAACATCCAATCCAAGTGCAAGCATCACAACCAACACATGCTAATAACTAAGATAGGCTAAAGCAATTTAACCACAATAAGAATGTTGTGGGAAATCAAGTAACCAAATCACATCATGTCCAAATAGTGAAAACATCATCTATACCACCTTTTCAACTTACTCCTACCTAACAACCTCTCCAACCAATGCTACAAGCATAACAACCAAGACCCATGTAATAAATGTAGTAACCTTTACCATTGCAAACCCCTCCTTTGAGAAGAATTGTACCTACTCATCATGTCTTTAGTGACCTGGGAGAGCTTATTGAGTATATATTTTACAAACTTGCTACTGTTAATCTGATTAGTTAGCCTAAACCCAAGCATTATCCATAAGGCATTCCTTATCCTGATTGGTACCATAAAAATAAATTCTGTGAATATCATTAGGTTAGCTGGCATAATCTACAAAGATGTGTCCAAATCAAGCATTTTATTGAGAATATGTTGGAGAATGGAGAGATAACATTGGATAATGGTGCTTCCACCTCTAATCAAACTCTTTAAATTTATGAAAATCCCTTTCCCCAACATAACACCCAATAACAACATAACAATCAACAACATTAACACTAGCTGATGCAACAACAAAATCAATTATATCAAAATTAAAGGTTGAGCCAATGAAACCAAAAAAATTAGTAGAATCAATAGCAGAACCCATAATGTCAAAAAAATGGATAAAACCAAGGTCTAAATGGTAACAACCAACAAACCTACCATGCAATTGCACATGACTACAACATGGTTGTAGGTCATATTATAGGAGGTAGCATTAATACCATCTCCATTAATCCTAGATTGAGCACTAATCAATATAGACCATTGCTAAACAATACCACTCAATTGTATTACATGGATAATCCTTCGTTGACCTAGAACTACACATAGGCAAACCAACAAATTGGGACTTCCACTTTTAGACCTTATACTGATAACTCACCCTTGCCATGTGACCACATACAAGTGTATCAATAACTGAGACTTGTCCTATCTGGTCCCACACCATTCCCCATATTTATTAGTAATCATGGTCAAACATCTAATCTTGATTATGTAATCATAACTTAGAGGTCAAAGATTACTATCATAGGACCATAACCATCTACCACTTTGCCTATTATCCAACCAGCCATTCAACCTCAAAATAAAACATTCACCATTGACCAAGATAAGAAGTTTGATATTGTGGAACAATTGCAGAATATACCAGCACAAATTTCTAATTTAGATTTATTGTGAATGTCAACAATCTATAAGAACATTTTGAATGAGTTTTTAAAATAATCCACTATTTCCAATGACATATCCCTTGATAAATTTCAAGATTTGGTTGGACACCTAGCTCCATCCCAACAAGTCACATTCAACCACAATGATATGTATTCCCTTGGCTCGCTCTATAATAATCTATTGTACATAGAAGTTTATATAAAATGGCATAAATTGAAACATGTCTTTATAGGCAATGGATTAGGACTCAACATAGTGTCTCTAAGGCTTATCAAGATTCTTGGGTACATAATGGTATATCTCTAACCAAAAATGATAACTATCAAAGCCTATGATGATTAGGAGAGAGATTCACAAGGCACCATTGGCTTACTAGTTATCATTGGGCCTTTGACCCATGATACACTTTGCCTTGTACTTGATCTTGAGTTATCATATAATATAATTATAGGAAGGCCTTGGTTACATGAGATTCATGTAGTCTCGTTAATGCTACACCAATGTATCAAGTTCTCTCACTCAATGATGGAAGTAAATATTCTAGGAGATTTGTACCCATATGAGCACTGCAAACATCTTGAGGCCGAGTTTCAAAGATACAATTACCAATATGGCATGAATCCAAGTTCCAAGAAAGATAAATAAAAGGCCATACTTATTGATTCTCTAGAGGATAATTACATAGATGTTAATACCTTGGATTCCCTTTCCCACATGCCACCTCTTGAAGCTTCTAATCATTTTATTATTTCAAGTAATGGCCTAAGGGAGTATGTGACCCATGATACCTTTCATATTACCAATCTTCCTCATGATCCCAAAACCTTTGGAAGACCTAAATTCACCCCACACATACATTGGTAACAAAAAGCTAAAGATAAACTTCATAATCCAAGACTAGTCACATTCATACCAGCATTTGGCCAAGAATAAGATCCCCTTGAAGGAGATGAATCATGGTTATACATTGACAAATTGGCTGATTGTTATAAGAGCACCAAGAATCCTATTCCTAATAGGATCATGGAACATCAAGATTATGAAGGAAAAGGCCTCAGATTGAATCAACAAGGAACTATTGAACCAATTTCTATGAATAAGTACAAAATACCTTATGGACTTGGATTTAAACCACCTAGGGGTGACCCCACATATCTTATTTGAGTTCCATCACTGGTGGCTAGTGATTATGATGCTGACAGTGAAGTAGATTTTGATCATAGCCTCACCTTTGATGGCCTAGATGAGACTAACCTATTTAATAATAATGCCATTTATACCCTTACCCCAGTCATTCATCATAACCCATTGCCATTATACTATCCCCAACTGATAGATTGGGACCAACAAGAATCCAATTTATTGATTGATGAGTTTCAGAATGATGAGGCATTTTATGAATTTTTAGGCCTTAGAGATAATGTTTCATTGAGAGATAATAAATCAAGATTCTCAATTACATTAGATCTTAAAGCCTATTTTGGAGAGTGGGTGAACACCCTTAGCCAAAAATAAATAAATAAAACATTGAGGTCCCCAAGTGAAAACCTCTTTAAGGTACTTTCTAACCAAGGAATAAGTAAAGATAAAGGCTAGTCTAGTAGTGAAAACCTATTTTAGGCACCATTAGATGGGGTTGTTCATTCTTATTTGAATTTAGACTAGGAGCCCACCAATGATGAACTTGCTTATGGATCTGAGTTCAATTTTGAATAATAACAAGTGTTTGATCAAATTCTTCAAGAATTTATACCTATTTTTGTCACATGGACAAATCTCCCATTGGGGGACTCAAATTCATCATGCCTAGGAGAAGTTAAAGAGAAAGTCTTAACTAAGGACTCTAATATAGTCCGATAGTTCAAGTCTTTGCCTACTATCCTAGAAGATGGTTCAACCCTTCTAGTTGAAGATACAATAAATATAAACATCAGGACTCTATTGGACCTGAAATGGATAAAATTAGGTGCATCCCTCATTGAGGAGGAACATGAAGTAGAGAATTTATAGATATATTTGCATGGACATATTTTGACATGCTAGGTTTGGACCCTACCTTAGTTCTACACCACCTTGTGGTCAATATTGATGCCAAATTGATGAAACAAAAGTTGCGTAAGATGCATCCTTACAATGTTTTCTTAATAAAGAAAGAGTTGGAAAAAATCTTAGAAGTAGGATGTATCTGATCCATTGACTACTCAGAATGGATATCTAATGTTGTACCTTTTAGCAAAAAGCTTGAAATAATCAAAATATGTACTAATTTTTGAGACATCAATAAAGCTTTCCCTAAGAATGAATTTACATTGCCTAATATTGACATTATCATTGAATCCACAATAAGTTATGAAATGATTTCAATCATGGATGGTTTTTTAGGATACAACCAGATCAAGATAACACCAAAAGACCAACATAAAATAGTATTCACCACTCCATGGGGAACATTTTGCTATCTAGTAATGTCATTTGGTCTTAATAATGCTAGAGATACATATCAAAGGGCCATGACCAACCTATTCCATGATATGATGCATGATATTGTTGAAGACTATATCGATGACATATTAGGAAAATCAAAGACTAGGGCTGACCATCTAGTAGTGCTACATCAAATATTTGAAAGACTGTAGGAGTACAAAGTTATAATTAATCCAAAGAAATGTGTGTTTGGAATAACCTTAGGAAAATTACTTGGCTTCATTTTGTCTTATAGAGGCATTGAATTTGATCCATTTAAATTTCATGTTATAATCGAGATGCCACCACCAACCAATTTGAAGTAACTCCATAGTTTGTAGGGTAAGATCTAGTCAATCTAATGCTTCATCTCTCAGTTAGTGGACAAGTGTCACCCATTTACAAATATTATGAAGAAGGGATTTGTATTTCACTGGGATGATTATTGCCTAACAACTTTTTAATAACTCAAGGACTATCTAGCTAATCCACCTATTTTGTTACCTTCTATGCCAAGAAAGCCATTATTTTTGTATCTATCATCTACTAATAATGCCTTGGGGGAAATTTTATATCAACATGATAACAATGGAAAAGAGCATGTAGTTTAATACTTAAGTCTTACATTGGTCACATATGAACACAACTATGGACCTATTAAAAAAGCTTGTCTAGCCATGGTCTTTGTAGCTCAAAAATAACACCATTACATGTTGAACAATAAGACCATGGTCACTTCAAAAGTAGATCCACTCAAGTATCTACTATCTAAAACAAATTTACAAGGCATAATCACCAATTGGATCATGCTTCTTAGTGAGTTTGACATAGAGTATGTCAATCAGAAGGTAATCAAGGGACAAGTCCTTGTAGATCAACTTGTTGAAGTGCCCCTTACAGACATAAAGCCACTCACATTTCAATTTCTTGATGAATCCATAATTATCATCATTGACACACCTCTTTAGGAGAAACACTAGAAGCTATATTTTGACATTTCATTTACTACACATGGATCAGGGGAAAACCTCTTATTTATTACACCATAGGGGGATCTAATCCTTAAATCATTCATAATCAGTTTTCTTTGTACAAACAACATGGCTGAGTATGAAGCACTTGTTTTAGGACTTCGATAGGTGGTACACTAGAACATATCTCATCTCTAAGTTTATGGTTATTCTTATTTAATTATCAATCAGGTCACATACCATTTCTAAACCAATGATGACAAGCTAGTTCCACATAAGGCTATGGTAGATACCCTAAAACAACAAATTGCAAATATATAATTTGAGCATATACCAAGGGCTAGAACTATAGATTCCATGGTTGCTATCATCTCTCTAATTTGACAAACAGACAAATCTAGAGAATATCAGTTCCTTGTTGAGAATTTGTTCACACTTGTTCATGAACCTTCAACCATTGCAATGATTTGTGATATTGTTAGTCCTAATTCTATCTAGTACTTAGACCTTTAAAACTACCTTCATGACAAAGTTATACCACCTAACCTATCTCAAAAACAAACTGAAGCCTTTATTCATCATTTTAAGCATTAAGATAAGTTCAAAAAAGAGTATGTGGAGCTCATTCTAATGGGGTAATCCTATCCAAAAATATCTTGCCTATTAGTTATTGGCCCACAATGTATGAAAATGTAAATAAGTGTGACAAATGTCAATGACATGTTAATTTGATTCATTCTTGAGCACAAAATTTGAAACTGATGTTGACACCATGGCCATTTGTTACATGAGGAATCAACCTCATTATTAAAATCAACCCCACTTCATCTAATGACCATAAACATATCCTTACTACCACTGAGTATTTCACTAAGTGGGTTGAAGCTATACCCCTCACTTACGTGATTATAAAGCAAATTTCCAAGTTCATCTTCAAACATCTCATTTTATACTATGGTATCCCCTTTGACATTATATTTGATAATAGAGGATCATTCAAGAATAAGGATGTTGACAAGCTATGTACTGAATATAACATCACACAAAATTTTTCTATAGTATATTACCCTCAAGGTAATGGCTAGGCTGAATCATCAAATGAAACCATTGTTAATATTCTCAAAAAGATTTTCAATGATGCTAGTTGTGATTGGCACCTATAAATATTTCCTACCCTTTGGGCATACCATACCAATCATCGTACTCCATATAAGCCACTCCATACTCACTTGTTTATGGTATAGAAGCCATCCTTCCCATTGAGGTTGAGTTACCTTCATTATGCATATATTTCAAGCATGTCTTAGATAATTATGACTATCAAGTAGCTCACTTGCAAGAGCTAGACCTACTCGATGAAAAATGCATAACTGTGCTCAACAATCTTCAAGCATATCAAACTGACTCAAAGGCCACTAAAATCATCAATAAAACATTTAAACTTGGTGATCTTGTTCTTAAAGAAAACCAAAAGAATGCCATGGTCGAGAAGAAGCATAAAGGTAAATTCAAACCAAACTAGATAGGGCCTTTCATCATTATTATAGATTATGGATCAGGAGCATATCGGCTTGCCACACTAGATGAAGATTAACTTCTTAAGCTGATCAATATTATTCACCTCAAATGGTACTATGTTTGAGTACTATGGTGTATTGTCTATAAGGACCATTTTAGTTGTATCATTTTATCACTATTCTTCTTTATACAAATGTCATTCTTATCATTCCTCTTATACCTATTACTTATCCATTTTAATATTCCATTCTATCAACAAAACATATTTTTAATCTTATCTACCTAGCCCCTTTGACCTTGGTTTCACTATTGGTTGCACCTTTTCAACACCAATGAGTCTAATTGGTTTAAATAGTTGTTTCAAGCATTCTGGATAGAGACAATATTCTAGAGTAGTATGACAAAAATTTTGGTAGTTGTATCCTTAATTTATTGTTCCTTTCTTATTACCAGTCTTGCTACTAATTATAACTACCTATAGGTAGATTAGTAACATTGATCCAGGACATTATGTCCTAGTTATAACTGCCTATGGGAAAACTAGGGGAAACATTTGTTTATGGAGCCTTGACATACCACCTTGCCATTTCTTATGTCATATTATGCCCTTATACCAATTGTGCCTATTTTGTTTGAATTGATAGTACACTAGTCTGGTTCCTCTACTATAAGGGTGAAACTACAGTGACTTTAGGTCCTACTCTAGGACTATGTAGGCAGTGCTTGATACTTGTTGAGGTCAGCTTAGTCAACCTTTCTACCATGCTCTCACTATTTTTTGAGCAACCTAAGTTTGAATGCTCTCACCATTTTGTGAGCAACCTAAGTTTGAATTCTCTCACCATTTTGTGAGCAACCTAAGTTTGAATGCTCTCACCATTTTGAGAGCAACCTAAGTTTGAATGCTCTCGCTATTTTATGAGCAACCTCAGTTTGAATACTCTCATCATTTTATAAGCGACCTAAGTTTGAATGCTCTCACCATTCTATGAGCTTAAACCATTTAGTGTCTCATCATTCTTGATCAAGTTAAGATACTTCAAAAATTCTATTTTTTTTTATAAAATTAGTAGAAAAAACCAAAAAAACTGACCACTTCCTTGTCTTAAGGATTCAAGGAACCCTTACTAAGTTGCAAGCAAAATCACTTATTTCTTAGTTTCCCCATCCTTTTTGGATATTTTATCTCATGCACTTTCCATTTTTTAAGACCATTCATATTATTCTATCACATCCATTCTATTTGTTTTCATTAGTTATCACATTCTTCCCATTCCTTGGGAGAACTACATTTGGCTTGAAGTTTTTTATTGGATATTACATCCATGGAACTATGTAGGTAGCACCCACTTGCCTAGTGCATATGGAGACAGCTTAGCCACCCCCTTCCTTTTCTTCTATTCCCCCATTTTGTTCATTTGTTAAGTTGTCATGTATTTTCTAAGGGAAATATTCATATGGTTTCTATTGCATTGTTTGTTTGTTTGTCTACCTATTTGTTTACTTTCAGCACTATTGTCTTGATTCAGTTTATGTGTGTTCATTAGGTGATTCCTTGCCCACACTTATACTCAAATCCATCCATATTCATATGTTTACATTGTCATCATGGTTTCTATCATTGGTGCATTATTTTCTATTGAGTATTGGATTATGGGAGTCAGTCCTCATGCATATTTTGGCCAAGTCCTCATGATGTTATACCATGATACCTACTGACATGTGCTATAACAAACCTCAGCTTCAAGAAGTCTATTCAACAATGGCAACATCAACATCTCTTCAGCACTGACATCCAAATTCAATCCCAATCATATCCCAAATAGAGTAATTAACCATGAAATAATTTCAACCTTTATTAGTTTGAATGAGAATCTCCCTACTAGTAGGTTGTTCTAATTCATCATTATCCTCTAAGTTAAGTTATCATCATCCTTAGCCAAGTTTATCATGTTTGACATAATCAAGGTCCAATGATTATAACCACTCATGGGAAAATCATTGTACACCATCCCACCTAGATTTCTTAATGATTATAACCACCTTTGAGCAAATCATTTCATTCTCACCAAATTTACTTTGCCCACCCAAATAGGGGCATTTTGTTATCTTGTTTGTTTATCCTAACTAGGGTAATATTATATTGTTTATCTATCCTAATTGGGGCAGCCCCATCTTCTCAATGATTATAAACACCTTTGGTCAAACCATTATACACCATCCCACTTGCATTCTTAGTGATTTTGACTACTTTTTCAAAATCATTATATTTTCACCCCACCATCTTTCCTTTCTTTGGTCCCCTCATTTCACTTCTTAACAAGGGACCTTTTGTCGACCTACTTATGCCAACCATTCCCTCAAGGGGGCATCATACAGTTAGTTTATCATCATTCCAGTTGTAGGCATACATGACCTTTTCATTATTTGAAAATATGTTACTATGATTATAGCTTATAATGCCTTCCAAAACAAGGGAAAACTATAGACACCTAAATCTGGCCACCAATGACCTGCAACCAAGCTTTTGACTAATTTCCATCTAAAGTGCACAATTTGGCCTAAAAACACTAAAATGCATTAAATGAGTTTAAATTGATATATTCAAGTGTCAATTTTGGCTATAGTATCTTTAAATTGGGTAGTCCAATTTATGGGCCAGCTAACTTTGATCAGATCATTTCAAGTCAAATTGCTAATTTTGCACCTAGGTGCCCTAGATTGCTCATTTTTGTCAAATATATTGAATGAGACATGTGCCTTTATTATTTGGTGTTGGTAACATCCTAAATGGGATAATGGATCCAATACATTTGACATTGTCTTCCAATTCTAATCTAGTCAAATTTCCAATAACAAGACATTTTGACCAATTTGATTAATTTGTGCACCAAGAGCCAAAATTTGCACCAAAGTTGACTAATCATGTTTTAAGCTAATTAAACCAAATTAGGGCCTTAAGTTAATTTCCATGGAACTTGTTGAATAAATATTTATTGGAAATTGATTTTTATTAACTGTATCATCAAGTGACATAATAATATGGGGTGGCATCCATAAGCCATAAATGCATAAAATATCAAGATTATGGGTCTCCCATGCCTCATTAAGACCATCCATGCCTGTTCAATACCCCTCTATCCCAAATATTAATGTGGATATTTGTAAAATGAATTTCATATTTGGATTTATTCATGGCGACACTTCTCAATCTTGAGATGGACAGTAATGATTGATCCTCAAACCATTCTAAAAATCTATAAATAGGAGGCCTTGCATATTAAATTTTAAGCTCTTTTATGCCAAACTTATAACACCTAAATTCATTTAAAAATCATTACATCTTAGTGTTATAATGACAAATTGTTGATCCAAGCTAAGCCAAGCCAAAGCCAAAGGTGCCCAGAGGAGATAAAGGTAGCCACACTCCATTGAATAAGATCTCTTGAAGCACAAGCTAAGCAAGCCAAAGAAGGAGCCTTTTGGAGTAATCAAGGGCTTGGTAAGAAATTGGTGTTTTATTTTCATATTTATTATTTCTTTCCATTTTTTAGTTGTGTTCTCAAATGGCTTTCCCTCACTAAGCTCTCCCTAGTAACTAGGCATAGAGATTTATGTTAGCTAGTGTGTTAATTTTTTAATTTGATTTCATTTTGTTAGTAAAAAGATACTAACACCTCTCTTGAGTAAAATTCATAGTATATAACATGCACATAATATTTTCCCAAATGGGTAGAAACTATGCCACTTACTTATACCACTGTTCTCCAAATTTCCAAATTTATCCTAAATCATAGCATTTGCCATTTTGGTATTCCATCCAACATCTTATCAAATAATGGTAAGTCCTTTAAAAATCAATAAGTTGAGGCCCTGTGCAAGCATTATCACATCAAGCAAAAATTTTATACACCTTATTACCCCTAGGGGAATGAACATGATGAAGCTACTAATAAGACTCTTATCAATATTCTCAAAAAAATAGTTAATGATGTAGGAAGGAATTGACACTTTAAATTATATCATAAGTGATCACAAATTTAAACAAGAAAGACTAAAAGAGATATAACTTATATATGAAAATCATTAGAGGGATTTAAATCACCTTTGAGTATATCATAACAGGTTAATATCCCAATATCACAAAAATATCTAGTCTTGAGAGTTTAAGGTTGGTGATCTAGTCCTTAAGGAGTATAAAAAATATCAATGTAGATAGGGATAAAAAGGGTAAATTTGAGACCAATTGTCTTGGTCCCTAAATAATTGTTTCTAAGTGTGGATGAAGAGCCTACAAGTTAGCTACACTATATGGTGAAGAGTTCAATGAGCCAATAAATATAATGCATTTAAAATGATTTTATACTTGACAGGGTCCAATCTACCTTTATCTATGGGTACCCACTCTTGGGGGCATATCCATTTGCATTCAATGTTGCCTATTCTCATTCCACTCCATTTTATCATTCCACACCTAATCTTGGTATTCAAAGTGGGAATCTATTACAAGCTTATGCAAAAATAAGAGACACATATTTCACACTAGGGTAAGTTATTTCTTATTTTGAGAGGGGAATGTTTGTTGAGGAGTATTATGGAATCTCTCTATCCATTTTCATATATTATCCATCCTATCACAACCTCGTACATACCCCATCACATCCTTTTTGATGATTATGTCTCATACTAGCCTCAACCTATATCCATCCTCCTTTGTCTCTCATTATCCCTAAGCCATGGTCCATAAGCTCCCACTAATTTAATAATTATGGAAGGGTCAACATAATAAAGTCTTACTTCGAGTTCCAACATAAAATATGAAATTGAATCTTGATCAATCATCTTAGGCCCCATAAATAGTTGTTTCTGATTCGATTGGATCCTTATCTCAATCCAACAATTTTGGGCACAATATGCCCCATGTATATATATTTTATCATCCTTAGGTCCATTTTACATAATAATTTAATTGATTCCATCACATTTTATATCCATTTTTATTATCCCTATCTTTAGTATATGTTTGTTTTGTTTTATCTTTTGCATATGCGTGTGTTTGAATGTATGTGGTTATTTATTATATTATTAAGTCTTGTATATATTAGTTAGAGTGTCCTATTTTCTTCAATTGTATTATATATATATATATATATATATATATATATATATATATATATATATATATATATATATATATACTTAATGGGAATAAGTATGGTCGAAGTGACTCCCAAGCTCATCTTGGGTAAGTCACATCAAAATTGGAGTCCCCCATGCATCATGTTTTCAATGTGCCTCTGACTTCTATCATGTCCTTAACACATGTTTATTCACCATTGCAATATTAAAAAATATTTCCTACTTTACTAGTGGCTTCATAAATTTCCACCCATCCCATTTCCCCTAACCCTATCACTATCCAGTCTAACCATCACTATCTAACCCAATCATCCTAATACCCCATGCTTACCCACCTCTGTGGTGATGGAAGATTGTTACCCAATCACAATTTGTGAGACATAAAATTTAAAAATGGCTTATCTTTTATTAGTACATGGATTAAAATTTCCAAAAAATACATCCCATTAATATTTCATAACATCACATCCATATAAATCAATATCATGACATCTATAAAAACATCCATCTCATAACATCTCATGAGTCTAAATATAATCCATAAATCATATAACATCACACAAATAATCATCTATCTATCATATCATCTAATCAAATACATACATCAATGTATAACTAATCACTCACCTCACATCATAATCATATAATCACATCATAAAATACAAATATAATTACCCATAATCATCACCTATATCTCATCATCACAACATCAATAAAAACATAATCATGCATAGTCATAAGATCATAAAGCATAACACTTCACATCAAATCAAAATATCTTCATATATAATAGTCCAAAATTTATACATGGAGTTCATGTAAAAAAATATAGATATAATATATGGGCCCCATGGGCATATATGTGATATAATAAATAAAATCCAATACAACATCTCACAAGGTCTCGAATAGGCTCTTGGTGGTCCTTTAGGCTGTTGATGTACAGACTAAGATGAGATGGCTTTGAAAGTAGGTGTACATTTCCTAGGTGGAACTACTACCTCATAAAGATCCTTATAGTATTGTATCACACACGTCAACCTCATAATGTTCTACATCACATCACCCATGCCATATACTAGCATGGCCTCATCTACCTCTTCCTTGGCCCTCTCAACCACCAGAACCTCTCCTATCAAATATTTGATCTAAGTTTACATCTGACCAATTTGAGCCTATAACCCAATAATATATGTATCTTGACTCTAGATCTAGATCTTCAACATAACTATCTAAGCCTATAAGGAGGTAACCTATCCTTGGAAACTAGTCATCATTCCCTGTGCCTAAGCTAATTACCTATCCCTCTATGATATTTTCCCCTAAATTAGACCTAGAGCTAGTCTCTCTTCATGATAATGTCTATTATCTTAGAGATATGTGCCTATACCTCCATCCTTAGATGCGCTAGCAAATATCTCTCACCCTTCATCAAAGGAGGTTGAGATGGTCCTACCTCATCACCACTCCCACTCACCCTAACCTATGAATTTATACCACTAGATTGAGTCCCACTACCTCCAACCTAAGATGTAGCATCTACCTAATCCCCATTTGGCCCTCCCTAATACCTTCCATCTACATCCATTGTATCCAAACCTATCTATGCATCTTAAACTTGGACCTATCCTCTCTTTTACCTCTATAGTCTCTCATAAGCCTACAATACTCTCCTCACTACCCCCCTCTGCACCCTATCCCTCCATCAAAGTGGTATCATTGGTATCCTCTAGGCCCATCATGTAGTATAAGTGGCTATCATACCTAGGTCTGGTATGGGTGTCTGAAAATCCCATGGAGTAAGAGTAAGGCTATCATAGTCTACACATGTTGTATCTCTATCCATTAATCTCCCCCAATATGGACTCTCTCAATCAATAATGCAAATATATGATCCTCACCTAGAACATCTTAGGGTAGCCTAAACTATTACTAAACCTAGTTAGGTTGAGACCTATTAGGTAACACTCTATCAAAATGTACTGTGTCACCTCTGCTTCATCCTCCCATCCAAACTATAGTCCTATTTATGTCATCTAAGTAATGTTCTTGGGATTCAACCCATCTAAGGACTGTATATAAAACCTAATCTCCCCTTCATGGCCTCTCTTCACACTTAATAGAATATACCAAACAAACATGATAGGCTCATGAGGTTGTGTCACTACTTGATTACCTAGTGGCCATTAAATATCTATGTGATCCAAAATCAAAATATTTATCACTAGCAATGGTTCTAGGCTCTTATATCCTTTATAAGTACCCATGTGTAGCTCCTAATATAAATGAGCCAACACAACTAGACCCTAAATAAATAGCCTAAAATCTTGTACCATGTCTAAAACAACATCTCTAAGTCCCAAGTGGAACCACTATCTGCTCTTGTCCATAAAGAGTATGTCAATAATAAGAGACATCACTACTAGTGTCAACCTATCAATATTCCCCTCTTGTAGACATCTATAAATATTAATTGGTGTGCCCCATACACCAACCTACAACCTCCTTACCAATCTCTATATTGTTGCACTTAGTGTATGTGATTACCAATAAATCTTGTGTCCTATCATCAATAACTATAGGATCCAGTATATGTCCTCCAATATAATAGCATCTCCCCTATTAAAAAATGGAAGGTAATTATCTTTGAGTGGCATATCTCTACCAATGCCATGATCAAATCTTGATCAATCGACCCCACTAGCATAGTTGGTACATAGTATAATCCTACCATCTCCAATATCCCATACTCTACTAGGGTTAGTAGATGCATCTCATATAATACCTCAGGCCACTACAGTCAAGATACTATCATGCCTAAGTATTCCTACATCAATCATACAACCTATCAATAAACCTCTCAAATCACACATCCATCCTATCTAACTTAACCACTCTTTGCTCATTACAAAAACTCCTAATCCTATTCACGTCACCTAATCTACCCCTATCTTAAATCCCTTCCTAACTCAGCTAAACCCATAATTAACTAAATCTATTACCATCTTCCTCCTTAATCCTAACTAAATCACTAATCCTAACTAACTTAACCAAATCATTTATTCCCCCCATCTTATTTATTTCATCTAACTCCCTAACCACCCCTCCTTAATCCCAACTAACATAAAAAACTCAATTATCTCCCCCAATCATATTTATCTCATCTACTTAACTAACCATCCCTCCTTTATTTCCTAAGTCCTTAACCTAACCTTTTATTTCCTCATACCTTTACTATTTAACTCACTCATGGTAATATCGATACTTATGATTTATCCCTCACCCACAACATTGGTGATATCACCATTCACATCTAGAAATTTTGCATAACTATGAATATAACCTCATAGTTATGCAAAACCATGAATCCTCATCTATGGTATCATGATATCATGATTCATCACTTGTAGTATTTTAATACCAAAATTCATCAATTGTGGTATTACAATACGATAACTCATAATGAAATTATCACTACTTGTGAGTGTCATAATGCCACTAAGGGCATTTTCCTCAATCTTGGTATTACACCCATGACATTTCAACCCTAAAAATCCAAAAATAAATTCAAAACTCAATAAAATACTAGGATAGGGGTTACTCACATAATGGTGGTCCAACATCCTTAGGCCTCTATAACTCTCAGACCCTCTCATTATGGTGTGAAGGTTGTGGGATGTGATCCATGTTTTAGCTCTAGAGCAATATTGCACCAAGGTAAAAGTCAAAATGAACCTTTTCACCCCTTTTATCCTATTTGAGCCCCCTTTTTACCCTACATAACTCATGTAACCCCTCACACCCTCATTCTATCATTTTATCAGCCCCTTTTCACTCCCAAATCCCATAAATCTAATCTACTATCCCATTAAATCACTAACTATCATCCCTAAGTCATTTGGGGCATGGCCTTTCCATCTCCCCATCATCCAACCCAATCTTGAGTCAAAATTACATCAACCTAAGGTCTTCTAATACTATGTAGGTAGTACCTGGCCATAATTTTTGGTCCAAGGATGCTCGACCACTATTAACACCCATTCCTCATCTGGTCTTAGATGGTATCACTCAATCTCATTACATCATTTCAATCTATGAATCATACATCAAGTGGGTAATTATCATTAATCAACTCATTTGATCTCCATTATAAGCTTTCAATCCCTCCCTGATGTGTGTCCTTACTATGGAAATGATCATCAACTGATAACCTATCCCATCTCTTTATTTCATGAATAATATCTCCATCTTAGGAATGTCATCTTATCAATCAATCTTCTTTCTAGGCATTCATCATTTTTATATAACTCATCTCTTGAGACTAAGCCAATTTATCCAATAAGATCTATGCTTGGGGCATCTTAATCATAGATACATCAATCCTCAGGGTATCCCAACCCTATCTCATCATCCTAGTATTTTCCCACCCTCAATGCTTAGGTTCAAATGACCATCTAGGTTGTTTTTCCCTTATTCTCCCTCAAGGGGGCATCATACTAGAACCGTTTCCATTTTTTACCATGGTTTTTCTTTGAAATACCATTAATCCTTTTATTTACTTGCAATACTCTTTTAAAGAGGGGCAAAATGTATGCACCTAAATCTGCTCAGCCTAATAATTCTATTTATTTCACTAATTTAACCTATAATTATATTTTTTAGCCAATCAACTAATATCCCAATCCATATATCAAATTCCTTACATCGCATAAGCCTTATTATACCCTTGAAACTAATTAATCACCTTCATTAGCCCATTAATTAAACCCAATTACTTACTAACCTACTCATTATCCCACTTACTAATTTAAAAATACCTTTTATTCACCTACCCATCTACCACCTTACTAACCTAGCCTTTCCTATACTCCTAATCCCTAATGGAGATTCTACAATTAAAGTATTATAAAATATATTCTAATTTAACCCTTCCCCATATAGAACCCTCTATTATACCTCTATGACAAACTAACTTAAATTTGAGCTCAAGATTAAGATTGAGCCATTGATTTTCCCTCCCATGGCTTATATAAATAAGACATACCTCCATGAAAAACTAACTTAAAACTTATAAGGATTGATAGAATACTTGCAGCCATCATTCAAGCACTCCCATATCTATGCCATAGTCATCAACAAGCTAAGAAGCCATTATTAAGCTCAATCAAACAATCGAATAATCCACTCATTTTGCATTAAAAATCAGTTTGGAAATCTTGGAAAAGAGAATGGTAAATAATGCTAATATAAGTATCTGATTGTCTCTTTATCCTTTTCTTTGAATTTGTTTGAATTTTGGGTTTTTATTACTAAAAATAGTAATATAAGAATAATCCAAAATACACTCAAACAATATGTAATAATTAAGTACTTATTTGTTATGACCTTTGAATTTTTTTGACTTTATAGTAATAGTAATAAATAGGGATAAATAGATAATTATCTAAAAACTAATTGTCATGGATGATCTAGGTTTTGAAAGTTGAGATTTGCATAGTAGTCTATGTCATCACCAAGATTCTAGTGTTTGTCTACTCACTAGACATTATCACCCAATATGGACAATAACACCATCTATGTGTAGTGTACTCAATGTGGTGCTAATGTCCCCTTTAAAGTAATAACAAGACTATTCCTTTTTTTGGGAGCACTTGTTCTTATGTCTATATGTCTTGTTCCTACATGCATGAAACATGTAGCTCTGTGTTGTGCTTGAAAAACTCGATTTAATGTGAAAACCCTAATCCTTCTTGTAAGTATGTCATAAGCAATAATTTTTTATGTGTTAATAGGATGGACAGGACATCCTCAACACACCCTATGTAAAGAGTTTCCTACATACCAATACTCTGAAGAGGGATCAAGCCTGATGTAGTTCTCCCACCTAGTGCTTGATGTACATACAAGTGAATGCTAGAATGAGAGTAGCCTTAAATGCCTTGAATGTACTTGAGATTTGAAATGTTTAAAACTAGGCTTATGGATGATGTAGATGGTAGTACACAGAAGTAGGGTAGAATGAGGATCAAATACCTTTATTTTTCTCAACTTTATCATTGGTTTGAATAACTTTTGCATCTATTTTCCATCTAGTAAATAAAAGTGGGTTAGACTTGTATTTATAGGGTTTTGTTTCTTGTGTAGGTAAGAAAATGAGCTTAATATGACCTTAGGAGGGGCACACATTTGAAAAAGTGTCCATTGGGATGAGCTATGGTTAAGGATAATAGTGCCCAATTGGGGACACTAGTGCCATGTGGCTATAGTGGCCTAAATGTGGTGCTAATGTCCTATTTGTAGAATACTAAGAAATTTGGATTAGGGTCTGAGATGATAGTTTTGGGACTATGTAATGACTATTTTTAGGTGAATATGGTCTATTGAATTATTGGATAAATATGTCTAATGCTCAAGGATAGGTCTATGATAGCCTAGGGATAGGTTAATTCAAGTGACACTCTTAACATCCAATTACCACTTTTAGGTGATTATAGTGGGACTATGTGGGACTTGATTTTAATTAGGTTTATTTAGAAGCCATGGTAAATGGATCTCTATAAAATCTTATAAATAAAGACAACATAAAATTTATTCTTAAAATTTTGGACTTGTTGATACCTTTCTACCCTTTGACTTAGAAGGGATCAAATTATACTAAAAGACACTTGAACTTGTCCATTGGTCATATTCATGAGTATTTGTGATGTCATGGCATTCTAGGAGGGATCATTTTCCTTTAGTTCAATAGGTAGGAGGTTCATGTCATGTGGTTATGTCATAAGGTGCTGAAGGTAGTCACCATTTCACCTTATTTGAACTAAGTCAAGATTTCATCTTATTTTGTTTACATATAAAATTCTTTAACATGTCTTGTTATGGTCCTTATGACCTAAAATTATTCATGATAATATGAACTATAATTTTGTAACCCAAGCTAGTCATGTGTCCATTTAAGCATGCCAATAACCTACAAAATGTGGTAAAATTCAAGGAGACCAGAGTTAATATGAGTAAGGATGGTAACTTTGTTTGAATCCTTAACATATTTTAAGGTTATTTAACAAATGTTAAGGTTTTTACTTCAATTGATGTTTCATTTGAATTCATGCATATATTTCCTTCTAGGGGTATTCAAACCATGTGAATAGTATTATTATGGCCTCTAAGACATCATTAAGTCATGATAAAGGGTAAAATGCCTCCAAAAGGGTCTCATTGCCATCATAATATCATTTTAGGTGGTTTTATATGTTAACTAGGTCTTTTTATAAGTAAAAAACTTTTTAATCACCAAAAAGGGGTTTACATGCTTGAAAAAATTCAAATATGTATAAAAAGGTAGAAAATGTAGTGGAATATCCATCAAGCTCTTGGCAAGCTCACAAGGGCCAATTTGAGTTAGATGCTATGTTATATAAAAAATGGATTCAAATCCCAAGATATTAGCTAGATGTAGAGTCCCTATTAGGATTACAATTAGTGGAATTGGTTTGAAGATCAAGGCCTTGGGATTTTTGAACAATCACTAAAACCCTAGGTGGTCTTAATCCCTTTAAAAATTTTAAGGTCATTGTGATAAATTAAGATGGGGAAAGGTATAAAAATGTATTTAAGTGTCCTAAACTCCTTTGATCATGTTCTCATAACACTTTAAAGTACAAATCAACATCAAGTATCCCTTAGTTGGTAGAGTTTAGGTCATGTGCAATAATTCATGTGTTTCATGAAGGAACAAAACACAAGGATGATTAGTGTAAAGTTTCCATTCTTCCCTCATGTTCCTCACTTACTCCACCAATCACCATTTGTTCATAATATATATCTTTCAAGTTCCTCAATGACCACCATGTGATGGAAGAAGAAAAGCTCCAAGCATGACTTAATTTGTTCTTGTGGCAATCCATCTTCAAGGTGTAAGTGTATGAATGATGTATTTTCTCAAGTTACAAGGGTTATTTAATAATGTGAACGAACTCCTATTTAGCAATAAATAATATTCCATATGTTCCTCAAGATAAACACTCATAAACTAGCTCCAAATGCATTCATAATCCTTTAGTAGAGTTTAAAGTTTCTTAGCATTGTTTAAGGTTTTTGAGGATTTCTAGGTTTCATTTTCTCCATTAGAATTCCTGATTCACCTCATCCAAATGCATTAAATTTTTGAGTACCCAAGTAAAGGATTATTAGGAATAAGTATGTGGTATTTAATGGAGAGTAATAGTCCACATAAGGAATCCAAAAAACATCTTTTTTATAATGACTTCATCAAGCCATTTCACCTCATAGTAGGCATGGTCTCCCAAACTTAAAATTCTAAAAGACTACAGCTTAGGTTTTCAAGTTGATATTCAAGTTTGAATTAAAATAGACAATATAATTTTATTTAAGGAGTAATTTTTATGAGTATTGAGATACATAAGATCCTAAATAATAAAATAACCTAATCACATAACAAATGATCACCTACAGGTTCATCCTAGGTCTGAGGTGTCACATTGGTATGTGTAAAGACTTATCACAAGGATTCATATATTTTGGATAAAATGTATAAATAAAGGTTTCATGGACCTAATTATAAATACCCTCAATAGGGGATAAGAATATCAAAGAGTCTAAAATACCATAATGTATGTAGTAAGGACCCTAAATGATCACCTACAGGTAGCTCAAGTTGCCCTCAAGTTTGAGGAGATGATATCATGCATAATTATAAGCTTGGGGATTACATGGGTAGACAAGTGTTAGAAATAATTTGAAGATAAGTAATATAACGATTAAGTTCATGAAGAGATGACTAAGACTAGGTTATGGTAACCCTACAAATATAGTCCATATACACCTACAAGACTTCCTAGTAGTTTAATTGGTCTTTAGTTGAGAGAGAAAGGCCTTATTACTTTAAGGAAAAAGAAGTCAAAGAAAATTATACTAAATTTTAATGATATTATAAGGATATATTATAGTCCCCATGTGATCCTCTTATTAAATGATAAGGGTAATAAGGTTGAAGGGCATGTTCAGGTCTATTGAGTCTAGAGCCTCACACACACCATGTGTGTATGGTTATAACGAGTCATTATTGTAGGTAAAGGGAGAATAAAGCATAAGAGGGGTTGATATACCATAAATCACATTACATGGGTGTTACAACTCCTTGGTATTGAGGAAACAAGGATACTCAGGTCATTAGCATCAACTAGCTTAAGAACCTAGTATAGGCCAATGATGATCATGGCAGGCCTAAAAGAGAAGAATGGAAAAAGTAGGGATATGAGCCATTATGAGACTATTTAAATTTTTTTGTTTGATTGGATATAGATGAAAATAAGGATATTAATTCAACACAATAACCTATAGGTGGTCTGATGTCTTGAAGCTTAGTTTAGGCCTATAAGGCTTAAAACCCTACTTAAGCCCTTAGACCCCCAACTCTATTCTTGAGATAAGACAAGATCATCAAGAATATGTAAGGACATAAAATGTTTTATGATGATGTTACAGGTCTTAAAAGTGGTGTCAAGGATAAGGGAAGACAAAAAGAGTGCCTTTTTGGCCTAAAATCCTTCCTCAAGCTCTCTCCTCATAGTGTGCTAGTTTAAGCTATAAGTTTGGATGCTCATTTATTACAAGAGAAGATGCATGGGGTAAAATTATATTATGTTAAATTTATTACCCATATGGACTTTCCATCCATGGTGAAGAGAGATAGTTTTAGGTGGGCAACTTTATGAACAATCCTTAACACTATGAGTATGCCCAGACTGCCTAATGGAAACCTGAGGGATACCAACCTTAGCTTAGATCTCATTATAAAAGATGTATGTGAATAAGAGATATTAGGGAGATTTTAGGGGGTATATGTACTCAATATTCATGGCCTAAATTTTTCAATCCAAGTCCTAAACTTTATGAACCATTTTTAAGATGGTAGGACACTCTAAACACCACAAAACCCTCATGGAGAACTTGATTTGACATGAGACTCGTCATAATGATTAAAATGACCATAAGACACCACTAAAACATTATTAGGACACCTAAAAGTCATATATACTCTTTTTATACCATAAATTTAACATGTGTGAGACAAAATGTGTAGGAAAATGGATTATAAGTCTTGGTTTTGGGATTATTTCATGTTTCCAAGGGATATTGATGGTCTTGAATGAGTAGAAAGGCATATTAGGTCTACATATATATGGAATGGTCTTAAAAAAATCACTCTTTAAGCCTTTAAGTATTATAAATAGGCCTAATAAGTATACTTGGACTCAATTAAAGAGGTAACCCTCATTTGCATTGAGAGAGGAAGTTGCAGGTCTACTCACATGATGAACAGGTTTTATAGAACAAAAGCACCCTTTCATAAAATTTTCTAAGACAATACAAATCTCAAAAGATTCTTTAATATTCCCAAGTCTTAGGTCTCTCACCCACTAGGAGGACAAATGCATTGAATGGGCTATGAATGGCATGAAAAGTGGAAGCTAGGTGAGTAGTGACCATTTTCAAATAAGTAACTTCCTCTCATAATGGGTGAATAACTCTCACTACATGTCAAGGAGTGATGGATCAGTTTCAAGGTTCATGGTGTCATTATGGGGTCAACTAAGGCCATCCACCACACTTCTATGCCTAAGGGCTCATTGGAGGCCATTATGCAGCCAAGGTAATGCATGGGAGGAGTTATGGTACTATTAATAATCCTCATTCATGTTTGTAACTAATTATTTAATTAATTATATTTATTACAATCTCTAATTCACACTTCTATGACATATTCTCCTTCTCTCTCCTTCCCATGATCTTAAAATTGGGCTTAGAAAGTGATTGTATGGATCTCTTTGTTGGGTATGTGAAAGTGTTGCCCATTTGTATTTGCAACCTTGAGATAATATAAAGACTAATTAAACCTCATTTAATGTTGGTATTATAGTGTGTCATTCTTATTTTATTTTCAAAAGTGGTTGATTCTTGTCATTTTTTAGGTCCTTATTTTCACCTAGCTATTAGTGGACTATCCTATATAGGTTACATGGTGTGAAAGTGCTTATGATTATGTTTGTAGTGAAAACTAATTGATAATGTCTTGAACTAGGCCTTTAATTCATCATCCTCAAGCCATAATAACTTAGTATAACCTCCATGTGAAACACTGATGCATAGGAGTCTTTTGGAGAGAAAGTGTGTTAGCAATCAGTCTTTGTTTTATCCATAAGTGCTTTTTAAGGATCAAGAAGAGAAGACACAACATATGGTGCATAACCTCCTATATCTTAGGTTTGATTTCATGTTTCTTATATCCCTTTTCATTAGTAAAATAATTAGGTTTAGGAATTGAGTTTTGTATTCATAAAAAATGTTAAATTTGGTAGCTTGAGTGTGGCTTATGACACCCAAGCCATATGTCCATATTATGTGCTCTCATGACCCTTCTAAGCATCTTTTCTCTAATTCCCAGTCTTCCATAGGATTTTGATACCTCATTCTAGCTTAGTCAAGACCCCTTTTCCATGATTATTCCATCCCCCTAAGTCTCATACCCTCAAGACAATAGCACCTATGTTGGATTTTAGTGATGGACCCTAGGGTGTCCCCTTTCCAGTGCTCCTGTCCAATCATATTTTGAGCCCAGGTGACCATTTTTCCCCAGTTCCTCTTCTTCATTATGTTGAATACACTAGGTCCTTTCAAATCAAGAATCTTCCAATAATTATTTGATTTTTTACTTGCATATTTAAATAAAAAATCACCTTAATTTTTAAAATTCTATAGTAATTTTTAAAAATATCATTTTTTTCAAAACCCTAGTTGTATATACTAGGTACTTTTACTTGTTTGAGGTATCACCTTACATATAAAATCATATTCCACATAAAAACAAAAATGAATCTCACTTATTTACACATATTTCTTATATTTTTTGAAAATAATAAGGAGACCATACTTGGTGCTATCATATACATGAATGATGAAGTTTACCATATGTTAGTACAAAGCTTCATTCTTTGCATTTTGTGTTTATTTTTTATAATAAGGGATGATATTACAAAATTCATTACTAAAAATTTACAATATTTCAATATTTATTTTGCATATTCTCTCTCTCTCTCTCTCTCATGTAGAATAATTTACAACTCTATTTTTTTAAACATGTTAGAAATGTTATGTTACAAGTCAAAGTTTTTTATGCATTAGTGCAAAATTCCATGCTCTTTATCCCTTGTTTGTTATCTCTCATGTGAAATATTATTTATAATAATATTTATATACAACTTATAACTGTGATAACTTATTTAACATGCTATCTCTTTATTATGTGTAATTCAATCAATAATAAAATCCTTACATACCTAGAGGATCCATTACATAAGCTAACAACCACCTGTCAAGTTTCAATGTGATATATTATGTACATGAAAGAATTTCCTTCTCCTTCTCTCCCCTAAGAGGGTGATAATTGCTTTCCCTCTAACCAGGTCCATGTTATCATGCCTCCAAAAGGTGAGGCATCCTATACTATTGTTCCTAATACATACATTTAGCCTATAGCTTCTTCAAATCCTTTTCAACATATGTGATTACATGTTCAATCAGAAGAAATTAAGGTGTACACTTGTGAGACTCTAAGGGATCAAATCACTAGTATGAGCAAGTTATTTTTAGATTTAAAAATGATGAATCATCTATTACATGAAAATATCACAACATTGGAAAATCATATTATAATACAAAATCCTCAAAGGCACCTTAGTGTCAATCATGTATATGCACCTTCACCTAGTCAATTGGTTGCAAGCAATGTTACATATCAAAAAAAGAAATCACAAAAAAAGTAACTCTATAACTAGTGATTCAAAAAGCATTCAAAGATCAAATAATATTTCAAGTGAGGTACTAAGGGAAATGATTCAATCTAGCTTGATCAAACTATCTCCTCTACATCCAGTGAGAAGATCCATATATTATTGTGCATATCATAAAATGCATGGGCATCACACATTCATATTTATCATTAAAAAAAAATATACAATAGATAAATGCTAATGAGGACCCTATATAAGGTAAATCAGTCAAGAAATCCATAGTGACATAGGAATACATTGACAAAGGGTCAAATTTAGAAACAATACAAAAGTGGTTACCAAAGCATAACTTAGAACAACAAAAAGATCAAAAATAAAACTTAGAGAAAGAAATAGTACCAAAAGCATAGGTAAAGCATGAAAAAGATGAAAATATAACTCTCCAAAATGAGGCTCAACTTTCAAAGTAGTATGGGTTTGGTAAAAAAATATCTTCAACAATTGATTATCAAGGTCAAGGGTTGGGAAAGAAGCTCAAGGCATCACTACTCCTATTCAAGTAGTTAATAATATTTGTCACCAAGGTTTGGGATTTATGGAACATCCTAAGGAAAACCATTTATAGACATAATTTATCAAAGGAAAATATCTAGATACAATAAAAGTCAACACTAACATTACATTGGTTCAAGATTAAGATAATGGGGATAAGCAGAACAATACAGGTTATTATGATTTTCAAGATGCCAATAATGAATCCAAATATTTAAAGTCATATTCATAGCCATTCCATCATGCTTCATGATCATTCATGATTCCTTTGTTTGATATAGGACAACATGATAGGGTGTTTCTTTTGAGACTCATCGATTAGTATCATTTCTTCTCAGCCTACTTGTACATAGTTTCTTTCTAATTACTTGTACATAATTTCTCAAGTGTACTTGTACATATTTTCCTTATGCTTACTTGTACATATATTTTTATAAAATAACAAAAACATATAAAATTTATAAATATAAAAACATTTAAAATTTAAAAATCTAAAAACATTCAAATAATTCAAAAATATAAAAACATTTCAATTGTATGCATTAACCATGATTTAAATTTATAACTACCATGCTAGACTTACATTTGTTATTTTATGCTATTGTTTTTTGATTTATCTACATTACCATGCTTCACTTGATCTTCTTTGAGTGTGTGTAGTGACATCCAGATCCATGATTACTTCACTCTACCCATTGAGGGGACATCCTAATTCTAAATTCGAGGCATACATTGATAGATCTACCCCCTAGGGGCATATTATACATTACAACACCATCTAGGTTATGCCATTACTACACCACACACTCTAGTTATCATGTTGATGTTTTTTACTTACTAGCTTACATAGATTAATCTATCGACACTCACTAGCATATATCATTGGTGTATTTCTTAGCATATACCTAGTCTTATACTCCATGTTTTTCATACTTTCATGTCTTGATTTGATTAGTTAGATATGATTGTATTTACATTATATTACATGCTTTCCTTCTTTGATTTGTATAGCTAGATGTGATTGCATTTCTTAGTTCCTATTTTATCTCCTATATGTGCCTTAAGACATTTACCAATGTCTTTTTCTTCTATTCTCATGTGTGCCTTAGGATATTTTCCAATGTCATTTTCATGTACTCTTCTATATGTTTGTGGCTTTCATGCTAACCTTAATTGTTTTCACTTATATGTGTATGTGGCATTTGAACATGCCTTGTATGTTTGTTTTCCAATTTGAGTGACATGTGCCCATGTCCCTTATTTTCTTGGCCCCTTGGCCACTCTTGTATGCTTCTTAATTCTTGTCTTGCATGCTTGTTGCTTGATTTTCTTCTCAATTATTTGTAATGTCATGATTCACATCATGCATTATCTTTCTTTCTTGGATGCCATGATGGACATCATGATCCATCCCTCCTTGACAAATAACAACTAATAATTAACCAAACTTTCTAGTTTCAATTCAATACATTGCACATATTATTACATTATTATATCTATCTAGGCATACCCCTATTTCATCTAACAATCTCCAATACAAACCATGTTATATATTGAGATATCTTGTCTATTATCATTATTATATCATGTATTTCATAGCACAACACACTTGTAGGGCTATTTATTTTGAGGGAAGTCATTGCAGGGTCTTCATTCCTACCCTTATAAGAGGGGTAAACAAACAAGGGTCTTTATCATAGAGATTAGAGCTCTTAAGGGTTAAAAAAATTAGTTTATAGAACACTCAAAACAATAATGAAAGGTTAAATTAGGTAGAATAGACCAAAAAAATAGTGATGATTCTAGAACAATCTTCAATTTCAATAAAGGACAATAGCACCGGACATGGACAATAGTACTAAACACTAGGGTATCCTATTTTTGATGCTCCTATCTAAACATCAAAAAACCTTTATTTTATAGAAATAGGTAGAAAGGTAGTCTTAGCTATAGTTTTGCACATACATATTGGTTTAGATTCAAAAAAATTAGTTTAGTTTTTCTTAGAGAATCTAGATATGGGGGGCATCATGCATGGAATGATAGATCTCACTTCTAGTTTTAGATAAGGTAGTTGGTATAACTTCTAGATCAGAATCCATGTTATAGACACTAGTGATTGGGGGTAATGTATGCAACACATTGGTCTTATTTTCTTTCCCAGTTTAGTATATTACCCAGGAATTCTTAGCAGTTACATGCCTTAACCTATCTATAGGTGGTTGACATATTTTTAGAGTGGCTTTCATACAAGCTTAACCTCCACATTTCTAAGTGAATTCCACATAAGCCTATTGCCTAATTTTGGAGTGGATTTCATACAAGCCTAATCTCCACCTTTTCTAAGTTGGCCAAGATTGGCCTAGTTTCCAGTACACATTCAACTATCCATGCCACATTTTTATATTATAGAGCATTCATGGGATTCAAGAGCCATCTCATACAACACACATTCATATTGATATCATCTTATAGCTTCACTTTATAGGGCAATGATGGAGCTAAAGGACTAGTTAGCCTTTGTATTCTTAAGCCACTTACTTAGAGGGATTGGATACACAATCCAAACATTGATCAACACATGCATGATCACATAGCTTCACTTAGTGGATGATGATGGAGTCAAAGGGTCATCCTTCACATTCTTAAGCCACTCTCAAGGAATTGAGCACTCAGCTCCATTTGTGATATTACTCTTGGTACATCACATACCCACCACATATCCAACATCACTCAACAACACAATATGTTTTGTATTGGTCTACATACCTGGTGAGGTGTATTCATTCCTTTCTCTTCCTCTCTCTCTTACCCAACTTTTGTAGATTCTTATTTTGGATATAACATATCTAATAGGAATTGATCTACTCCTTGTTTTCTCTTACATATTTACACTTCACAATGTGCTCTCTCTATACACACTCAACATCACATAGCTTCACGGGATTCACCCTTGCAAGTAACTTCATATATGATTTCTATTTTTCCTTTATCCTAGTATTTCACTTTGTTTCATCACTAAAATAAAAGGGGGGTAAATGTAGTCATATAAAATGTTAAATTTGGTAGCTTAAGTGTGGCTTATGACACTAAATCCATAGGTCCATCTTACATGCTCTCATGACCCTTCTAAGCATCTTTTCATTGATTCCCAGTCATCCATAGGCTTTTAAGAACTCTTTCTAGCTTAGTCAAAACCCTTTTTCCATACTTATTCCATCACCTAGGTCTTGTACCCTCAAGAAAATAGCACCCAAGTTGGATTATAACACTGAACCCTAAGGTGTCTCCTTTCTAGTGCTCCTATCTAATCACATTTTGAACCTAGGTGACCATTTTCCCCTGATTCCTCTTCTTCATTGTGTTAGCCTAGCATGATTGCATGTAAACCATGACCAATATATCTCTATAAAATCCCATTAAAAGTTCATTTAGAATGGTTGGCAATTATTTTCAAAGTCAAGCAAGAATACAAGAAAGACCACTAAGGTAATTTTCCCTATTCTCTGCATACAACTAGCCAATATAGCCACAAGCTCATTTAAACTCTCACACCAGTCCCTAGCCACCTTAAGCATACCCAATTTAGAATCTTTTTCATCTTGATTACAGTATTGCACAAAGCACATTAAGTGAGAGAACTACATATGGCTTGATCCCTCTTTAGAGTATTATTATGTAGGAAACATGCCCACACAAGAGGTGTGCACACACATTCAATGTACCTTATACACACCAATCCCCATCTTTTTCCAAGTTTTTCATTTAAGTTCAAGCACAAAGAAGACCTAAGTTTGGAGATTAAATCAACTCTACAAGGAGATTCGTTGATATTCAAGACTTGAAATTTCATAGGTAGACTAATAAAGGAATAATGGATAAAACCCAAAAAAATTATATCTCTATGACTAGTTTGTACAATAGCAACAAGACCTAGACTATAGGATTAGACTTCAAAGTGTCCTATTTTCAACACTCCTATCCTTTCACTGAATGAAATCTAGACCCTAATTTATGACAGTGTCCCAGTCCTACTCAACTAGTATCAATTTTTGTCTCAGTCATCTCAATCCATTTTAAACTAAGTTATATTTTTCTTCATTTATTACTATTTTAAAAAAGGTTCAAATTATAATTAAATTATACAAATTAGTGGCTTAATTATTGAAATTATATTTATTTATTTATTTATCTCTAACCTTTAACTAAATTAGGAATAATACTTCAATATTCCCAAAACTATTAAATCAAGTTTATATGATGTATTATGGGAGATAGACTCAAAACTAGATATTAACCTCACTCGATAGGCTACCCACACCTAGAGGTGATTCCATTATATTAGATGGATGAGGTAGGTTTGAAAATACTTTGCCTCAAAGGGTGAAATCTAGACTAATAATGGTTTTTGGCATGCCTGATGGGACCAAAATTCAAAGAAGTTGGAGCACTTACTCTCATCATTTGGTGGTCTCAAGGAGCTTTAATTCTATGGTGGTAGATTATCATCCAAATTTCATGCCAAAGGTCATCACAAGGTCTTCATCAAAGGGTAATGAAGTTAAATTTGTTGAGTTGTCTTTGGATTTTTATATAAGGATGAGGTACCCTAGATCTAATCCCTATCCTACACCCCTAATTATCCTAGTCCTATTCAACATATCCCTATCGTAATTTCTACACTTCTAATGGCTAGACCTAGAAACTAAGCCTTTATACCCTTTAGTGGTGGTATCCATCTAAAACTAAATCAATTTAAAGATATCCTTGTTGTTGCACTCAAAAGTCTCCCATACTTCATAGGAGAAATCTATAACACTCTTATTGAACACATTGTAGACATATTAAGTCTTTGTTCAATGCACAATATGACTCAAGAAAATGTTAAAATGAGGATTTTAGATACCTAATTAAAAGAAAAAAAATTCAAGGTATAGAGGTATAGTACCTACATCCATCAACACTTGGGATGAGTTTGGGGAGCACCTATGCAAATACATTGAGGATAGAAGTGACCACTTATCCCTAGTGGATCAATTGACCATAATCAAGAGGGCTCCTTAAGAGTTTATGGTGGATTTTAACTATAGGTTTTAGAAAAATTAGGAAAGGATCCCAAAATTAGTTAAACACACCCCAAATTATGCTTTTTTATACTCAATTTTGATGTAACAGTCATGATATAGTCTATGGGTGGGAACACTTTCCCTGATGCCTATGAAGTGGCAATGTTGACCATTTCCACCACAAGTTCAAATGGATCAACCCCCCTATAGTCAAAATCTTAAATAGGTGATGATTATAAATCATAGGGTGTCACACAGTTCTATTTGATGTCATATCACATGTTTTTTAACTTTGGTCATGATTTTGTTTTATCCTTGTGTCATTTGATATCTTGGTGATCATTTTAGAGTTATATATGAAAGTGGATAGTTTTCACAATGTTCAAGTAGTCAGAGCATGGAACAGGTTTGCTGAAACCTCAAAAGTTAATTCAAGATTTCAAAGATCAAGTGGTAGTTGCTAGAATAAATCCAGAAGAACCTATGGAATTAAAGACTTGTTTGGTACTTGGGAATTTTTTCCATTTTATTTGGCAAAGTACAAATTACTTTGGGTATTTGGGCTATGTGCTAATAATTATTTCGATGCAATTGTTTTTTATTTTTTGGCTAAGTATTGGGGACTTATCAAGAAAATTGGTTTAATCAAAAGTTTTGAAGGCTCATTTTAGTCAGGTAAAATGCCCAATACAAATTTCCTAAAGTACTATTTATTTAAGGAAAATTGTCTGAGCAATTTTCCCAAAGATAATTCTTTCAAACATTTCATCCATGAAAAAAGAGATAAGTTTGATTTATTTTGGATAAATTATTTGATATAAAAGGCTAAGGACATATTATTTTGGACAATTTTTTTTGAAGCCATCATTCTTGTGGGGAAATTGTCCTGAAGATAAAGAGCCTGAAGAAATTACCTACAATAAAAGTTATGATAGAATATAATTGTTTTAGGAAGTTGATCTAGTAGAGTATGACATTCACTCAAATGTCAAAAATGAGCCCAAGAAAAATTCATTAGCATTCAAAAAGTGATGATCACATAGACATCATTGATGGTCTTATAGACATCATTGATGATCATGTGAATGTCAAAATAAATCTCAAGTGGAAAACCTTTGCGGTTTAGAAAGTGATGGTCATGCAAACATCATTGAAAGTATGACAAAAATCATTAATCATCATGTAGATGTCAAATAATGAAAGCATAGATGTCAAATTTTATCCATGATAAATAGTTTTTTGATTTCAAAAAGTGGGTCCCAATAGATCAATGGTTGGTGTTCAAGTGTACATCTAGATCTAACGGTGTGAGTAAAGTCAAAATGTCAATGAATTCTAGGATAGAATCATGTTCGAGAAACTAGATCATGATCTATGATTCATGTTCAATCAAAAAAATAGATCCTATGGTACAAGTGAGAGTCAAAGTTCAAGGATATTAGATCAAATAAAACACTAATAGATGTCATGATCTCAAGACCCCAAGTCATTGATTGACAACTAGCATCAAAAGTTGAAGCAAAAAAAATCTAAGTTGGGTTGACTGGGAAAATTTGACTAGACTCTAGATGGACAAGATGGGATATATATTCAAATGATGATAGATAAAATTATAAAATATAATGAGAAACATGGAAAGGAATTCCACATGGGGGACTACATAGGATCAAAGAACTCTATAACAAAGCAAGATCTTTGAACTCATATGCCTCTATGAAAGCTTAGTCAAAGACTAAAGATGAATATTGACTGTCAGATGTAAATAAAAAAGTCGAGGAAAGGAATGAGTGAATTCAGATGGTAAATGTAAATGTCTAAAAGATAGTAGTTAAGAAAATGTCTATGATTTTCATAACATATGTGTCAAGTCTCTTAGATCAGTTTCAAGTGCCTGAGAGATGATTCATGATGAAAATAGTTTCATGAAGGCTAGTTGAAGAATCTCTACACCATTTTGGAGAGTTTATCATGATTTATATGGATATTTGTCTTAAGAGGAATTCATGGTCTATTTCAAACTTAGTTGCACCTACAACATAACTAGTTCTTATGCATGGACATGTGTTCTAGTGATTATTGAACTTCTTTATTTTCTCCTCTCTCTAAAGTTATATAAGTATATGCCATTTTAGCCTTTGTAATAATATTTTCCACTCCATGTATGGTGAATCCCTATTCGAATGATGTCATATTTTGCCTTTGAACATTAGTGGAAATCTGGTTTTGAGTTTTTGAACAATTATCTAAGTGTGTAAGTGACGTATGGTGATGTAAAGTGATAAGTCTCTATCTTTTCTTCCCTTATCCTTTCATGTTTGTGCAAGAGATCCTATTCTAATAGGTCATATGAAGTGTTTTAAGTGTATGAGCCTATATTTTAAGTGTTCAATGATTCTTAGTGTCTAAAAATAGCTTATGGTTCACTTACCTTGGATAGGTTTCATTCATCTTACCTTCATATTTAAATACTCATGTTAGAATCCATAAGACTTGAAAGTTAGTTTGTATGATTTGTTTCTTAGTGTAGGAAAGTATGATGGTCATATGGAAAAAATATTGGTGTATCACCCCCTTAGATTAGGTTAATTTCATGTAATTTCTAATTCTTTTCCCCATAAGTAACTAGTTAAATAGGTGTGAGCATTTCAAGATATATTCAGGGAGTTATCCCTTAAATCTAGAGGCTCACTTCCTCTATAGGTACACCCACATAATTGAAAGTGTTCCCATGTTGAAAAAATTTATAAGAGGCTTGAACACCCTCTTCTAGGGTAGAAAATTATCTCATACAAGCAAAAAAACTTACATCAATTCCCCTCATTCTATTGTTCCTAGAGATACAACCTTCTATGCCTACCATTTCCCCCATACCAACACCAATTAACCATGAGCAGGCAAATGCTAGTCAAGTAGATAGATTGGTTAATCTTGAAAGGCTTCTCAAGGCATAAAACAACAAGATAGTGTCCTGGGAGAGGTAGAAACTTCCACCTCATAGACTGTACCAAGATCCTTATCAAGCTACCTATCAACCTTATCAATTTAACAAACCTCCATAGCAAGTTAATTTATAAGGTTAATGGTAGATCACTCAAGCAAGACCATACAATAGATTCAATCCTAATTTTGCCAACACTTTTAGAGTATTAGTTCTTACTCAAAATAACTATGCTTAAGAAGGCCAATGGTAAGCATAATGGGGACAACATCATGAATAAGGTGTTAGTAAATCAAGATTCTCTTATGCAATAAAGTCAAGATCCTCCCATGTAAAAAAACCAAACTTATCCTACAAAACACAAAGAGTTTCCTCTTGTACAACATGGAGAGATCCATTTCATGACTTAATCTAAAATTCTAAATCAACAAGAAATGAGTGGAGGACAAACATAATCAGATACTACCTTTACCAATTTTCAATAAAGATAAAACTCTTTTAGATAATGTATAATCAATCAGCTTGGAGATACAACTAAGGTGGATAATCCTATTGCAGCTAGTATAAGGGCTAAAAAAAGGGTAGTGTCTGGTGACTCAGAGTTTGGAAGAGTAGCTCCTTCATCTTCTCAACTACCTCATAAGACTAATGAGCAAGATGCAAAACCTAAAACACCACCAATCCAAAATGTTCATAATGATAAGGGTCCATTCATACCTTAGTTCACTCAAGCTCCAAGTCGTGTTGTAACTCCTAAGATACAGTCAAAAGTTGCTAGCCCTCATATCAACATTATAGACTAGATGAAGAAGGATCATGTCACCATACCAATTAATGGGTTTCATCAATACCCTTCATATAATATTGTCAATCTAGGGCTATTGTTTGAAGGCTATATGCAATAGGAGAAAGAGACCTTTATAAAATGGTTCCTTCTATCACATTCCACACTTTCAAGAATTGAAAAGCACACTTTTTAGAATTGAAAATCATACTTTCAAAAATTAAAACATACTTGCATAAAATTAAAGCACACTTGCATGGAATTAAAATACACTTGTAGAAAGTAAATTGCTAAATTGAAAATAAATGACAAATACATAAAACATCTGTAGGTTTACAAAAAACTGTACAAAATAAATTATTTATAGTAATAAGGAAATAAAATAAAAATTTACAACAGAATGATAATTATAGAATAAAAGAATAAAATAAAAATACATTGATCCATCTTCCTTGGAATGAGTGGCCAAATCATTCTTCAGAAGAGGATTTATTCAAAACACAAGTTTTAGATGTACTGCTTAGAATAATGGAAATAAAAATGTATTAATTGATTGATAAATTCATTCAGATGTGAAACGTTACATTTATAATTCATGCTTCCAACAAATACCTTATTTGAGAGTAAAAACCAAGATAATCTATCCTATCTCAATCTCAAAAAAATATGGAAAGAGATATTTATTCCAATAATAAAATATATTACAACATAATCTCAACCCCCACCAAATATGGAGAGAGATATTTATTGGAATAAAATTATGTATATTCGAATACAATCTACTATGAAACATCTATACATAGAAATCTATATATATAAAGAATCTAAATGGAAAGAATTCTTCATGATAGCTGGAATATTAAAATACTCTTAAAAATACTTCCCAAACAAGTATGTAGTAGTATTCTTGAAGTCTGGAGCAATTCTATTAAAATTCATAGCAGTCTAGTGAAATTTGTAACAAGCCTATCGAAATCCATAAAAAGCTTGGCAAAATCCATAGCAAGCCTGGTGAAATTTGTAGCAAGTCTAGTGAAATTTGTAGCTGGTTGATGTAATCTATAGCTAGTTTGTAGGTGGCCTGATGTATTTTATAGCTTGTCTGTAGCAATCCTATTTAATCTTTAGCTATTGTAGCAAGTCTGTTGTAATCTAGAGCTCCTGTAACAAGCCTATAAAATTGCATTCTTGACTAAAATATTGGATCTTAGTTGTAGAAGACTTTGACACTACTCCAATATTATTCTTAAATGGTTACTCTTCATACTTTAAATCATTCTTAGCTTATTATGAACTATATATGCACTCATTGACATCTTTTTCCTAATAGTAATTAGAAATAGATAACCAATAAATAATAAGTAATTCTAAAGACATAATCTTGATATATACTTACTATTTTATTTTAAATAGACCATAAGTTCTGAAAATACATTTAGATCCACTTCTTTTGTAAACAAAAGATGTTATTTTTTGGATATAATGAGACATTTTATGAACTCATCATCCCCCCCACACCTAATCTCATGCATTTCCTCTTGCATGCCACTATATAAAACATCATGGTATATATGCGTGGGTTAGACTTAGCTTCATAATTCAAATGGGCTTCCAAAATTGATTTCATTGGTACAAGTATAATAAAATTTATCTTTTAAAATATTAGACAAAAGTGGCTAATGAAAATAGACATTTAGGGATTGATTCTTGTGTGGAGGTTTTTCCTACTATCCTTAGATTCTTTTTTTATCCTTTGAACATAGGTTCTCATGTTTTTCTCTTTATATTTTCTTCTTACTTTTGCATGCTGCTCTCTTTATCTTTTCTTCCTGATTTCTTTCTCTCTCTATTTTTTTTAATGAGGTGAGAGAAAGTTCTTTTGTTAAGAATGTCCTGTTATGTCTAAACATATATATTTTGACCACAAAGAAACTTTTGATATAAAATAGATTTTGACATAATTTTTTTTATTCCTTTCAAAACTATGTACCATAACCAAGATCAAATTATTTCTATTTGTTTGGATAAACCCAATACTTATATCTTCAAAGCTATTCTCCTCCTCCACACCTAAGCTCATGCATGTCCTCGTGCATGCCAAATGAATGAAGTGGGATGAGATTACATAAGATCAAATGGAATTTTATCCATTTTCCCAAAATAAGTTATTTAAAAGAGTGGATCTTCATGTAATAACACAACTTACAAGTAAATTTAAACTTAAAATAGTAATGTAAAATACCATGGCATAACTCCAGTCTTCATTGCTTCTTTCATGGTAGCCAAAGTGAAAAAGATTGAGAAAAGTATAGTCTTGTTATGATGGAAATAAGAACACAGAAGTAAGCAACTAAAAAATACATCAACTATTCTATTGGAAAAATTATATTTTATTTATTTTTTATGTTTTTTCCCTTAACTAGAAAGTAAACTATTTTTCTAATCAAGGGTCTTTATTCCAGCATTTGGTTCACCAACAAGTTGGTTTTCAAACCAAGGATACCAACAATACCCAAAGGTTTTCATTATTATTTTTTTTTTGAAAAATGATGATATGGAAAATGTTAGCCATAGAATCTATGCATCTTCATACTACTTGTAAATGTGGCATGAAATTTTTTGTACGTTGAAATTCTTCAGGATTAGTCTATATAGTGATGACCAATTATTGGTGATAGACACTTGTTGATTCTATTACATTCTACTGTCAAAGGTAATTCAAGATAATTTTTCAATTACTTTGCAGAAGTCATGGGTAAAATTTTTTATCTACTAAATGTATCCTTGTAATGAAAGTGCCTTGTAAAAACCAAAAACAAACAAAACTTTTCTTGGCAAGCATAATATCATCAATGTCAAAGAAATATAAATTCCAACAATAGAATGCTAAGATGAACATTTGAATGTATATAAAATAATGCATTTCAGTTTATGTAGGAATGACTGATGGTTTGAGAATTAACATTATTACTAATGGGATTTTATTATGGAGAATAATAACTTTCTCAGATAAATTTTATAATTATGTAAGTGAATATGGGTTTAACTAATTCCTGAATATAGATGAAAATGAGTGAAATCAAATGTCATCAATTATTTTTATTATGAATTGTTGAATTATTTTATATACGGAAGATAAAATTAAATTTTTGAATTATTTGATGGAAACTAAAAAACATACCCAATAACTAAATTTTGGAAGCCTTTGGGTTCCCTGTTGTAATTAAATTTTGCATGCCTCTTTTTGTCGCTAAAATTTTTGTGTTCTTCATCTACAACCTAGCCTAGATAGCATCATGCTGAGCAAGCTTGTCACTATCTTCTTCTTTGGCTGGGAAATCAAAAGTGAGGGTGTGGGGGTAGTAGCCCCTAGTGGGGTCAAGGGGTAGTTCCCCTTATGCACTTCCTATCGTGATATAGGGTGGGGTCAAGGGGTGGAGCCCTTTGAAGGCAAGCCCAATTTACCACTTTTGTCACCATAAATTTGCTTTGTACTAAATATATTTTGATAATTTCATGTGATTTTAGAGATTTTGATGAAAGTATGCAATTCTTACTAATTTTTAGCATCTACAACACTCATAAATTATTAAATATGTGGTCTCATGCAATTATATGTAAATTTTATATTCTAGTTTGCATATTAGGCTGACATGGAAGGTAAGTCTGATTATTATTTTTTTTAGACTATCATCATTTTTTTTATAAACTTTCTCATCTATACAGATTTAACAAAAAACACAAAAAAAAATAATAAACATCTTGTATTGAGATTGGAGTAATTTTTTAGTATTTCAATTTATATTTTATTTTAGAAATTATGGCTAAAATTTAGAAAGAATTTTAAAAATAAAAATTTAGTATAAAATTTAGCAATTTTAGGAGAAAATCAAAATTGAAATAGTTAGATCACCTAATTTTAGAGCAACAAATTGTACATGTTAAAAATTTATAAAAATCAATGATTATGTAAGACTCACAAATTTTGAAATATGGTTATTAACTCACACAAAATTTAGAGCTATATCCCTATGATACCAAAGTTTTTGCATGACATGTTTCACTTCTGATGTGATCTACCTTGCATTCAAATTTTTAACTTGGTCCAATTTGTTTGAATCACATGGAATTTGTCCAAAATAAACTTCTATGCATGGCGATATTACATGCAAGATTCTAGGAGACTATATTTATGTATTCCATCCATGAATCTTTACATGAATATATTTGTCCATTGACTTGACTTGATTTGACGATTGTATGTATGAATATTTCTTAGTTGTGACATGATTAAATATAAAAATTATTGAAGCAATTATCACATAGAATAAATCAGTCAGCCATACTAGATCATAATGAAATTCATTCACAACACTTTACCAAATCAAATCACCAAAATTTTGGTTGGAGTGATAGTTCTTTTTCAATATATCATACGAATGTTTGCTTTTCAATTTCTTGATCAATTATTTCTATATCAATCATTGCTAGAAATAAACTATGCTTACTTGGGAAATTGAATACCCCAAATAATTTTAGCTCAGGAGTCTTTCTTTAATAAGTACATAGATTGAATTGTAAACTATTTTATTTTAGTATAGATCATTAGCATAATTCTCTTTACCTACAATGCCATTTCTTTGTATACTTTATCCATCTTTTCTTAAATTTCAGTCATTTCCATTTATGATATTTGTTCACAATCAAAATCTGACGTGCAATCTTACTTTATTGGAAACTATTTATGTTTTTCAACCAAATAAAAAACAAAAAAAACATTTTTATTACAAGCATCTAGGTATGAAGCGATTTAAAATAGCTAGAGACTAATTTGGCAGTGATTTTCACCTATTTCTTAACATGCAACTTTTCTAAAAATGTGTGATCCATTATAGGTAGTTACGGAAAAGGTGTAGCTATATTTTAATAGGTTTCACACAACCATATATAGTCGATCTAACTAATTCTAAATGTAGATCATTCTCTAAATATGTAGGTTAGATATGGAAGTATCTATTTTATATTTCTTGATTGTGAACAACTACAAAAATTCATGTATCAAACTATTTTCTCCATCTTGTTGGTTGTCTCAGAATTTCATTTCTAATTTGCATCAATAATTAGATTTTCCTTCATGATGTTAGTAATTGTTATATTCACAACTTCTCATCTATGTTGCAAAAAATAAATCCTAAAAAAACCATTAACTATCTCCTATCATAGAATTTGCAAAGAAACTTTCCCTCTCACTAGGAATCTCCTAATAACATTGTGGTTCCCCAAAAATGATTTCAAAATGATGGGTGTCATCAATACCCTTAATTTAAAATTATAAATCCAAGACTAGTGTCTAAAGGTTATATGCAATAGGAGAAAGAGACCTTTGGAAAATGGTTCCTTTTATCACACTCCATACTTACAAGAATTGAAAATCACACTTGATGGAATTAAAAATCACATTTGTAGAAATCAAAGCACACTTGCACAAAATTAAAGGACACTTGCATGGAATTAAAACACACTTGTAGAAAGTAAATTGTTGAATTGAAAATAAATGACAAACATATAAAACACCTGAGGTTTACAAAAAACTATATAAAAGACACTGTTTACAACAATAAGGAAATAAAATAAGAATGAACAACAAAATGATAATTATATAATAAAGGAATAAAATAAAAATACATTGATCTATCTTCCTTGGAATGAGTGGTAATTCATTCCTTGAAAGATGATTTATTCAGAACACAAGTTTCAAATGGACTGCTTAGAATAATGAAAAGAAAAATATATTGATTGATTAAGTTGCATTTATAATTCATGCTTCCAACCAATACCTTATTTGGGAGAAACAACCAAGATACACTATCCTATCTTAATCCCCACAAAATATGGAGAGAGATATTTATTCTAATAATAAATTATATTACAACATAATGTCAATCCCCACCAAATATGAAGAGAGATATTTATTGGAATAAAATTACATATATTAGAATACAATCTATTATAAAAAATTTGTACATAGAAATATATATATATAAAGAATCTAAATAGAAATCATTCTTTGTGATAGATGAAATATTGAAATACTCTTAGAAATACTTCCCAAACAAGTCTATAGCAATTTTCTTAAATTTTAGAGTAATTCTATTGAAATTCATAGCAGCCCAGTAAAATCCATAGCAAGCTTGTTGAAATCCATAGCAAGCCTAGTGAAATTCATAGCAAGCTTGGTGAAATCCATAGCAAGTCTGGTGAAATCCATAGTTGGTTGATGTAATACATAGCTGATTTAATGTAATTTGTAGCTACTCTATAGAGGGTCTGATGTAATTTGTAGCTTGTTTGTATCAAGGCCATTGTAATCCGTAGCTACTGTAGCAAACATATTATAATCTAGAGCTATTGAGGAAGTTTGTAGTAAGCCTATAAGATTCTGTTCTTGAACAGAATACTAGATCTTGGTTGTAGAAGACTTTGACACTACTCCAACATTATTTTTGAATGGTTACTCTTCATACTTTGAATTATTAATATCTTAGTATGAACTGTATATGCACTCATTTTCATCTTTTCCTAGTAATCATTAGTAATATCTAACCAATAGATAATAAGGAATTATAAAGACATAACCTTGATATATACTTACTATTTTATTCTAAATAGACCATAAGTTTAGAAACTACATTTAGATCCACTTCATATGTAAGAAAAAGGATGTTATTTTGTGGATATAATGAGCCATTTTATGGACTCATGACCAATGTGGGACACATTGCTTATTCCAAAGAAAAAATACCTCCTTCAAGAAGAGTTATGCAAACTCCAAATCTTGGACAAGTAAACATAAAGAGAAAGTGTAGTCCTAACCAACACTAGTCAGCCTAATGGTCCCTAACCAACCAAGGTAAATAGTCCCCTTCCCTTATATCTTTTTGTCATAATAAGAGACTCTTTAGTGCATAAATGTATGATAGATAGTGGGGAAAGTACATTTGTCATGCCAAAGTCAATAGTAAAAAAGTTAGGATTAAAATATGAGCCTACATATATTACACTCTTACAAATAGATGGGTCTCTTAATAAGACTCTTGGTGTTCTTAAAGACCTAAAACATATCCTAGCTACTTTCCCTAATTTCACCATATCCCAAGATGTTGTAGTGGTTTATCTACACCTCTATTTTGCTTCATGTTTGTCTAGGGATTTCACTATTAAAATAGGAGGCTACCTATCATCTAAATAATCTTATATGGTATTTAAAACTAGGTATGGGACCAAGGTCACCATTAGGTATGAGCCTATATCTAGGTTTCATTTAGATCCATAAATGCCTAATTTATATAATGTCAACTGCACTATTATTGATGAAGATGCACACCCTGATGATCACAAGCTAGTTGAGCCATTTGAGGGCATATTAGACCTACTACCTAATGAGTGGGGGATAAATAATCATGGTTTTGAACCATATAAGAGCATTGAATAAGTAGGCTTGGGGATATATTATATGCATGAGGATGAGTCAATCATACCATCCCTTACTAACCTAAGTTAAGACAATGATGGAGTATGGAGAATATTTTTTGATAGTTCTAGGTGAAAAAATGGAAGTAGACCAGGTGTCATGCTTTTTTCTCGATCTAAGCAAATGTATTTTTTTACCATAAAGTTCTAATTCAAATACACATGTAATATAATAGAGTATAAGGCCCTCATTCATGGGATGCAATGGGCAAGGAGAATAGGTATCAAGCTATTGCAAACTATGGGAGACAATGAATTGGTGGTCCATTAGGTGAGAGGGTAGAACTTAGTCAAAAACCCACTCTTAAAGGCATATAAGCATAGGGTTTGGGACCTCTTAGAATAGTTTGAGGCCTTTTACATCCGTTCAATCCCAAGAGAAGATAACCAACATGAAGATGGGATAGAAGCTATAGAGGCACAATATAACATCCCAAGTGAAGTCAAGAACATTAAGAATTAGTCACAAATCAAGGTAGTATGCAGACCCTCAATACTTGATAATGAAGTCAACTGGTAGGTCTTTGACAATGATAGGCAGATAGCATGCTTCTTTCAAAAAGAGGTAGAATTTTGTTCAATAAACCAAGGTAGACTTCAACAATAGTATGGTGACAAGATTGTTTACTTGAAGACAAAAAAACTTCCTAAGGGGTTAGTGACTCTTGAAAACATCTTCAATGAAGATGATTAGTTGAGAAGGGATAAGGTTAACATGTCAACCAAAGAAGAACACTATAATAAGGTCACCATTTTTAAGGATAGTTTGCTTAAACTAGGAAAAGTGAACACTAGGGAAGAGAGGATTACCTTCATAAAAATGTGGAAAGAATTTGCATACATCTTTGCCTAGGATTATAGTGACTTGAAGGGATCTAACCCTAGTTTAGCTTAATATACTATATAATTGGAAACAAGTGCCAAACCTATGAGGTAGAACAATCACTAAGATCCCTAAGTGGTTTTAAGCCCCTTGTAAACCCCATGAGCTCAGTTTTAGGTAGATTTATGAAAAGTTTAAGCTCATTATGATAGCTTAAACATGGGGAAAGGTCTCAAAAGGTAGGTTAACTATCATAAAATCCTTTAAGCATTTTCTCATAGAAATTTCAAGGACACATTAACATTAAGTCTCCCTTGGTTGACAGATTAGAGGTCATGTGCAAGAATTCTTATGTTTCATGAAGGAACAAAGCACAAGGATAACCAGTGAAAAGTTTTCATGCTTCCCCCATGTTCATAAAATATTTAACTTGATCACCATTTGGTCATAACATATCTCCTTCAAGTTCCTAAAATTATACCATGTGAAGGAAGAAGAAAATATTAAAGTATGGTTTACTTTGTTCTTATGGCAATCCATCTTCATGTTGCAAGTGTATGAATGATGTCTTTTCTCAAGTTGCAAGTGTTATTTAATAATGGGAAGGATATCCTATTTCAAAATAAATAAGATTATATATGGTTCTCAATCCAAACACTCATAAACCAAATCTAAATTCATTCATAAGACATTAACCAAGTTTACTAAATTCATTCATAAGACATTAACCAAGTTTAAGGTTTCTTAACATTATTTAAAGTTTTGGAGGATTCCCAAGTTTTATTTTTCTATTAAGATGCCTGATTCACCTTGGCCAAATGCATTACCTTATTAAGTACCTAGGTTAAGGATGATTAGGAATAAATAGGTGGTATTGAATGGAGAGTAAAAGTCCACATAAGGTCTCCTAAAAACATATTCTCCATAAAGACTTCATCAAGCCATTTCACCTCATAGTAAGCTTGGTCTCCCAAATTTAGAACTCCAAAAAACTACATCTTAGGTTTTCAAATTGATCTTAAAGTTTGAAGTAAAATGGAAAATAAAAATTGATTGAATGATTAATTTTGATAAGTAATGAGATTCATAAGATCCTAAAGAATAAAAAAATCTACTCACACAATAAATGATCACCTACAGGTTCATCTTAGGCCTGAGGGGACACATTGGTTTGTGTACAGACTTCTCAAAAGGATTCATATCTTTTGGAGAAAATGTAGACATAAAGGTTTCATACACATAATTAGACACACCCTCAATAGGGGATAATAAGATTAAAGAGGCTAAACTACCATAATGTATGTAATAAGGACCCTAAATGATCACCTACAGGCAGCTCAGGTTGCTCACAAGCTTGAGGAGAGGATATCATGCATAATTGTAAGCTTGGGGATTACATGGGTAGAAAAGTGTTAGAAATCACTTTAATATATAATAACCTAAGGAGTAAGGTCAATAAGAGATGGTTAAGACTAGGTTATGTTGAACCTATAGATATAGTTTGTAGACACTTACAAGATTGCCTAGTAGTTTAATTGGTCTTCAACTGAGAGAAAATTCTTAGTTTAAGGAAAAAGAAGTCATATAAAATCAGACTAAATTAGAATTATATTAGAAGGATATATTATAATACCTATGTTATCCTCTCATTCAGTGATAAGGGCAACAAGGTTGAAGGGCCTGTTTAGGTCTGTTGAGTTTAGAGCCTCACACGCACCATGTGTGTATGGTTCTAAAGAGTGTTTGTTACAAGTAAAGGGAGACAAAAGTATAAGAGGTGTTTATATAAATTAAATAAAATTACATGGTTGTTATAACTCATTTTAAGTGAGTAAATAATGATACTTAGGCCATTATCATCAACTAGCTTAAGAACCTAATATAGGCTAATGATGACCATGACAAGCCTAAAGGAGAATAATGATAAAAGTATGGATATGATCCATTATGAGACTATTTAAAAGGTTTGAATTGAGTGTATAAGGAGGATATAAATTATATAAATTCACCACAAGAACTTATATGTGGTATGATGTCTTGAAGCTCAGTTTAGGCTTATAAGGCCTAAAACCCTAATTAAGACCTTAGACCCCTAACTCCATTATTTTGATAAGATAAGATACTAAAGTAGATGTGAGGCCATAAAATATTTTATTATGATTTTAAAGGTCTTAAAATGTGTTTCAATGATAAGGGAAGAATAAAAGAGTGTCTTTTTGGCCTAAAAGCCTACCTCAAGCTCTCTCCTCACAACATGCCAGTTTGAGTTATATGTTTGGATGATCATATATTACAAGAGGAGCTGCATGGGGAAAAATGATATTAGGTAAATTTTAGGACCCATATTCAATTTAAATACATGTTATAGAGGGATGGTTATAGGGGATAATCTCTATGAATAATCCTTAACATCGTGAGCATGCCCAGACTGCCTAGTGGAAACCCAAAGTCTACCAACCTTTGCTCAGATCTCACCATTTAATATGCATGGTACTAGGAGATTTTATGGATATATGAGGGTTTTTATGTACTCAATAGTCATGTAATTAATTTTTTAATCCAAGTCTTATACTTTATAAACCATTGTGAAGATGGTAGGCCAATCTAAACCCTTCAAAACCCTCATAGAGAACCTAATGGATAAGAGAATCTTCTTGATGATTATAATGACCATAAGACATCATTAAAAAATTATAAACCATAAATTTATTATATGATATATTTACTCCATAAATTTGGAACTTGTGAGAAAAAAATGTGTAGGAAAATGGCTTATAAGGCTTGGTTATGAGACTATTTTCATGTTTCCAGGGCATATTAAGGGTCCTAAGTGAGTAGAAAGGCCTCTTGGGAATATGAAGAGATTTAATGTTATTTAAAAAACTAATATTAAACCATTTTATAAGTATAAACATGCCTAATAAGTAGACTTAGACTTAATTTAAGGTGTAACCCTCATTTGCATTGAGATAAGAATGTTACAAGTCTACTCACATGATGAAGAGGTTTCCTAGAATAAAATCACCCTTGAATAAACTTTTCCAATCCAATACAAATCTCAAAACATTATTGAATATTCATAAGTCTCAAGTATCTTGTTGATTAGGAGGAAAAATGCATTGAATGGGTTATGAATGGCAGTTAGGTGAGTAGTGACCATTGTTAAACAAGTAACTGCATCTCATAATGGGTGCATGACCTCTCACTACATGTAAAAGAGTGATGGATCAGTTTCAAGGTTCATGGTGTCTTCATGGGGTCAAATATGACAAAAAATAGGCCTTACACCACACTTCTACACCTCAAGGGTTCATTGAAGGACATTATTCAACCAAGGCAACACATGGGAAGAGTTATGAACTGTTACTAATCCTCATTAATGTTTGTAATTTATTATTGGATGAATGATGGTCATTATGGTCTATAATTCAAAATTAAATTTGACATTATCATTCTCTCTCCTCATGATCTATAAATTGGGCTTAGAAAGCCATTGTATAGATCTCTCTACTGGGTATGTGAAAGTCCTACCCATTTGTATCTATAACCTTGAGATAATATGAAGACTAATTCAACCTCATTTTATGATGGTATTTTAGTGTGTTATGCTTGTTTGATTTGAAAAATTTGTTGATTTTTCTCCCCTTGCATGTCTTTATTTCACCTAGGTATTAGTAGACTACCTTATACAGGTTACATGGTGTGAAATTGATAATGATTATGTTTGTAATGAAAGATGATTAACAGTGTCTTGAACTAGGCCTTTCATTCATCATCTTTAAGTCACAATCAATTAGTATGACCTCCATGTGAAACATTGATGTGTAGGAGTATTTGAAAGAGAGTGTGTGTTAGAAATCAATCTTTATTACGTCTATAAGTGTTGTTAAAGGATTACATAGAGAAGACAACATATGGTGCATGACCTCCTATATCTTAGGTTTTATTTCATGCTTCTTCTATACCTTTTCATTAGAAAAATAATCAAGTTTAGGAATTGATCTTAGATGATGCATTAGGGGAGCTAGCACCAAAACTAGAGATTCACCTCAGTGGATAGGCTACCCACACCTAGAGGTGATTCTATTCTATCAACTAGATGATGCAAGTCTAAAAATACTTTGCCTTAAAGGGTGAAATCTATATTGATAATAGGAACCTAAGCTAATCACTATTTGGAATCCCTTAAATTTTCTCAATGTCTCCTAAAAATGTTTCACTAAGGCCTTAGCACTTAGAACTAGATATCTGCTACCTTTAATAGTAATGCTTGAGAAAATAAGTTCAATTTAAGGAAGATACATATTAAAAAAATCATATAAATCTAATAATGAATGGAATGGGACCACACCTCCAATAAAGTAACCGTGTTTTTCAAATTTGACTACAAAAAATCATTTGATAGGATTTAATGACCATTTATTTTGGGCATGCTTCAATCCCTAGAGTTTGGTAGCAAATTTGTTCACATCATCAAGACTCTCTTTCATGATACATTTGTTTGTCTCATTATCAATGGACATAAGTATTATAATTTTGGGCTATTCCATTCTATTAAGTAGGGTTTCCCTCATCCCCCTCCTTATATGTCCTTGTTGTGGGAGGTTTGGCTATTTGTTGGGGAATTATGCCTATATAGGGCTTGTCAATGGAATTTATCTTCCCCAACCATCTCCAAATCAAACTCTAAATATCCAATTGAAAATTATTCCTTACTAATACTATTATAAAATGAATCTATGAATCATAATTCCATAGAAATGCATTCAAATCTTTTGATTAGCTTCAGGGTCTAACATATAATGGTTAAAAACTCAATGGTATATGTAATCCCATAATACCATGGTTGCCTATCTAGTGACCTATCAATGTAAATGTATTTACCATGGTGAAATGTTTAAATTCTTGGGTGTTCGCTTTGCCTTCCAAGCCTCACAAGTTGAGTTATGGAACTATGTTGTCCAAAGAGTGTAAAATAAGCTTGTGTTATGGATAATCAAGCCCCTATATATTATAGGCTAATTCTAAATCTATTTCAAATCTATGGATGTAACTCAAGTTTTTTAATCCTCATGTTGGGTTCCTTATAATTCAACCTAAAAACACTTGAAAAACTTTTAATAAAATTATTTTGAGCTAAGTCAAAAGGCCACTTGGGCTTTCATAAAATTTCATGGGACATTTTTTGCAAAATTAATGAAGTTGGGGTGGATTGGGATCATTAATATTTATAAAAAAGGAACTGTTGTATATGTCAAATGGATTCTGAAGTCCATTTAAGCATAGGAATATTGAAATTTTATTCTTAAAAATTATATATCCTCTCACAACCCTTATGGTTGTGGTGCCTGGAAGAACTTAAGTTTTATAACACTTCTTATTTCCCTAAATCTCGCTAAAATTATTGGCACTTTTATGGCTAAGAGTCTTTAGAAATCTTGGGAATCCATCAAGCATGATTCATTTAGAATTGGGAAGGATTTAGATCTAGTCTATCCATCAACTCTCACTCTTTATTATGGTCCCTAGTCACTATTACTATAAAGCATAGGGTAGAGGTTCCTAGAATCAAATCTCTAAGACTATTCTGTAGATTCATTAAGGTTGTAGGTGATATGTTTGAAAATATATCTTACTCCTAAGAAAGGTTGAAAATTCAAAAAGCTAAATTCAATCTCACAACCAATAATTTGAATATATTGTAAAAGTTAAAATGGCAGTGCCTAACTATGCCCTTTATGAAAATGGAGTTTCAAGCTATCTTAGATGGTGAAATATTAGAATTAAAACATGTCCACTCTCATTATTTGGTACAAAGCCTAAATTTTTTATCAATGGATCTCTCTCAATATTGTGCCTTGGGAGATGCTCAACAAATAATGGAATCTTAATAACTCTTCTAGTATTTGGAACAAGTGATTCCAAACCATTTGGATTGTAGTAGTGGATTCAAAAAATGTTAAGTTTGATTGGTTCCTTGATCCCTAATCTAGGTTTAGATTCCACTATCAACTTCATCAATATGGATACTTAAAAATATAGCTTTTTACTAATTATTTTTAAGATTATCATATACAAAACAAAATTGAATTCATGCTTGGGAAATAAGTGAACAACCTACATAACATAAAACAAAGCACAATGAGATAAGTAAAACATATATAACACAAGCATTATCCTAGAGAAACCAAATGTGGGAAAACTTAATAGGGTGAGAAAACACACCCCTTTCCACTATGTTTTGTTAATTGTATACAAGGTAATACCAATGGAATAAATGGAAATAATACTCAATAAAATTCTATCTAAACTCATATACAAATCCATATTTTCACTTAAAATACTCTTATCAAAACTCCCATATAGTTGAACCAACTATAACAGCTAACAATAATGAGTAAACTGAAACTAAGACCCAAACTCATCAAGAATGATGTGAGACCAATTTACAAATAACTCACTACCTTTATTATGTGGTATTTGATTTTTCAATACCCCTATACAAGATATCTTATCCTTGGATCTCACTAAGAATCTGATTTAAACCACCATGAAGAAGAAGAAAATTTAAAACTATTCATATTCATCATGTTTTAAAAGATGATAGAATTGATGGGGTAGTCGTACAACCACTACTTTAAAATTTTGGTGGTGAAGACTTTGTCACTTTCAATAGGATGGTTACAAAATCACCTCATGCAAATTTTGGTAGTTTCAACACCGTCACCCTACAAACTAGGGTGGTTTCATCTTATGAAGAAAAATACAAGGTTTTAGAGATAAGCAACCCATGTATGATCAATGCAAAGGTGTTTCGATCATCCCCACACTATTTCCTATACTTGAACTAATTTTTTGAGCATGAAAGTACCTTACATAAGTTCTTCTAAACATGTTTACATATAATTGGGCATAATTTAAAAGTTAATATCGATGTATTAGTATAAGAAGATCTAATTTTGGATCATACCTCCCCAATTTTATGATTTTAAGTCCCTAGAAATCTTTAGTACTTCTATAGGCAAGGAAATTTATTTCCCACATCTTCTCTGGAATACCATTTGGCCTTTATAAGTAGCTTCTCTTTTAAATCAATCAACCAATATTCAAGTATTCCTCTTCACGTTATCCTCCCCTTTTTATTCAAAACAACAAATTCCTTTGATTTCATATAATTATTAGGGGTGAGATATTCAATGGAACATAAAAATATCCCATCATCTTCATTATCTAGCATTGAAGGCTAAACAATATGTAAGTTCTCAACATTGACAACTGAATAAATCTTCATATAAGGAGGCAAATCAATTCTAAATCATTCTTGCTCACTTATTATAGAATTTTAAATGGACCTTACCTTAGTGGTTTAATATTCTTAAATGTACTTTTTATCCTTTATCTACTTAAGTGAAACCATAACTTATCACCAACAAGGAAATTATGCTTAGACTCATGATGATCAAGTCTCACTTTTCACTTAACTTGTGACTTCCTCAAAATCTCTTTCACTTGGACATGAATAAGCTGAATTTTATTAATGGATTTATCAACCTTATGGACCTCATGATTCACTTTCTCATTTAATTTTTATGGTTTATCTCAAAAAAACATTAAATGTACATGGAGTAAGTATCCAAAGCAAATTTTAAAAGGAGATTTACTAGTATAAGAATGAACAACCCAGCTATAAGAATGTTGAATTTACACCATTATTTTATCCCATGTCTTAAGATGTTTCCTCTTGTACCCTCTCAATAGTTGGATCGATGTTATATTCACAACCTCAGTCTACCCATCAATTTTTGGGTGAAAATTAGTAGACTATTTCAACTTAGTATCCATCTTCTCCTATAATGTGGACCAAAACTTCCTAAGAAACCTTGAGTCCCAATATAAAATAATATAAATAGGAAAACCAAATTTAACCCACACATTATCAAAAATCAAATTATCTACATCACTTCCATTTAGGATATTCTTATAAGTAACAATAATACACATACTACTAAACTGATTTACAACCACAAAGAGATAGTCATGCCCCTTCCTTCACATAGGTAGCTCACCTACAAAATCCATGGAAATGCTTTTCTATGGCCTAGAAGGAATTGGTAATGACATATATAAACCCAAATATATATTATAAGGGTTACTTATTCTACATAAAACACAACCTCTTATGAACTTACCAACATCAACTTACATATTAGGTCAATAAACATACCTCTACAAATGAGCAATAGTCTTTATAACAATAAAATGACCTCCAAATTTTGAATTATGTCCCTCCCTTAATAATTAAACTCTTTCCTCCTTGGGTAAATAAATATTATCCACCTTGTAGATCAATCCATATTGAATATAATAATCATGTTTTGGCTCAAACCCTACACATTGTGACTTTTCTACTTGAAAGAATTGGTCCCCAAAATTTGCATCATGGCCATATCCCACTACATAATATTCATACATAAAAGGATAAAATAGAGTTAGGGTGACTATGGATATAAGTATAGGAGGTATATACAACATATCATATATCTTGTTAGTCACACCCTTCTTATATTTAATAAATAAATTAAATTATTTCAAAAATCCTATCCATATATAACACCTAGTTTATTGAAGTTTAGTTTGAGCTTGCAAATATTTAAGAGGTTAGTAATCGGTATGTATAATAGTCTCCTTACCCATTAGGTAATGCTTCCATTTTTTAACCACTTGAATGAGATCATAAAATTATTTTTCATATGTAATATAATTTAAAATTTCACCATGGAATCACTCAAAATGATAGTATACTTATTTACCTCCTTGACGCAAAACATCCCCCATAACATAGTGACTAGCATCTATTTCTACTTCAAAAGGCAACTAAAATCTAGGGAAAGCTAAAACTAGATCATGCACAATCTTATGTTTGAACAATTTGAATACATCTTATTTCTTCTTTCTCCAAGTAAAATTCTTACCTCCTATTGTAATGGTTAGTAAAGGTGTAACTATAGAAGAAAAATTCTTTATGAACTTCCTCAAGTATTGGATTGTAACTAAAAGCTTATTATCTTAGTCAAATTGGATGAGATTGTACAATTCATAATGGCCTCTACCTTTTTTGTATAAATTCCCAACTTCCCATATCCAACCATATGCCCCAAAAAGACTAGTTATTGTTGGGAATACTCACATTTCTTCTCATTTGAAACTAACTTGTTATCTTTTAACACTTGGAATATATATATATATATATATATATATATATATATATATATATATATATATATATATATATATATATATATATATATATATATATATATATATATATATATATATATATATATGGTGCAAGCCTATCTATTTATTAGGGGTGAAACTAGTGCGTCACATTATTTGCATTTTTGACATAATTTTTCTCAAATAAATAGCCACAAGTTGCTATTACATTTACCAATTTTTCTAATTATAGTCTAACCCAATACTATGGATCATATGGCCACTACTAATGTGAATTTTTGGTTTGTTTTAATTTAATCTATCAAGGAGATATTTTGAGCTCTAAAGTGTAAATAAGCATAACAGGCATGGTGAAGCCTAGATTCCAAATGGGAGGCCTTTTGCATTTATAACATGAATTATGCATTAAAACCTATTAAAACATGTAAATGGGGTCAAATTAATATCAACCAAATAAACAAATATAAAGGAATAAAAAAATATCCTCATTACCTCATTCATCAACCACATAAAGGTAGCTAGTGCATTGCATATCCTAAAAGGTAGAACCAATCACTCATAAAACCTTGTCTTGTTTTGAATGTTGTTTTCCAAATGTCCTTTTCCTTAATCCATAATTTGTGATACCAAAATTTTAAATCAAATTTAGTAAAATATTTATCATGTTGAAGTTGATTAATAATATCATCAATCCCTATAACAGGGTAACTATTCTTGATGGATATCTTATTAAGTTCTCTATAATCAACACACATTATCCATGTGATATCTTTATTAGGTACTAAAATAATAGGATAAACACATGGATAAGTGTTTCAAATAAATTTCAATTATATTCTTTGGAGGAAAGAGAAATAAAACTCAAGAAGGGTATGGTTAGTAGAACTTGATATATTGTGCACACATTAATCTAGACGGTTGTAGATACTCCTCTTTAGCTTGGGAAGAATGACCTATAGATAATAAATCACTCAAAGAAATGGTTTGATTAGTTATATAGTAGGGTGGATTGTCTAGCAAGCTAGATCTAAGAAGCACGAGCTTCCTCAAAGGCTATCAATCCACACTTTTAAATAATCAAGTTTTGAAATACAAAGTACTTGCATATATCACAAAAAATACTAAAACAAAATACAAGGAGTATTTAATAAATGAATAGATGAATTTGACTAACTATAGTAATAAACAAATTGATATTAATGCCAAATTAATCAAGTATGGTCCAAAAAATAAGGTGAAATTATGTGATCAAGTAGAGGGTCTAAAATTTGGATTTGGTTTAGGTCTTATGGATAAAAATGAATTATTTATTTGCCTGATAGTGACCATCAAAGGTTGGGTATGGCTGTCAATGGTTGGGGCAGGTTGTCGATAGTCAGAGTGACCATCGATAGTTACTATGGGTTTTGGTCTGGTTAGGAAAGATTTATTGGTTAGGTTATAGAATGTAAATTTAGAAGGTGGGTTAAAATTTGGGTTAGTTGTAAAATTAAAATAAAGTAACTAATTATAAATACTTAGCTTGCCTAGTCACTGATTTGAAGAATGGTAGAGGTAGTTGGCTAATGAACTGGTTGATGGGATCTAGAGAAATTCTAATAGAGTAATAGTACATGGATATTAGCCAATGAGCAGTAGAACTTCAGATCTCTGTTGCACTCTTTGGTTCATTGGTTCACTGAGAGAATGACCTACCAAAGAAATTATGATATAAGAAGCTCTAGATAGTTATCGATGATTGATCAATTCTGGATCCTCTTTCACTTCTTCCTCCTTCATTTTTATAAGAAGGAAGGAGAGTTAAAATAATAGGTTAACAAGATATTAAAAAAACATTTCAAATTTAGCTTTCACATGTATTGGCTTTCATATAAATTAAATGAGCTAAATATAAAAAAGCAATCAAGAGTTAACTAGAGCTTGATGGTTTCTATGGTGGAAACCTGACTGTCAGTGGTCAAACCTAGCCATCAATGGTTAGGATGACCATTGGTGGTTGAGGGTTAAAGGCTAAGTTTGGTCAAGGTGGGTTAGTGAGCCATTTTAACTATTTAGCTAACTAGACTTAGGTTTATAGTCAAAGGCTTGGGAGAAGGTCCCTGGGGGGTCCCAAAGTGGTCTAGGGTTGATTCAACATATAGAGCCATGGTGTATAGTTTTCTAGTGTCTAAATTTTTCCCCTTTTCATTATATAATTTATATCAACAAGATACAAAATAAAAATGGATTATGGGTTAAAGGTTAAGTTTCCTCCCACATGGGAGGAGATGTTTCCCCTCAAACTAGGAATTAATGAGGTGAAACAAAATCGGGTGTGGGTTTGCTTAGTGGGTAAGTTGGTAATAAAGTGGGTGGTAGGTTGGGTACTGAAGCACAAACATGCACATAAAGTGTGACTAAGTGAAATAGCCAAGATCATGCATTGAGTAGCTTACCATAGTTGGTAAAAATTTAAATTGATACTAGAAGGCCAAGTGATAAGTAGAACACATGACCATATGTGACAGTTGGGATACACTTGTAAACTCAAATCTTGTAGGTAAGGTTAGTGTTTTTGTGGGTATCTAAGGTAAGAAGTTCTCCCATGAAGACATAAATTGGTTAGGTGTGTGCAAGGTAGTGTATGTTTAAAAAAAAACTAATCAATATGGTAATTTAGTTGGTGCGGTCAAAAGGACCAAGGCAAGGTCATTGAAAAATATGTGATAGTCAGACTAAAATGATAATTGATGAGGTTGACACGGTGTAGTTGTATTTTTTGGAGAAGGCAATCTCTTATGATGGGTACTTGGTTTGGTGTGTTAGATGAAGATGTGGTTGATAAAGTTATGGGGGGAGAAAAACATAAAAAAAGTTAACCATCAATGGTCAAGGTTGACCCTAAGGGTTAACTATCGATGGTTACCTTGACCATCGGTGGTCACATGTTAACCCTAAAAGGGAAAAGACAAAAGTGTTATCATGGGTGTTTTTCTCTCATTATTAATTTTGACTTTTGATGATGACCTCTTTAGAATTTTGTGATAAAAATGGCTACGCTATGGTGAGAGTGATTGATTAGGTGAGGTGGATTGAGTTGACTAAGCTTTGACCTAATAAGGATACAACATGGATGGGGGAGAACATAAGGTTGGGTAGTGATCCCCAGAGTTCTTCCATGATGACAGTTGAGGAATGAGGTAGGCATTGTTATTCAATTGATATCTTAGTGTTAATATTGTAAATGTATTGATTTGAATTTGCTCATTATGATTGATGGAGGGTGGGTTGGGTATGGTTTTACCTAGGTTTAGGTTTTGATAGATTTCATTGAAATTAAAGTTGAAATAGGAGTTTAGATTTAGAGTGGCAAGGGTAAGATAGGGTTTAGGGTGGGTTAGAAGGTGTTTTGGTAGAAACATTTAGGGGTTTTGGGTGTGTAGGGTTTAATTTGATCACTAGTAGTCAATTTATAGTGACTGTTGATGGTCATTTTCAACTATCATTGGTCACTACTGATCATTGATGGTTGATAAATGACAGTCGATGGTTGGTCTTCCAACCATCAACGATCACCCTAACTGTCAGTGATCGATAGAGGTTGGAAATGTTTGAAAATTTTGTGTGAATATATATTTTTAAGGTTAATGGTAAGAGGTTTATAGGTAAAGGCTTTTGTGAATAATAGATAGTGAATGATTTGATAGGTAATGGCTAAGGGTTAGTGTAAAAGTTAGTGGTAAAAGGTCAAGGGGTGAGGGTTATGAATAAACAAGGTTAATGGATTTAATGTTGGGGTAATAATTGAAGGTTAATAGGTAATAGTTAAATGAAAATTGTTTAGATTAGATAGGTTAAGGGTAGTGATGTAGATGAGTCATAGGTATAAGTCATGGTAGGTGAATGTTATGAGTTGAAGAGATTATCATAAGAGGTAGGTGTAAGAGGTTGAGTTCATAGGCAAAATAATAGTATAGATAACTAAGTTTGTTTGCTATCAAACCTTATAGGTATGGGAAAGGATTCAAATGAGGGACAAAGTACCCTAGATTTTTGATGAGATTTATCAAGGTATGACTGCTGATGACTAAGTGCACATGAAGGACATAGCCCTTGGTGATATGATGCATTACTAGCATGTACCATAGGATGAAGTGATGTTAGTAGAAATCATATATAGATGGGATCCTACCAATAATACCTTTGTGATGCCTATAAGGGAGATGACCATCGTACCTGAAGACATCCATAAGATTGTGTGGCTACCCTTATAGAGGGAAATGATCTACCATATTGAGATGGATGAGCAGGACAAGTTGATGGAGCTCTTGTAGGGATATGCCATGGATTTTGTGAGGTGGAAGTATAGAGTTTTACATTACACACCACTCTATCACAGGGATAGGGATGTGAAGAGGCTTTTCACCATGATGATGATAGTGGTGACATGTTATGAATTACCTAATTCTAGTAGTGGGAGGTTTCCTTATTTATTGTTAAGGGTATGATGGAGATGTTTTGGGGTTGCATAGTGTTCACATGGGCACCTATGATGTTATTTTGTATTTATTCAGATATTTAGGCTTCTACACCCATAAAAGATATGGGATCAGTGTTGGATTCATCTTACATTACCAGGCCTATGAGCACATCTAGATGTTAAGACCTATGGGGTTGTTGTGGAAGGGTTATGCTTAGATGGAGTTTAGACTAAGATTTATGAGGTAGAGAGATGATTATGACCTCTTTAAACTGGGAGGATGGGTACATGACATAGACTAGTTTTGAGGCTTACTAGATGCCTTAGTTTTAGGAGATGTGATTTGGAGATGATATGTCAGGTTTCCAAGATGGGCTCATTATAAGAGACATACTCTATCCTTACAGAGATATAGATGGATATATGACAAATGAGAAGGTGAGATAGATTTGATACCATTTGAAAAGGTAAAAAGGTATTTCAACCTTTTGTAAGATATATTTAGAGTATTCTTGAGGTACAAGAGGGAGAATGTAGAGTTCCCACTACCTACTCCATAACCAATTCATATGATCTTTGATTGTGAGTAGCCATTGATGAAGATAGAGATAGATTATGTAGGTGTTATAGATGGGTATCCTACATGGTACTAGACACTCTATGCTATGACAAATTTTGGGGGTGATGATGGTGGTCAGTAAGCTATGGATGTTGACCCAACTAGTAGAGGTGGTAAGTAGGCTCAAGTGCAAGGTGTTAGTGGCCTAGATATATAAGTAATGATAGCTAAGAGGGACCAGGCATGAGTGGATTTAGCCACAACATAGGCATCCTTGGTAGTGACATAGAAATTACTAATAAAATCAAAGGGTTAGTTGGTCACTGTTATAGGCTAGAGAGATCAGGTTAGATCTCAGCTAGCCTTGGTGATGCAAAAGAGATATTCTCTCTAGTAAGAAGGTGGTGGAGTACCAGTCATAGTGACACAAACAAAGACTATCTTGATATAAATATATGTAATGATGTTGGAGGAGCTATGGTACTATGAGGCCTTGGTCTTTAGGCATATACTAGATGAGCCCTAATGGGGTTAATACATGGTTGAGATTGTAAGTGGTGCTAGCATAGTGACACCAAGTTAGTGGGACACATCTATGGGTGGGTAGGTAGGTACAAGAGGACAAGATCTAAGAGGTAGTGGTACCCCAAGATCATATATTTATGATGAGACATTATACTTATTATGTACATGATTTTTGATATCGGCCTACGAGTCAATGCAGTGAGATGTATATTTTGAGAGAGATATGTATATTGTTGTATATGTGATTATGATTATGTAATTAAAGACTCATGATTTATAGATATGATATTTGCATATGGATTGTGGTTCATGGTTATTATATTCATGTTGATTATGGTTATGCTCATGATGATGTAGATGTGGACTCACCTAGCTAGGCATGTGATGATATGTTTTTTTATTCATGTTTATGATGATATTTGATATAGATTGATGTTATGATGTTATTATGATGATAATGTGATGTTGTTTATGATTATGATCATGTTTATGACATTTATGATTATAGTTCTTAATGCTCATTGTTCATGGATGATTTTTATATGATGTTGACATGATGATATTGTTATGGATTTTGATGCTAAAATTTAATGAGTATATGGTTCCTCATTTAGATTTAGACATGTGGTGAATATGGTTTATTAATATTATGATCATGGATGATCAATTTAGGAAGTCTACTTATGAAAGTTTATTGTTGCTTCCAAATTATTTTGATTTTGTTTGATTTTTATAATAGGTCCTTAACTATTTTTTTGTTACTTAAGAGGTTTGGGAGAAGATGATTGATGTGGGAAGCTTCCAATAACTGCTATGATTTTGTAAATGGTTTACTCAACCAGATTTCAAAGGAGTGGTCTAAGTTTTGTGTGATTTGTGTAATGCTTTTGATAACTATCATTAAATGGAGTAGTCTATCTTATATTGAGTAATTTTTGATATTTTTTTGGTAGTTATCCTTCAAGGGATCATTTTATAGATGCTAAGAATAACCCATGATTGTTTTTGCTTATGAACTTGCTTATATAGGCTTAAAGGTTCTCCTTTTATGAAGGCAAGACTAAAAGCACAAGAAGGTTGAGTAGGTGTGTAAGAGGTTTAGGTAACAAGGATCATGAGAATATTTCCTAGGAATGGGGTGAAAATTACCATGAGAATCATGCCATGGGTAGATTTGTGGTACCCTTTGTTCAAAATTAGGATATGATTGTGATGGATAATCACATGATTTAGTTTTAATCGGTTATCCCTAAAATAAAGGGATGGAGGGGGTTTAAAAATAATGGATGAGATTAAGTTTGGATAAAAGGTGAGTTTGATACTATCTTAACAAAAGAAAGGACATAGATGTGAAGCATTGAGGGGCTCAGGTTCTAGGTTACCTTAAATATATGATAACTAATAAGCTCCTAATCCACACTTTTACATTATGATATAAAGTCCAAGCCAATTAAAAGCAAACTTGACCTACTTTATTTTCTCCATATTGGTGACATGTTGATTTTCCTTGAGGACAACATCTCTAATGTTGAATTCTCACATTTTAAGGTGTTTATTATAAGCATGTTTGATTCATTTTTGATAGACATGAAGATGGGTGATTACTGCTAAATGATGTTCATCAAGTATCTCAAGTTGGGCTAAATGTTTTTGATGATAATTGCTCATAGAGATGAGATCTAATAAGGATATTCGAAGAGAGGGAATTTTGACTTCAAGAGGCAAGACCACCTCTACTCCAAAAACTAGAGAGAAAAAATTATCACTCATAGGGGTTCAAATGCGAGTACGATAAGCCCATAAGGCAAAGGGGATGTGTAAGTGCCAATCCTAACCAGATACATTAACCATTTTAGTTAGCATGTTATTAAGTGTTTTTCTAGAGGATTACACCTATAAATTTGCTTGAGGATGATAGGATGATGAGAAACTTAACTTGATACCAAATACATCACAAAGACCTTAGACTTGTTTACTTTTGAAGGATTTTCCATTATCAGTGATAATTTTGTGAGGAATATTGAAATGATAGATGATATGATGGTTGATAAAGTTGATAATATTTTTGTTTTTGGTTGAGACAAGAGGAATAGATTATACCCATTTGGTAAAATATTTGGTCTCATTAGTGATAGAATGGTGTCACTATGAATAATGGGGGTTAATTTCACCAATAAAGTCTAGAACCCATTTTGAGAAGGGACAAAAATCTATGGATATATGAAGACTATGGCTAGGTTCATGATGTAAATTAACATGTTAGCATTTAACATAATTTTTCACATAATCACAACAATATTGGTTAAGGGTAGGCTAGTAATTGTTAAGTCAAAGAGTGCATTTAGCAATGACTACAGATCCCATCATGTGTTTCCCTAATAGCATGAGAGGCCATAAAGACCAAGGCTATGAAAATTTTATTGGTATGGGTGTATTGAGTCTTGTACTCTATAAGTGTGTGGATTGCTCTTTATGCTTTTCATCCTGATGAGCAAGCATTACCCCTAAAGGAGTGGTTGGTGGAAAAGATATAGAGGTAAAAAAGTTGATATTCCTTAGGGGTAATGAGGATCAGTGGAGACAAAAGGTAGTCTTTAAGTGAATAAAAATCCTTTTGAAATTCATTATTAAACTTAAAAGATACATCCTTTTTCAAAAGGTGATGGAAGGGTTGGCACTAGTTTGAGAGCTGAGAGATAAAGCGATGAATGAATTGGTCTTCCCTTGCAAGCTATAGAGTTGCTTGAGATAGGTAGGAGGAGGCATATCAAAAAGTGCTTTGATGTTGGCTAGATAAAATTTGATTCCCTAAAGGGAGATCATAAATACAAGGAGATTTCTTAATTAGACCCCAAAATTACTCTTCTTTGGGTTGAGGTAGATATGGTAATGGATGAGTCACTTATTGATAAACTTAAAAATGACCAAATGGTCTTTAAGACATTTCAATTTCCCAAGAAGGTCATCAACATAGTCTTCGATAATTTTATGGATAAGGTCATAGAAGATGTAGGTCATAGGACATTGTTAGGTTTTACCAATGTTATTTAGTCTAAAAGGCATGAACCTATAGTATAAAGTCCCCCATAGGGTGATAAAGGTAGTTTTATGTTGATCTTTAGGGGAAATCATAATCTAATTGTAACTAGAGAACCCATTCATCAGAGATAACATCTCATGGCCATATGTAAAGTCAACTAGGTTGTTAATGTTTGGTAAAGGAAATTCATCCTTTGGGAAAGAAAATTAGAGGTCACAAAAGCCCACACAAATTTAAAGTCCCCATATGGCTTTGGTGATAGGTATGATGTTTAAGACCTATTAGGGATAGCCAATGGGTTGAATGAAATTGATGGATAGGAGATGTTTAAGCTCTTCTTTGATGAGAAGGTTTATGTGAGGGTGTATTCACCAAAGTTTTTGTATAATGGGCTTGTCATCATGGTTGGTGACTATTATATGCAATCATAATTTCATGATGTACATGACTTAATCCTAAATCAGATAAGATAGAGCAAACCTACACTTTTGATTGGGTATACACTTATTAATCAGGAGCATGACTGATATGGGGATCCACTAGACCTGATTAAGGGATCACTTATATCACTTGTCACAACAAATCATGCTAGGAAGGGATCCAAGGCCTACAATCTAACACAATCACACAAAAACCCTAAAAGAGTCCTATGATTTGATATTTCACTTATGTTAACAAAGAAGAGAGTAAACTATTATAATAACAAGAAAAGTAAACTAATCTAGTGCCCACCATTATGGCACAATGTGAGGGGTTGGATGCAAATCAATCAAACATGTATAGGGAAATTCAAATAAATTAAGTATGGGTAACACCCTAATACATATAATATGAAGATTAATATTATTTGATCCAAACACTTATGCTACTTCTATCTAATAAAAGAGAGGAGGACATAGTTAGAATATACTTACCTGAATGTGAATCTGTCATGGTTCAATCTCTCCCTTGGCCAATGGGGCTTTTCAAGAGGTTGTTGTGGTTCTCAAGAATCACTTTGTTAGGCCAAAACATCCAAGACCTATCCCCAAGACTAGTTTTTCCAAATAAAAAACCTAAGCTAAGACTCCTCAAATAGAATGGTGGAAGATTAGATTATGAATAAGCATAAGAGAATAATAAATCTTGATTGTATATTATGAAAATAATAAAAATGACCTTGTATTTATAGGTAAAACTAACCCTAAAATCATCTATAAATGCTAGATATACTAGGTTGACCCGATCAACATAGCACATTTTTGGGCCAATGCCTAAAGTCTATGTTAGGTCGATCGAAAGGATAACAAACCTAAAGAGATAAAGTGACGCTAAACTACACTAGGTTGACTAGGTTGACCTAGTTTTTTAAATAGGTCAAAAGGGTGCCAAGCAAGGAAATGAAGGATAGAAAGATGAAAAGACTATAGGAATGTGAAAGGGAGGAGAAATATCTTAGGTAAAGGTTTTTAGAATATGAATGGATTGGAAATAATGTTGTAATAAGAGACAACAATCCTACGAAGTACCAAAGGTATGCCCACCCCTTTCCCAGTGTACCCCTTAAGGCATGTGCTCAAAGAGATTGAGTTGTGATGGGTTCTTGTAAGATGTAAAGCATTAGTATTCAATAAAAGTTTTAAAATATTATGTACACATATACCCCATTCAAATCTCACCATGTGTTACTAAGGTGTAATAGGGGATGGTGCTTTGAGAAAGAACATAAGGACACACATACAACTGATGCTAACAAAAATTGTAGTATTTTAGAAAGCATAAAATAACTAAAATTAAATGATATAAAATTAAACTAACTAAAAAGTAAATAGATAAAAAGTAAAACTAATGAATAACTTGACTTACCTTTATTGTGGGATGATTGTCAACTATGTTTTTAGTTTTGATTGTGTAGGGCATAGAGACTATTTTTGATAAACCCAAGAATACAAAACTAAGGAGCAAAAGAAAAATGCATGAAAAACTAAGTTAATTGGTGCTATATAGATGGGACGTACTTGTGAATTTAGTAAGCTAGGTGACAAGTGCTATGTTAGACCAAATGACCAATTCAAATAAGAGTAAATTGGGTAACCGAAAAGCCAAGGCTACTAAAGACCAAAAAACTCAAATAAGTAAACCTCAAGTAAGAAAAGGCAAACTCACCAATTCAAACTAAGGATACATGTCAGACAAGATGGTAAAAAGATGAATCAATGTAAATAAAAAATGGGTAAAACAAAATAAAAAGGGTAAAACAAGATTGATGAGTGAGCAGTAAACATCCACATCTCAATCATCAATGGAAAAAAGGAATGCATAAAAGGGAAAATAACATTACTAAGTGAGCAGTAAAAATCCACATTTCATGCAAGAATGGAAAAAAGCTAGAAACTTAGGTGTCTGTGATAGCAAGATAGCAAAAACAAATGGTAAATAGTAAGTAAAAAAAGTATAGAAATGGAAATTTTATGGTGTAAAAGAAAAAGGTGATCCATAGTTTCTCAAATATGTTGTCTTTCATCTAAAGATAGATAAAACTGAAACAAAGTAGCGCTAGCATGTTCTTAGGAAACGAAGAAGAAGGAATTTAAAGAAGAGGTAAAATAAATTTGGATATCAAGGGGGAGATGAAAAGGGTAGAGGGGAGAGTGAAGGAAAAACCAATGTATAAAAACTCTTTATCAAAGTCAAGACACTCAAATTTGGTTGGTCAAAACAAGAGGACTATTGACCTTAACAACTCTGAAGAACTTCTCTTAGTTACACAAGTCTTAGGTCAATAAATAGAGTGTATTGATCATCTCATAAAGGATATATGCATGAAAATTAAAATGGACCTACCTCCCCATAATGTGTTCCTCATTCTTTAGGACCCCTTATAGAGCCATTAGTCTACTATGAAGATTGGGTACTTGCATGAGAAAGTAGGTAGCACCATAGATTTTTTTTGATATCCCCTATTTCAATCTACTATTCTACCACACCCCAAAGGACTTTGGCTCTATGTGAAGCTGACTGTGGAGTTTGAGCTTTGATTATAAATAAGAGATGTGCTTGTAATCATGTATTTTAGTGTGATTTTGACTTCTAATATTTGTATGTTGCCTCTTAGATATCATTGCCTTTTGTTTTAAATTATTTGTTTTTTAGCTTTCTTGATGGATTTTTCTATTCCTCCTCTTTATGGATTTGAAAAACCAAACATGAGTGCTAAATATGACTTTCATTTCAAAACTTGGGACAAGTAGATTAGAGAGAAAAACTTCAAAGAGCATGGGGTCTAAGAGTCTTGTAAATCAAGGTGAAATGAAAGTGTTATCTTGACTTCAACCTTGTTTTATCTAATGTGGAGATGAAAGAAAAGGGAAATCAAGAGGAATGACACATGGAACAATTTGAATTACTTCAAATAGAAAAAAAATGTGAAAAAGGGTAAAGAGGGATACAATGATAGAAAAGGTGTGATTCATTATCATAAGACTGAGGAAAATGGAGGAAAACATGCTAACATACATTGTTTACAAATTCCATCTAGAAAAAGAAGCAAAAGCTAATGTCTAATAACAAGGATCACAAAGAACATGAAAAGAATGGTAATTTTATGAGGAGGGTTAGTTCCTATCCATGGTCTTACAAAGCAACAAATAAAATAAAATCCCAAGGGGAACCAAATCAAAATTGGTAAATAGAAGGAGAATGAAAAATAAGATAATGAAGACTATGGTACATCAAGAAACTAAAAGACCAAAAAAGGATGACTAAAGGTTTGTGAACAAGAGGGAACTACTACAGAGGGAGAGACTCATGCTTAAGTAACCAGTAAAAAGTATTAGATATACATAGATAGAAAGTATGATAATAAGGAAATGATTAGGCAAAGTATTTTTTGAGGAATTGAGCATTGGTGGGTTCCTTGAAAACATGGCCTTCATTGGTTTGAAGGCAATAAGTACTTAGACCAAGGATATCCTTAACTAAGTATGGGCCCTACCATTTTTTGGCATATTTACCTTATTTTTCATGGGTGTAGTCTAATTTAATGATAAGATCACCAAAATTAAATGTGTAGATTTTAACATGTTTGTTATGTTATTGGGAAATGTGAGCCTTATATTTACGGTTATGTTGTAAGACAAAGAGATGATGTTCATCAAGTAGATCAAGGGCATGAAGGTGAGATCACATAATTATTCATCAGGAATGATGCCATAAACAGATATGTGAAGACAAATAAGCTCAACTTCAAGAGGAAAAATTGACTCAAAACCATAGACTAGAGAAAATGGAGTTACTCCAATGGTAGTACAAATGCTAGTTCGATAGGTCTAAAGTGCGGGATAAAGATGAAGATGCCAATCCATATAGGTTTTATGAATTATATTTTGAAGAAATTTATTGAGAATATTATTAGTGGCCTTAGCTTGACCATTGCATTATGGATGGTAAGGCATGAAAAACTTGTGATTGATCTTAAATTTGGTAAAAGTTTGTTTGATATGTTTATTTTTAAAATTACCACCATTGTCAAAAATTATGGTGTGAGGAATGCCAAAATGGAAAATGATTTGGTTCAAAATGAATTTAGATATGGTAGGACTAATGAAATTAACAAGGGGCATGGATTTAACCCACTTGGTAAAGTACTTAATAGTACTAATAATAAAGGCATGCCCATTTTAGGAGTGAGGAAGTTTATCAATGAGATCGAATCCCCATGTGGAAAATAGCTAAGGAGATTTGATAGCTTGAATTTTAGCTAGTGGTGAATGAATGAGATCATCATGAAGATGAGAAGGATTACACTTTTTAGTATATGTAATAACATCTTTTTATAGAGTAGGCCAATAATAACCCATACATAGGCATTTGTGGGTTGTAACATGTCTACTATAGTGACCACTGCAAATGCCCCCATGTGCTTATTTAATTAGAGGATGAGCCTCATCTTGCATGACATAATGGAGCAAGCTACTTTTGGCATTACAATAATAAAGGATGTTATGTATAAATATGTACTTGAAAACTTATTTGTGAAGACATGTCTTTTCACGAGAACCCAAGGTAGGAGTATAAGTTTGACGTTTTAAGAATTGGATGATATATTGATATCATGAGCATTGTCAGATGATGACAACCTTGATGTGGTAGAAAATTGAATAATGAGGGTGGGTAGATGATAGAGAATTTATTATTTATATGATAAATAAGGATCATAAAGGACTTGATGTTGATGAGAAAGAGAAGTTGAAGAGGCAAGAAAATCAATAATGGAATTTTGATCTCTAGAAATAGGCTCAATTATAAAAGAGACAAAATCTTTGGCAAGAGTGATTGTAATTTGATGATCAACGATAAGGTTTTCACTTTTCCATTGATAGGCACTATTAACTTGATGTCAAATTAGTTGAGAAACACCTAAAGCATGAAGATATTGTATGTCTAAATCAAGATAAGCTCTCATACTTAATATAAGACTTCTTACTTGACCATATTATTGGTGACATCAAATATAAAATGGAAAGCTAAAGGAATTATCTTGCTAAGAGGAATAGTGAGAATGCAACCTGACCCAACTCCTTGAAGGCATTTAGCACCATCAAAGTGAAGGGTCTAAGTATGCTCATGTAAGTCAACATTAATTTTAGGCTCTTTGATAATTACCTTTGATTTAGTAGTATCAGAGGAATCAAAATATTCATCAAGTTGATTAGCTTCAAGATCAATGCTAAAGCTATGAAAATAATCTTTAAGAGAAATTTCTTGATTAAGACCTTCAATGTAAAGGATATTATCATTTGGAAGGTTATCTTGAAGGGAAGAAGTGGCTAGAATAGGAGCTATGAAAAGTTAGTCAGTTATGATTTTCCCTTTGATAAATTTTTGTGTGATGATGAAAAGATTGAATTACATAAGTAAGACCATCCACTTGCCAATTATATCTCCTGGAAGAAATGATTTGGAGTAGAAATTATGAAGGGGGTCAAAATTAATAATGATATAATTGGTTTGGTAAATCATGTAGTGATGAAGCTTTTCAGCTATGAAATAGATAGTGAGGCAATCACAATCAACTTTGGTATAACATATTTCATAATCAATAAAGCCTCAACTAATATAGTAGATGACATACTCCTTATATGTATCATCATATTGGGAAAGCATTTCCCCTACTAATATCAGTGTGGAATAAGTATGGAGCATCAAAGTTCTTTTATTGGAAGGAGGATGAAGTGTAGATGGATGAAGCAATGACTCATTCATATTATCAAATGATTTTTGACATGGATCCATCTATTCTAAGGATATACCTTTATTCAAAAGGGAATTAATAGAGTGAATTCGATAAGCCATCTTGGGAATGAATAATCTAATTACCCCAAATTTTCCTAAATAGGTATGAATATCAGGAATAGAATGAGGAATAGGCATGTTGATAATAACATTAATCTTGGTTGGATCAACATCAATGCCATGGAAAGAGACTAAGAATCCTAATAATTTTCTAGATGTAACTCTAAAGACACATTTGAAAGGATTAAGTTGGAATTTATATTTAATGAGATAGTCAAAGATGATGGCCAAATTAGAAAGATGATTTGTACAGTGTTTAGATTTGGTGATAAGATCATCCAAATGTGTTTCAACAATTTTATGGATGAGTTCATGAAAGATATGAGTCATTGCATGTTGGTAAGTGGCCCTAACAATTTTGAGACTAAACGGAATTATAACATAACAATAAGTGCCCCATTATGTGGTGAAAGTAGTCTTATGTTGGTCCTTGGGAGCTATATGAATCTGATTGTATCCTAAAAAACCATCCATATGAGATAACATTTCTTATCTAGTTGTGGAATCGACAATGGCATATATTGAAGGCAAAGGAAAGTTGTCTTTAGGACAAGCAATATTAAGATTACAAAATTAAATGAAAATAAAAATGATCATAGTGACCTTTTTTTTAATAGGAACAATATTGGAAACCCATTCAAAATAATCCATAAGTTTAATAAATTTAGCATTGATTAGTTTGATATTTCCTTATGGCATAAGTTGGTAACTTCAGGAGGAATTTTGTGTTGCTTCTGATGCACAGGTTTGGCATTAGGATAGGTAATGATGTTATGGACCAATATGCTATGGTCAATGCCATGCATGTCTTGGTAAGACTAAGTGAATGCCTCTTGATACTTATTAAAAATAGGCTGAAATTATCATGATTAGAGGGTGAAATTTCTTTGGAAACTATGATTAGTTGAGGGCACGAGGGAGTACCATATTCGATATGATTTTTTTATTAAATAAGTATGACATTACCATCTTGAAAGTGGTATGGTGCATTGGGTCAAGATGAAATTGGATTAGTTTTGATATCAATGCTAGTGATAAAGTTGTTGAAGCAAGGAGTTTTAGTTTTAAAATTTCCAAGTTTTTGATGTTGCTAGGGGACTTGAGGTTCATGGGCATAAATTAACTGAAGAATAGCTTCATCACTAGGAAAAGTAGGAAGAGGAACAAAATACTCAACATCTAATTCTAGATCTAAAATTTGGTTATTGTGTTGATCATATTCAGAATGTATTTGATGGACATCAGTTGCCTTGGCATCAAGTGTGATTTCAAGAGTAGAAGTAGATGGAGTATTGATGGGTTATTTGATGGGAAAAGGGTTAGATTCAATGGGAGGATTTGAAGGAGGTAAAGAAAATGAAATTATTTACATAGGTTTAAAAGGTGTGATTTGATTTTCCACCTAAAGAGAATTGATAAGAGGAGGATTAATAGGAAGCACATAACCCTCAGGTTCAAGTTATTATCTACATAAATGGTATACACATCATGATTGAAAGCATGAATTTGAGCTAAGGTCTTTTGATAATTTAATACATCTAATTCTATAGATTGAGCTTGGGCCATGATATAGTTATCATCATATGTGGGAGAAATTGTGCATGCTTGAGATCCAAGAGGATATTTAGAAGGAAAAATCCTAATATTACTAAATGTTTGAGGAGACATGGTGAGAGGATCTTGAAATAATATAGCCACTCCAAAATCACTACAAGTAAAAGCATATTTAGATAAAGATGGCTCTTGAGCATTTCATGGAGGTGGAAATTGGTAATCTAATCCATGAGAGGAATGGTATGATCCCTTGGCAAAAGAAAAGGAGGAAGCCACTCTAATTTATATGGAGGTAATTTGGTGGTGTTGTAACTATGTTTTAATTCATTGGGCTCATCATCATTAGAATCCTCTAAAGTGACTTGTAAATTAGGATTTATATTAATGAACTCAAGTAAATGAGCATTATTAATTTTAGGGATCATAGGAACATGATATTGTGATTTTGGAATAGGTAATTAGATACTCCATGGGTTGGGATTGGCTTCATGCTTATAGCATTTTTTGTTATATATAAATTTAATGCATTGACTATTAAAAGAAGCAATGGCTCTCATTTGATGAGTACATGGATGACCAAGGAGTATGTTATAAGATAAAGGAATATCAATAACCATGAGTTTGGTTTGAATTGTCTTAGGACCAATGGTTAAGGGAAGCCATATACAACAAAGTGATTTTTGATTAGTCTTATCAAAACCATGACAAGTAATATGGGTTTGTTTAAGATGACCTTGGTTATAACCAAGTTGTTTTAGAAGACATAAAAAAGTCACATTAATACCAAACCCCTCATCAACTAGAATTTTCAAATAAGGGTGGTATTAATTACTATTTTGATGAAAAGATGCGGATCATTAGCACAAAGGAGTATTTCATCATTAATCATGTCATCTTCAAGGAATTCAATGGAAGGCTTGGAAGAGGGACACATAGATTCAATGGTATTAATGTTAGTTGATTGATAATTAGTAGAAGGTGGTTCTTCATATAAAGAAGATGGATCTTTAATCTCTTGGAGTGGTTATATAAGGAATTTACGATGATAAGGTGAAGTATGAACCAAATCCATAGGATGAATTTTACATGGCATAAAGTTAAGTTCTTCAAGAAAATTCTAATGAGATTTAGAAGAAGAGTCACAAGGTTTAGAAGATAAATTAGACTTTGGATGAATCGATGTGGCTAGATGATCAGAAGGAGGAATTTGTTCCTCAGGTTCTTCCAATTTAATATTGATAGTGGTAGTATCTTTAATAAATTGTTCCTCCAAATAAGATTTCTTAGGCTTGGTAACAAGATCTTTGTGAGCTAGTTTTTGATGATAGTTGAACTTAGCCATATTGACATATTGAGAGTTGTTAAAGTATTGGTCATAATCGGTGTCAATTACACAAACATCCTTGGAAGTTGATTGATTATGGGAAGAAGATTTTTGGTTATTAGATGTAGAATATTTATAGGATTTTCATTTTTGAGAAGCATTAGTATATTCTTGATGATGATTTTTTATCATGGTTTCATGGTTGAATGAATCACCAAACATGTAAGGAACAACACATTTAGAAATCCTTATAAAAGATTCATGAGAATGCCTAATGTTGGCATGAAACCAACAAAAAATATTGGGATCATACCACTTAGGAGGAGAATTAGGATATATGAAAGGTTTAGAAGGTGATAAAAATTGTCTCATTTGATGTATCGAAAGAGGTATGTGAGATGGTAAAGGAATATAATTTTTGGAAACTCCTAGTTTGGTTTGAGAAGTGTTACTAATTATAGCATTGAATTTTTGAAAATATCCTTTAATAAGTTTAGAATTAGATTCTAATTGATTCATAAAAAATTCTTACCATTTAGCTTGGTCAAGAGCTTCATTAAGAGGTTGAGGAGTAAAGGTTCAAACCTTGTATTGAATAATGGGAGTTAAAGTGGTGATAAAGAGTTTGAATAGGTTATTATCAGACATATTATGATCATCTTTATGAGCTAAGGATTTCCATTTTTTAATAAATTCATGAGATGATTCATTAAGAGATTGCTTAACATTTATAAAATGGCTAAGACAATTTTCAAGAAGATCATTGTGTTGAAACTCTTTAACTAAAGGATTGACTGAATCTTCAAGTTTCCAAATAGAATGTTGGGGTAATTGATTATACCATTATAATACATCACCAGTGAAAGTTTTAACTAAGAGTTTATTAGTAGAAAATGTATTGGTTTGGATCCACTCTTTGTAGAGATTACCAAAGGCTTTAATAAATGAGGTGGGGTCTTAAGTCCCATCATATTTTATAGTTGGTGATATGTTACCAATGTTAATAGATACAATGAAGGGAAATAAAGGCTCATCTTGAATGGTTTGAAGCATCTTGTTATTCATCATTGGTTGAGGAAGAAAATTATCTAAGGCATCTCTAAGAGGTGGAGGAATGCAGTTAGGATTAGCTTGAGGATGCATGATTGGAAGTTGATTAGCCACATTGATCAAGTGTTGTTGAAATTGCATCATTTGATTGGTATTATATTTTTATATAATTTTAATTTGTTGAATCACTTGATCTAATAATTGGGTTGTATTAGGTGGTGGGTTGGTGTTAGAAGGATAACTCTCCAAATTGGTGTTGGGGGGAGGATTATTAGAAGGGTTGTTAGTGGGATTGTTAAGTAAACTTGTGTCAATCACTCCCACATTAATTTGAATATTTTGAAAGGTTTCCTTGTAGGTGTAGAAAGTATTGGATCCATAAACTTCATATTGAGGTGTTATTTGAACCATGTTATAATTTGTAGATGAAGGAGGAAAATAAATGCCTCAAGAGTGATGGTGTTCTTGGGAGGAAAAGAAAGGGATAAATGAACATCTCATAGAGGATCTAAATGGATTAAGACTGTGAAATTTTTTTTTGATAGGAGACCTCATTCTGACCAAAGGGAAATGAATGCGATGTAAATTAGAAGAGGTAAAGAGTTAGGTTGATAAATAGGGAAAGCAGGAAACAAAATTGGGTTAACCAAGTTGACCTAGTCTAAAAACATGACTTGTAGACTATACTGGGTCAACCAAGTTGACCTAGCATAATGAACAAGGGAAAAATATAGGGTCTATGATTGTACAGGGTTGACTATGTTAACCTAGTACAATAGATAGGGAAAAGTAAAAGATTGATGACAAGATGGGAAATAGAACAAGATAATTTTTTTAGCTAATCTACAAAATTAAATACTGAAAACAAATAGACAATCAATTGAATTGATGTTGCCTAATCCAATTGATGCACATAAAGCAAAACCTTACACCAATATTGGATAATGATTTTTTTTTCACAGATAATTGAGTAAAGAGAAAGAAGAAAACTTGGAAAGTAAGGCTAGCTAATTGTTCAACCTAGAATGTTAATTAGACTATTAAGAATAATTTTAAATGATAGAGAGTTGGTTATAAGCAAGGTACTAGATAGTAATCTATGGATGATTTTAGGTGAGTTTAAGATGAAAGGGATTGTAGTGGAAATGATAAAGGCTTGGTATTGGGGCCTACCCCTTCACTTCACACATCACAGTGATAAGGGTGTCAGGTGCTGAGCCAAAATATACCATTAACCATGATTTATACTTGATCAAAGCATCAAATTGGCTTCCCTTTTGGTGATGAAATCTAAGTAGGTTAGCTTGGGTAGTCAAATGTTAAAATGCTTATTGATGTTATGTGATTTGGTTTTGTGTGCATAAAATAGAAATAGTGAAACTAAGTGGTTAATTAAAAACCTCTTGATTAGACTATGTGAACTATTCTAAACATGTAAACAACTAAAATAAAGATGTGATTAACATATAAGGTGAATTCTAACTTTGAAATAAGGTATAGTGAAATCATTATATGCACAACATATAGAATTAGGTTGACAAGGTTGAGGTAGTACTACTAAAGACAAGGTCTGGAAAACCTACTAGGTCAACTAGGTTAACCTAGTTATTTCAAACAACACATAGAACTAAGTCGACTAGGTCGATCTAATTGGCTATGCAAGTGTAGTTTTAAAGACTACAAATTTGAAAGGAAAGTTTAGCGTAAAAAGAGATAGATAATAAAATATTAACCTTAATGGTTCAAATATGGAAATAAAAGAGATTATTGATTAAGAGCCTTAGATAAAATTGATCCAATCTATAGAATTGGGTCAAGCTGGTCGATCAAACTATACAGGAACCTATTACAAAAGTTAAAAAAGTGTACTAATTCAACCTAGTTGACCTATTAGGTTGAACTGGAAGTTTAAAAAATGTTAAAAACTTGTACTAGGTTGAGCTAATTGATCCAGTTGCTTATTCCTATGCATAGATACAAATAATTGGGTCAATAGAATCAAAATAGTATGTCAAAATATGATAAAAATGATGATAAAAAGAATGAAATAAGTGAAAGAAACTTTGTAAATGTTAGTTTCCCATAAGGTTCACTAGAATGTATGCAATCAAAATTGCATGATGTACATGAATTAATATTGGATTGGATAAGATAAATCACACCTACACTTCTAATTGGGTATACACTTATTAAGCAAGAGCATGACCAATATGGGGATCCATTAGATTTGATTAGGGGATCACTTGTATCTCTTGTCACAACATATCATGCTAGGAAGGTTTCCAAGGCCTATAGTCTAACACAATTACACAACCCTAAAAGATTCCTATGATTTGATATTTTACTTATGTTAACAAACAAGAGAGTAAACTATTCTAATAATAAAAAAGTAAACTAATCTAGTGCACACCAAAGCTTGTAACACAATGTGAGGGGTTAGATGTAAAGAAATCAATTATGTATAGGGAACCTAAAATAAAGTAAGTATGAGTAACACCCTAATACATATAGTATGAAGAGTAATATTATTTGAGCCAACACTTATGCTACTTCTATATACTAAAAGAGAGGAGGACAAAGTTAGAATATACTTACCTGAATGTGAACTCATCATGACTCAATATCTCCCTTGGCCAATGGGGATTTATAAGAGCTTGTTGTGGTTCATAAGGATCACTTTGTTAGGCCAAAACATCCAAGACTTATCCACAAGACTAGATTCTCCAAATAAGAAACCTAAGCTAAGAATCCTCAAGTAGAATGGTGGAAGAGAAGATTGTGAATAAGCATGAGTGAATAATAAATCATGATTGCATATTATGAAAATGACCTAAATGACCTTGTATTTATAGGTAGAACTAATCCTAAAATCATCCAAAAATGTCAATTGTACTAGGTCAACCTGATCGACCTAGCACATTTTTAGGTTAATGCCTAATGTCTATGTTAGGTTAGCTGGAAGGCTAACAAACCTAAAGAGCTAAAGTGACCCTAACTGCACTAGGTTGACTAAGTTGACCTAGTTTGCTAAATAGGTCAAAAGGGTGCCAAATAAGGAGAAGAAGGATAAAAAGAGGAAAAGACTAGAGGAATGTGAAAGGGAGGATAAATAGCTTAGGGAAAGGTTTTTATAATATGATTAGATTAGAAATAATGTGGCAATAAGAGACAACAATCCTACAAAGCACCAAAGGTTTGCCCACCCCTTTCTTTATGCACCCCTTAAGGCATCCACTCAAAGAGATTGATTCGTGATGGGTTCCTACAAGATGTAAATTGTCAATATTTTATAAAAGTTTAAAAATATTATGCATATATAACTATGTTATGGGTAGAAATAGAGGGGTCAATTCCTAGCATGTCACTGTAAGACCAAGCAAATGTTATATTTTGGTCTTGTAAGAAGGAGGGTGTTAAGTGCTTAGCCAACATATACTGATTACCAGAGATTCTACTCAACCAAAGAGTGAGTTGGTTCTCCCCTTGGTGATGAAATCCATGTAGGATAGTTGGGAAAGCTGACTGCTAGGTAATCAAAACCCAGTTGGGCCTTATGTTAATGTTTGATACTTGATTAGATGTAAGTGGTTTGGTTTTGTGTGTGTGATAAGAGTGAAGCTATGATTAATTGACTTGATTAATTAAGCTATGTGAGATAAAATAAGTAAGAAAATAATGTATGCAGTCAATTTTAAGCCCAAAATAAAATTTTGATTTCATTGTATGAGCAAAAAATAAGAAGAAAGAAGAATCTAGATGTAACTATTAACCCAAGAAAATACTCAAGGGTCCCAATAGGTGTGATCTAAGAAGCATCTAGATGTTTCAAAGAAATTTTTCTTATATTCTATAGAGGAAAGAGAAAATAAACTCAAGAAGGGTATGATTAGTAGAACCTGATATGTTGTGCACCTGTTGATCTAGATGATTGTAAATACTCCTCTTTGGTTTGGGAAAAATGACCTATAGATAAGAAAGCACTCAAATAAATGGTTTGATTAGTTAGATAGTAGGGTGGATTGCCTAGCAAGCTAGATCCAAGAAGAATGACCTTCCTCAGAGGTTATCAATCCATGCTTTTAAACATTCAAGTTTTGAAAGATGGAGTACTTGCATATATCACAAAAAATACTAAAATGAAATACAAGGAGTATTTGATAAATGAATAGATGAATTTGATTAATTATATAAATAAATAGTAGTAATGAAGAGAGGAGGTTCTGGATCATCTAGATGGATAGAGGGGATTTCTAAATCCTTGAAGGTAACAAGGTTGGAAAACTATAGAGCTCTAACAAAAGCTACTAAAGGTTGAGGGTTTTCTAGCCTAACATTTATATACTATAATGCTTCTATCATTTCTTGGTAATGATGAAGTGAGGTATTGATCAGTTCATATAAACTCATTTTCATCAATGTTTGGTGAAGTTATTTCATAACTACTCATTGGATTGATTTGGATGGGTTGGATTGAGAGGGACCTAAGATGGACACCTTTAGTTTGGTTGAAGGTGGTTGGTGTTGGATAGCTGGTTAGGTCATGAAAGAGGGATATGTCCATAGAATGGACACCTTTGCTTTTACTTTATCCTTGGGTTGAGCCTATGATAGTGTGACCACATGGATGGTATAGATTGGGGGAGGAGTTAGGCTGGATGATTGCTTTGATTCTTCTTTACTCTAAGGTGAGAGTATAGGAGTAGGTAGGTATTCATTGATGGCTATTGGTTCTTGGATTAGTGTTGGGATCATGAGAGGCTCATCTAATAATAAATCATCCTCATGATATAGCTGATGGGCTATCACTTGGAGGGCCTTGTAGTTCTTCATGTCATGCCCAAGTGTCCTATGGTATGTGTTGGTTGAATATTTTGTCTATCAGTGTACTGATAAACAAAATAGGTCTTATCAGCTAAAGTAGGAAGATTAGTCATCCAAATGTGTAAGTTTATCACATCAGAAGGAGACTGCTCTCTCCTCTCATCAAGGGGAGGTTCCTTGTGGATATGTTATATATATGTATAAACAAAAAATAATACTCAGGGATAGGACAAGCCATCCATCTCTCTTTCTTCAAAGATGATGTGTACAAAATAAAGGAAAAACTCAAGGGAATGATAGAAAACACTCCTCTTCTTTTAGAAGAACTATTCAGCTAGCCATAAGAATACTCTTCGAAATAAAAATAGAACTTAACTGAGGGTATGGTAACCAGTAAATTGAGACATAGCACAAAGTCTATACCTGAAATGCTCAAGAGTAATATATGAAGGACAATGAAAGCTCAAAGTCTTTTCAAAGTCCTTTAAACAACAATGAAAAGAAAACACACTGAAGGCAACTATGGGAGCACAAAGTGTCTCCACAGTTGATTCTTCAGGACACCTTCCTGACTAATTTTACTAATCCTGCTTGTTAAATTAATGGAATAGAAAATATATCACAGCACAAAGTCTGAAAAAGTCCCTTGCTTTCTTATTCCATTAACAGAATATCATCAATAGACTGAGTAGAAAGTCTCAATGATGCCTCTCAATTTGGGTAGAGTTTCGTTCAGATTGTCAAAAAAAGAGATATTTACAATGAAAGAAAATCCCTTATATAGTCACTTTAAGGACTCGAGAATAGTAATACATCATGATGCATTGGGAATTGTTAGGAAGATAGGCTAGAACTTTGGGGCATTTTACCCATTTGATCTTCTCAATGTAGATGTAATAAGCCACGCAATTAAAATATTACAAATTTCAATGTCCACTTGGCAATCTGATCTTGTCTTCATCGTTCCTCCTTTTTTGGCAAATTGAATCGAGTCCTGGATTCATTCGTTGTTCTATCTTTCCTCACTTTTTGCTGGTTTTGATCTTGAATTCTAGGAATGCATCCAGGTCTATAAATCCAAAGGATCAATGACTATTTCATGGGCTTTAAAATTGACGTTTGCATGCCTGTCAATGTGCTCTCAATGACTAGTTCATTGTCCTAAATTTGACATTTTTAGGGGCATCACCCCTTGGTCTTCTTTCAGCTTTTGGATTTGTATTCTTCCAGATTGGACTTGCCCTTTTGGGCCTTGAGAAATGACTTGTGTCGAGTTAGAATAGCCTTTTACTTTGGCCATCGAGAGTCCTCCACAAGGGCACCTACCCTTCGGGGTCCTTCGGTAGCCCTTTGCCTTGACAGTTCCCGCAGACAAATCCCCAGGATTTCTCCCATGAAAGTTCCCCACAGACTATCCTTCAAGAAAATTCTTAGGTGTTTTCTTCTGTGGGTAACTTCTATGGACATTTATCTCATAGAAAATTCCCGTGGACAAAAGTCTGGGGAAATTTGTTCCGTAAAGTCTTTGACTGGTCTTTGGATCTTTTAAGCTCACAGTCACTTAGAATTATTTCAGACTTTTATCCAAAGGAATTCCTTTGGACAAAAGTCTGAAGGAATTAAGTATTAGCTAATTTTAATATGCCTTAAACAAATTCGAGAAAGAATTACCTTTTAGCTTCCTTGAAAAATGACCCTTCCAAAGGGTGATTTTATTGATTAAGTGTCCTCTGTAAGGACACTTGTCCTTCAGGAAGTTTCCTTTTGCATTAAACTGCCCCTTTGAACTTTGACGTTGAACCAATCGATTGAACAAAAAATGGTTCAAGCTGATGGTTCAATGAATGAAACAAGCCGATGAACTTGCCTTTGAACTAATAGTTGAACCATCTCATTGAACCAATCGGTTGAACCAAGGCTTTGAACCAAAATGGTTCAAGCTAATGGTTCAAGCCAATGAACTAAGTGAATGAATCTGTTGTTGAACCTGTTCATTGAACCAAGACATTGAACCAAAGGATGAACTGAAAGAATGAACTGAGTGAACTATTTGGTTAAACCAAAAGACATTGAGTGAAATAAAGCATTGAACTGCTTGGTTAAACTGAGCCATTGAACTGTTCCTTTGGTTGAACCCGCCATTGAACCTTGAACTGGTTGAACCTTTAAACCAAAGTGGTTCAATGGTTCAAGCTGCCTTTGATTTGGCCAATTGTCTTGAAGTTGATGAACCAATTGAAGTGATTGAACTTTTAACCTTTATGAAGTGCTTAACTCTTGCCAAAGACTTTGAACTTGTTGAACCTTGAACCCGTTGAAGATTTGAACCAAAGTGGTTCAATGGTTCAAGTCTCTTTTTGTACTCAGATGCTTGTCGATGAAGATTTTCAATTGAACCAAAGTTCTAAACTAATCCCTGAAAATGACTAAGTGTTGAAAACTGATTCTTTTGACTGAAACCACCTGTAAAAACCTTTGAACTTGTATAGATGAACCTAGTTTTAGAATCTGAAGACACAAAGTCCGTAGAAATCAACATGTAAAACCCATTGAACTTGACTTGCAAAGTCTGTAGATTTTCTGAGAAGCTTGGAAAATGAGGAATCTGAATGTCTAGGACAAATTTTTGGAAATGGAAGATACAATTTTGGTATGTAGGACCAAAATAGTTCAAATGTTGTCCCAAAAATGACTGCTACTTTTGGGGGACAATAGTTGGCTCTAGTTGGGAAACTTCTGTCAATTGCAAAATGAATTGAAAGGAGTAAAATCCAAAATCTCCAGTGTCTTCATGTGTACCATTGGGATTCAAAGTCATGCTACCCAAAAATGAAAGGCATCAAAAAAGAAAACAAACAAAACAAAATAGAATTAAAACTGTACAAATATACATATGCAATGATTCGATACTTCAAGAATTGAAGTGTTTCAGATGCTGCCCATTGTGAGGCAGAGAAAAGAGTGTGCCATCTTGGTATTTCAACAAAAATTTATTTTCAACCATGTGATGATGAATTATGAATGGGCTTCTCCAAAGGGAGTCAAACTTTCCATGCATCCCCTTTGGTTCTCTTCTTTTGTCCCACAGCAGGACTTGATCCCCAATCTGGAAATCATGATTTTTGGCCCTCTGATCAAAGAGTTTCTTTACCAGACTTTGATGAGCAGCAATTCTATCCACCACCATGGTTCTCTATTCCTCTAGCTGAGTCAGGCACATGATTATTTTGTCAAGAGAGCTCTCATATGTCTGATCTTCAATGGCCTTCGCCAATTTCAATGCTGGCAACTCTAAGGTAATTGGTATCTCAACATTCATATCGTAAAGAAGTTGAAAAGGGGACATACCAATTGCCCTTTTTGGTGTGATCCTGTCTGCCCACAGAGCATCAACCAATGCTTTATGCCATGTCCTTTGATTATCATTTTCTAGCTTTTTGATAATAATTACCAAATTCTTATTTCTAGGCTCAACTTATCCATTCCCTTGTGGAAAATAATCAGAAGAATGAGAGAGTGTAATTCTATAATGAAAATAGAATTGTGTAATCTCTTGAGAGGTGAAACAAGCTGCATTATCAGTAACAATTTTGAGTGGAACTCCAAACTTGGAAATGATATTTTCTTTGAGGAAGTTGCATACAACTTCTGAAGGAGTATGCTTAGTTGGGATTTCTTCCACTGACTTGGTGAAATAATCAGTTACTATAAGGACATAATCATGTCCAGCACTTGAAGATGGGTTTATTATCTCAATAAAATCAAGTCCCCATTGCTGGAAAGGTTCCTCTATGATTACTGATTTGAGAGGCAAGGCAGCCAACTTGGGTCTTCTAATAAATTGCTGGCAAAGTTCACATTTCTTCACCCACTTATGTGCATCTTGGAAAAGAGTTGGCTAGTAATACCTAGCTCATAGAATTTTGTGAGCAGTCACAGGAGCAAAAAAATGTCCTCCATAGGCCAAATTATGGAAAGATTTCAAGAGCAGGGTTTGCTGTTGTTTGTCTACACAGTGAAGGAATAATCCATCTATGCTTCTCTTGTACAGGACGTTGTCTCAAAGGACAAAATTGGTAGCTTTCAACCTGATAGTCCTCCTTTCTTTGTAAGACAAATGAGTATGACATTCACCATAAGTCAAAAAATAGGCAATATCTAAGTACCATTCATTGGTAGTGGAGACAAAAAGAACTGTTGGTGTATCTTTCACTTTAGCTTCTTCATGAGGTATATCTTCTGGCTTATTATCAGCTATTAGTTGGCAAAGGCCTTTACCTCTGACTAGCTTTGTTGGCTTGATATCTAGATCAAATTCTTGGATCTTTGCAGTCTAATTACCTCTCTTTGTGCCAAACTCCTACTGAGTTAATATAGACTTGATTGTAGTGTCAAGAACTAAGGCAGTAGTATGTGAATTCAGAATATAGAAGCAGAAATGTTTGACTACTTTTACCAAGGCATAGGCATGTTTCTCTATATTTGAATACTTCATTTCATGAGTTTTGAGAGGGTAACTCATGAAAAAAATAGGGGATTCCATACCTTCCTTGTCTTGTTGAACAAAAATCACTGAAAGAGTATGCTCAGATGCATAGCTGTATATGATAAAGTCTTTGTGATAATCTGCACAAACCAAGGTAGGGGCGTGAGCAATGGTAGTCTTGATATCTTGAAACATTGATTTGCCTTCTTTAGTCTAGCTGAAGGTAGTCTTCCCTTTCATCATGTTCACAATATGTCTTGTCTTCTCAGCAAATTCAAGATTGAATCTCTGTAAGAAATTCACTTTTTTGAAGAAAGAGTGAACAACATTTTTACTTGTAAGCAAATTCAACATTTGAATAGATTTGACTTTGTCTGAGTCAATCTTTATGCCTTCTTTGGACACAATGTGTCCAAGGATTTTCCCCTCTATCACTCCAAAAATAGACTTCTTAGGATTCAAGGAAATACCATTCTATCGGCAGCGCTCCAGCACTTGTTGTAAGTGGCGTACATGATCAAATCAATGCTTTGAAAAGATAGTTAAGTCATCAAAATATACCACTATGAATTTGCTAATCTCATCTTTGAAAGCCATGTCCATAACTCTTTGAAAGGTAGCACCAACATTTATTAAATTGAAAGGCATTCTTTTATATGCAAATGTACCCCAAGGTGTGATGAATGCAGTCTTGTGTTGGTTAGCTTCACCAACTTCAACTTGATTATAACCTAAGAAGCCATCCAGCATTGATAACATTTCTGATCTTATTACTATTTGAAGCACTTGATCCATGATTGGCAAAGGGTAATTTTCTTTCAAAGATCATTGATTCAGATTCTTGAAATCTACACAAATGTGGATTTCACCATTTTTCTTCCTTATAGGTACTATGTTTGCAATCCATCTAAAATGATGGATTGGGAAGATAATTCTAGCATTTAACATTTTTTGTATCTCAGACATAATAGTACCTAAATTTTTTGGATTGTATTGTCTAGATTTCTACTCATAGGGCATTGAATCAGCCTTGAGAGGAGTATGATGGCAGATTTTATCAGGTCTACGAGACTTTAGGTCTTCATAAGAATATGCTAAGACATCAATGTATTGATAGAGTAAAGAGGTGAATTTGAATCTTTCTTTAGGGGTGCAACACTTACCAATGTTGATCATCTTGGGATTTTCTTTGTTGGTCAGATTTACTTGGTCAAATCCCTACGAGAAATTTGAATCTGTTTGTTATTGTTTGACAAATCTATCATGCTGGTCAAACAGCTTCTCAAGAGAAACTAGGCCTTTAGGAATTTTGTTTCCTTTCAATTGTAGGAATTCTTCATTTACATCTGAACTATTTTTAGAAATAGATTCAGACATCTGAGATTCGTTGCCTTCAAAATATAGCTATTCAAAATTGTCTTTTCATTCCAAGAAGGCAATGATCTGATGATCATCATTGAATATTTGCCAATGATCAGCATTGTCAAGAACACTTGGCCTATATACCAGCTCAATGGTATATTTGTCTTTAAAATTTGAATGAGGAACTAAGAGAGTTCTTGAAATAGTAAGTGCATCAGCTCTGTCATTAGACTCTCTAGGTATGGCAGAAATGTTGAAAGCGTCAAAGATTTCAATTTGGTCCCAAACTAGGTTATGGTAGTGGCGTAACCTCTCATTCTTGGTCTGATATAGATTTCTCACTTGACAAACCACTAATTTAGCATCCCCTTTGGCATGACAAAACTTGATGCCTCTTTCTTGAGCAACCTTCATGCCTAGCAACAATGATTCATATTTAGTTGTATTGTTAGTGTTGATTAATTGTAATTTATAGGATGAAGGAAACATATCTCCTTGAGGAGATATCAAGACAATTCCATCTCTTGAACCAGTAGAGGAATAACTACCATCAAATTCTAGACTCCAAATTTCATCAGACATTGACTTTACTTCAGACTTTCCCTCATTAGAGATGGAGGGCCCTTCTTCATCTGTATATAAAAAGTAGTTACCCACACCTATGGGTTCAAACAGGATTTGAGCTTCAGGAGTTAATGTCTTGGTAACTACGTATTTTGCTTCTTTTTCAAGAAGTAATCTCTTCATCATGCCTTGGATAGGGATCCTTGCCTTAGATAGATCCATGTTTAGTTCTCTTCCCATGTCCTTGCAGAAATTTTGTTCAAGCAAAATGCCATAAGGTGCTGGGACATTAGCCACAAAGACAGTCATATTAATCCTCTTGTCTGGAAAGGCTGCGAATACAAATTGGGCATCTTTGATTTGCCCCAACAATGGTACTTACTTGTTCTCCATGGAGAAACATCTCCCAAATGTCTTGGTCAGTGTGAGACCAAGAGACTCAGTGACTTTAGTAGGCATGACATTGTCAAATGCACCTGAGTCTATAATACAGTTACTCAGCTTGTGGCCATTGATTAACAGGGAAACATAGAAGGGTTCTATTTTTCTAGGAGCAGCTGGAGGACTAATGATCAGATTATTTGGAATAGGCATGTTCTTTAGAGAATCAAGAATTATTTTTTTAGCCTTTTGTCTTGCAGGGATGCTCTAATTTTTAACATATTGAACTAGCTTATTCAGTTGATCTGGATTAGACTGAAAGTATTCAAATTTAGACATATATATTTTTGCCTTTTTGACATGATCAATTATGTCAAATGGCTAAATCAAGCTAGGTACAAAGAAAGGTACTTCAACTTTTTGAGTTTTAGGAAGGATGGGAGGTGGGCTGGTTTGAGAATTGGGAGTAGAAGGTGAAGGACAAATAGATGTATTTACCTTTTGGGTAATGACCAGATATTTTGGCTGAAAAGGTTGATTAGTTTCATGCTTGATAATTGTGACTGTTGGCTATGGTTGCTCTTCTATCTTCTCTTTATCAGCCTACTAGACTGATTGGTTCTTGGACCTGGTAAACACTGCATATGATCCATCTAAAGCTTCTCCTTTGCTTATGGGTTCATCCTAGTAATTCAAGAAACCAATGTGGGAGTCATCAACTGATTCTTCTTGATTGTCTTCAATGATATTAGCATCATTTTCTTGATTCAATTCAAGCTAGAAAGAAAACTTTGATTATGTTTTAAGGTATCCCATTATTTAATTGATTGGAGGAGCTTCCAGGGCAAGTTTCCCTTGTGGGGGATGAAGGTGATTTTGTTGTCCTTGGTTTCTAGCAATATTGCCTTGATATAACTGATTTGGGAATGTCCTTCTATATGTAGGAGCAGAAGACATTCCTTGAGCCATTTACTTTTTGAGAGCAAGTAATTCATTTACTAATTTCTACACCATTGGATTTGTGGTGCTTGTAGATGCAAATTCAGAAGATGATGAAGCTCTATTTCTAGTTGGATCTCTTCTTATCTTTCCTGCTAAGATGAGATCATCTTCTAATTTAGTGGCCAAAAGTTGAGCTACAGTGAGATCTATTTGACCAGCAAGTCTCAAGAGAAAACTGACTTCAGGTAGCTGAGAATTAATGAAAAAGCATTTGAGATTCTCAGCTATAGGTCTAGTAATTATAGGGATTTTGTTTCTCAATTTGTCAAATTTAGCTATGAAGTCTCTCATAGGCTCATGAGGCTCTTTCTTCATCTATGTAAGTTGAGCCAGAAGTGTATGTGCATCTTCTGTAGGTTTGAGTCTGGCTTCAAACTTAGCTTTAAGAGTATTCCAATTAGTCACAGACTGAGCTTGTAGATGGTAAAACCAATTTGTAGCAGCACCTTGTAGTGTTTCAATAAAAAGCCTAACTGCTACATCTTTAAACTCTATTCTGATTACTCTACAAGCTATATTGAATGCTATAATGTGTTCATCAGGATGAACTTTCCCATCACCATAGAATTTAGGGTAATTCTTCCTAAAATTGTGTGGAAGCTCATGTAGAGGAGGAGTTAGATTGAGAGGACCAAAAGCATTACCCTAAGGGCCTTGAAATGCCATTATAGGATTCTGAAAAGGAGGGATAACAAATCTCAAAGGGGTAATTATAGACATAGTTTTATCAACAACAGAAGTAGATACTTCGTCTAGTAATAGAGATTTGGCTTTAGTAGGAGGAAATCTCTTGGTTTGTTAGAGATGAGATGGTGAAGGAAATAGATCAAAATCACTTTGTTGTACCAACTTGAACATAGGGTCAATGATACCTTTAGCCCTTTGGCTTCGTGTATACCTTGAATTTGCCCAATTGTAAAACAAAAGTGGAAAAGAATTGACCTTGCTTCAATTAAAACTTGGGGCTTTAAACTATGTGTTCTTTCCCTATGAGTGTGGACGTGAATGAATAGGCTATAAATGGATAATGGGTATTTCCCTAGCAGAGTTGCCAAAAACTGTTGGTTGAATATTTTGTCTATCAGTGTACTGATAAACAAAATAGGTCTTATCAGCCAAAGTAGAAAAATTAGTCATCCAAATGTGTAAGATTATCACATCAGAAGGAGACTGCTCTCTCCTCTCATCAAGGGGAGGTTTCTTGTGGATATGTTATATAAATGTATAAATAGAAAATAATACTCAGGAATAGGACAAGCCATCCATCTCTCTTTCTTCAGAGATGATGTGTACAAAATAAAGGAAAAACTCAAGGGAATGATGGACAACACTCCTCTTCTTTCAAAATAACTATTCAGCTAGCCACAAGAATACTCCTGGAAATAAAAATAGAATGTAACTGAGGGTATGGTAGCCAAAAAATTGAGACACAGCACAAAGTCTATACCTGAAATGCTCAAGAGTAATATACGAAAGACAATGAAAGCTCAAAGTCTTTTCAAAGTCTTTTAAACAACAATGAAAATAAAACACACTGAAGGCAACTATGGGGGCACAAAGTCTCTCCACAATTGAATCTTCAAGACACCTTCTTGACTAATTTTACTAATCCTGCTTGTTAAATTAATGGAACAGAAAAGATATCATAGCACAAAGTCTGAAAAAGTCCCTTGCTTTCTTATTCCATTAATAGAATATGATCAATAGAATGAGCACAAATTCTCAATGATGCCTCTCAATTTGGGTAGAGTTTCATTTAAATTGTCAAAAAAAGAGATATTTATAATGAAAGAAAATCCCTTATATAGCCACTTTAAGAAGGACTTGGGAACAGTAATACATCATGATGCATTGGGAACTGTTAGGAAGATGGGCTAGAACTTTGGGGGATTTTACCCATTTGATCTTCTCAATATAGATGTAATAAGCCACACAATTGAAAGATTACAACTTTCAATGTCCACCTGGCGGTCTAATCTTGTCTTCATCGTCCTCCTTTTTTGGTTAATTGAATCAAGTCCTAGATTCATTCATTGTTCTATCTTTCCTCACTTTTTTCTAGTTTTGATCTTGAATTTTGGGAATGCATCTGGGTCTATAAATCCAAAGGATCAATAGCTATTTCATGGGCTTTAAAATTGACGTTTACATGCCCGTCAATGTGCTCTCAATGGCTAGTTTACTGTCTTGAATTTGACATTTTTGGGGGCATCACCCCTTGGTCTTCTTTCAAAATTTGGCTTTGTATTCTTCTATATTGGACTTGCCCTTTCAGGCCTTGAGAAATGACCCGTGTCGAGTCAGAATAGCCTTTTACTTTGGCCACCGAGAGTCCCCCACAAGGGCACCTACCCTTTGGGGTCCTTTGATAGCCCTTTGCCTTGAAAATTCCCACAGACAAATCCCTGGGCTTTCTCCCATGAAAGTTCCCCGCGGACTATCCTTTGGGCAAATTCTCAGGTGTTTTCTCTCATGGGTAACTTACACAGACATTTGTCTCGCAGAAAATTCCTGCAGACAATTTGCCTAGGGAAAATTCCTGTGGACAAAAGTCTGGGGAAATTTGTTCCATGAAGTCTTTGACTGGTCTTCAGATATTTTGAGCCCACATCACTTAGAATTCTTTTTGACTTTTTTATAAAGGAATTCCTTTAGACAAAAGTCTGAAGGAATTAAGTATTAGCCAATTTTAATATGCCTTAAACAAATTTGAGAAAGAATTACCTTTTGGCTTCCTTGAAAAATGACCCTTTCGAAGGGTGCTTTTATTGATTAAGTGTCCTCCGTAAGGACACTTGTCCTTCAAGAAGTTTCCCTTTGCATTGAACTACCCCTTTGAACTTTGACATTGAACCAATCGGTTGAACCAAAAATGGTTCAAGCCGATGGTTCAATGAATGAAACAAGCCGATGAACCTGCCTTTGAACTAACAATTGAACCATCTTGTTGAACCAATCGATTGAACCAAGGCTTTGAATGAAAATGGTTCAAGCCAATGAACCAAGTGAATGAATCTGTTGTTGAACCTATTCATTGAACCAAGACATTGAACCAAAGGATGAACTAAAAGAATGAACTGAGTGAACTATTTGGTTGAACCAAAAGACACTGAGTGAAATAAAGCATTGAACCAATTTGTTGAATTGAGCCATTAAACTATTCCTTTTGTTGAACCTACCATTGAACCTTGAACCCATTGAACCTTTAAACCAAATTGGTTCAATGGTTCAACAGTTCAATGGTTCAAGCCGCCTTTGATTTGGCCAATTGTCTTGAAGTTGATGAACTAATTGAAGCGATTAAACTTTGAACCTTGATGAAGCGCTTAACTCTTGCCAAAGACTTTAAACTTGTTGAACCTTGAACCCGTTGAACCTTTGAACCAAAGTGGTTTAATGGTTCAATGGTTTAATGGTTCAAGTCTCTTTTTATACTCAGATGCTTGCCGATGAAGATTTTCAACTGAACCAAAGTTCTGAACCAATCCCTGAAAATGACTAAGTGTTGAAAACTAATTCTTTTGACTGAAACCACCTACAAAAACCTTTGAACTTGTATAAATGAACCTGCCTATAGAATCTGAAGATACAAAGTCCATATAAATCAACATGTAAAACCCATTAAACTTGACTTGTAAAGTCTATAGATTTTCTGAGAAGCTTGGAAAATGAGGAATCTGAATGTCTAAGACAAATTTTTGGAAATGAAAGATACAATTTTGGTCTATAGGACCAAAATAGTTCAAATTTTTTCCCAAAAATGACTGCTACTTTTGGGGGACAACAGTATGAACATACTAATTTGTCATTGTACCAAGATGGTTTAAGAGTATGTGGGTCAAATAGTCTAATAGGTGGAAAGGCTAAGCAATATGCTTGCATTAGCTTCTATAGGATGTTTGAGTAATACTTGGGCAATGATGACAAAGGTATATGGGTCTTCGTTTTTGGAGTTGAGGTGGAAGCCCTTTTAGGAGTGGGCTTGGTGGTAGAGGTTTTGGGTAAATGAGCTTTTTTGGAGGATAATTTCAGTTTTGGTAGAGAGGTTGATATTTTGGGGTTATAAGTTTTTAGGGTAGATGTTTAAGAGATAGAAGGTATATTCATGGGGGGTTCAATGAAAATAAGTGTGGATGAAAGTAGGAGGGATGGCGTAACCAAAATTAGTGGATGGGTTTTGATTGGGATGGTTGGTTTCCCAATTAAGGTAGAGGGATGAGGCCCCAAAATAGATGTTAAAGTGGAGAGGGGAGGTAGAGATTTGGGTTTTAGGTTTTTAGGTGATTTTACCTTATTTGTTGTCTTATCTTGGGGTTTGTTTTATAGGTTTAGTGGGATCAAATCCAACTTTATTGATGGGTGAGTAATGTTACAAGTAGGAAATATGCCAAGGTTCTTTGTGGGTTTGCTTATAATGGTAGAAGGTGATTTAATAACTTTGGGTGAGTTTAGTTCTAATGGTGATACTATAGTTTGATGGGTAGAGATATCCAAAGGTTGGGTTGTGGTGATATTAGATTTTATAATGGAAAGGGTAGGTTGTTTTGATGGTGAAGGCTCTTGCTTGATTCTATATGGGAGTCCAAGTTATTACCAAAAGGAGGCCCAGTCTTGGTTAGGGTCAGATATGAATTATAAGTTTTTAACCAATCTAGAGAAATGTTTATAGATGGGTATGAATCCACTAGTAGTGGATTTAAAGGATATACCCAAGGGTTGAGGGGAAGGAATGATTACCTCATCCTTTTCCTGGTCAAAAGGTTTCAATTTATGGGAAGGCAATTCCTCGATGGGAAGTGTAGGCAAAGTGGTTTCTTCCTTAAGAGTGAGTGATAAAGGAAGAGTGGATTGTTGTATGATTGAGGAAAATGACAAATTGGGAATGGTTTCCTCCTCTGATGTGCATATCAAAGGAGAATTTGGTGACTCCACTACCTTAATAAGTGGAGTAGGCAAAGAGTAAGTGTACTAAGAACCACATTGATAGTATGGGCCTCATGAGCATGAGAATATTCTACTTTATTTTTGCTATTAGCATAAAGAGCATGGTTGGAAAATGGTTGTCTAAAGATGTCAAGTGATTGGTTTAAGGGTACATTGGGGTTATCCAACACAAGTTCCCCTTATTAATTAGAGTTTGGATAATGTTCTTGAAGGTTTTAAACCTATTAACATCATGTCTGATGACTTGGTGGAAGGTGCACGATTCATTATCCTTATACCAACTAGGTAAAAGATGAGAATAATTGAATTGCTATAAATATTTGATTAGAGGGAGTTGTATATATTAGCCTTTAACAGTTTCTGTAAGGCAGAAGCATATGACTCTCCAAGTGGAGTAAATTTATTTTGGGTGTTGTGGTTTGGGTTCTTGGTATTCTGGTTGGAGGAATTGGAAGAGTTAGATTAGTTAACAATGGGCATTCTTAAGGATAACCACATTCACGGTTCCCTTTTTTTAGAGTTAGTGTTGGTTTGATTGCTTGGTTTGGAGGAGGGGGTCTTATTTTATTTGAAGGTAGAATTCTTGTTTCTTAATTTCAACTTCCCCTTGTCAATGGATCTATTCTATATTTTTCATGCCATGGTGAAATCTTCATCAAAGGTCCTAAAGATTTGGATCCATAAAGTAGAGGAGATGTGTTTGGTGTAAGCCCAGGCAAAGAGTTCAATCATCTCAAGTTGGGATAGAGAGAAAGAGAGTTAGTTTATCTAACTTCTCTAATGGTCCACAAAGTCAGCAAAGGACTCATCATCAAATTATTGAATGGATTAGAGATTAGTGATGGAGACTTTCTTAGAAATGTTTATGGAAAAGTAGTCTAATAAGATCTAAGCTAGTTGGGCAAAAGAAAAAAGGGAGTGATTCATAATGGAACTATACTAATCTAGTATCATACCTAATAGAGACATGGGGAAAGTATGAAGGAGAGCATCATCATAGGCAATCATATAACATGAATTCCTAAATGCTCTTAGGTGTTGTTGAGGGTCCTCCTTAATCTAAAACTTTGAGAACTTCAGACATTCCCATTGGGGAGGATATGGTCGGATGGGGATGGATGGATGAATTGGTTTATTATAGATTTGTTCATATGATAAAATATTATGAGCTCCAAAAATGAAGGACTCCATAGTATTCATTTTTTCCATTAGCATTTTGACAAGGTCAATTTGGGGTTGTGTACCCCTATATTGTGAGGTAGGTTGTGTTGGGTTTGGGTAAGCGTAACATATGTATAGTTGGTAGGGGGTTGAGAAGCTACCACATGTTGATATGTGGATATGGGTGGTTGGGATGATGCCACATATGAATATGAAGAGATAGGCAATTGGGTGGAAGGTAGAGGTACATACCCTTGTGGGTTAGGGGCAAAGATTAGGTTTGGTGTGATGGGCACATGTTGAAAGATTAATGTAGATTGGGTAGGGGGTAGGATTAGGTAAGTAGATAGAGGGTAGGTGGTAACTTTGGTGTTGATGGGTGGAAGGGTAGAAGGTATGAGAACTACCAAGACCTAAAATAGAGTAGAGGTAGGTAGGTTGAGAATAATAAGAATGGTTGTGACACTAGTACTAGGTACTCCTATGGTAAGGGAAGTACTAGTACCCAGAGGTTGGGCTACCTCATACTAGGAGGGTTATTAATTAGGGAAGAAGGTGTTTGGGTGTTGCTCGATTGCATGGGTTAATTTTAGATGGTGGTATCAATAGGTTTATTTTTAGAGGATGATGCTTGGGTGACTAGAGGTTGGGTGGAGGTGGTGGCTGTGATCTAGGAATTTGACTCAAGAGAGGATAGTTAGTATCATGTTAGTTCTAAAATGGAAATAAAATGAAAAAAAAACACTAACTAGCATAACATCTCTAGGCCTAGACACTAGGGAGAGATTAGTTAACAAACATGAATAAAACACACAAATAAAATGCAAAATAAACCCTCTTTTACCTTCCTTGGATGCTCCAAAATGCTTTTTGTAGTGGCTTGCTCAACTTATACTCATGAAGTCTTTGGCAATGGAAGCTTGACTACCTCCATCTCTCTTTGGCACTTTGGCTTGTGGATTGGCTTGGAATCAATTTGGAATGGTAACACTAATTAAAATGGATTTTAGATTCATTTTTTCATTATAAATTTGCATTATCAAGTATTAAAATTCATGTGGTAAGGCCTCCTATTTATAGATTTTTGAGAATGTCTAGAATCAACCTAAATCATCTATCCTGAGATTAAGATGTGTGGTTGAGGATTAATTAAATTTTTGGAATTAATTTTATAATTATTCTCATCATGACATGAGAATAAGGGGAAACTAAGAGGCATGGAGGGAATCATGGAAGGTATTGATGAGGCATGGAGGGCATGAATCCTGATATTCATGACATTTATAGCCTAGGGATGTCTTCCCAAAAAATGAAGTCACCTAATGATGCATATATTAAATATTCATTTCAAAAAATAAGTATTCAAAAAGTTTCCATGGAATTCTTGATTAGGCTCTAATTTGGTTTAATTATCTCTTAAGCATGTTTGTTTAAGTACTTTGTGCACAAATTACTCAAATTGATTAGAATACCTTGTTATTGGTCCAAAATTTGATTGGATTGGAATTGGAAGTCAATGCCAGATGCATTAGATATGTAATCCCATTTAGGATGTTACCAAAAAAAATAACAAAGGCATGTGTCTTATGCAAGAAGTTTGATAGAAAATAGCAATCCAGAGCACCTAGGTACGAAATTGGCATTTTGACTCAAAATAATCTGATCAAAGTTAGCTAGCCCACAAATTGCATTACCCCATTTAATGATACTCTAGCCAAAATTGGCACTTGAATATGTTAGTTTAACATCATTTAGCATTTTTTAGTGTTTTTAGGCCAAATTGTGCATTTTGGGTGGAAATTGGTCAAAAGCTTAGTTGGAAGTTATCAGTGGCCAGATTTAGGTGTCTACAGTTTGCCCTTATTTGGGAAGATGTTACAAACCATAGGCAAAGTAATGCCTTCTCAAATAATGAGAGATAGCCTGTATGCCAAAACAAAGATGATGGTTGAAGAATAAATCTCCAAATGGTTTTAGGAAGCCTAAAATGATGCCCCTTCGAGGGAGTGGCCATCACATTTGTTGATGGATGGTCCCTCAAAAAGAAACAAGAAGAAAGGTGAAATTAACCCATGATTGAGATTAATCCAAATAAGAAAATCCTTGCATGCATTGATGTAAAAAGGATTCTAATTTACCCAAAGGTAGTTATAATTAGGAATAAAAGTCAAAATAATGATTTACCCATAGGTGATTATAATCATTAAGCAGACCTATATTGGATAAAACTGATGGTGCCCTAGTTAGGGGTGATTAGCAAGCATAACTCAAGGATATAACATAGAATATAGATTAAAGATGAGTAGGTAAAAAGTGATGAAAGATATGGATAGAAGAATAATATTAATCATTAGAAATGATTCAATTGTACCTACCAATGAGGAAATACTCATCCTTATTAGTAATAATACAACTAGAATGGCCAATGGGTTAATTTAATCAAGGGTGGGATGGAAGGGTTTTCCAAGGTACCATGGAGAAACTTTTGTGGCTCCATTTATTTTAGACCTTCTTGAAGCTAATTTTTGCTATAACTTGTGATGGTAGGCATCATGATAGAACACCATGAAGACTTGGCCAAAATATACATAAGGACTGACTCCCAATCTAATAAATACTTGAAAATAATGCACTAATGATAAAAACCATGATGACAACATTGACATATGAATATGGATGGAATCAAGAATAATGTGCACAAGGAATCACCCAATGAACACATATATACTTAGTCAAGGTAATAGTGTTGAAAGCAAACAAATAAGCAAGTGGACAAACAAACAAACAAATAAAAAACAAACAAACAACTTGAAATAAACAAACAAATAAAAAGATTGAAAACAAAAGCAAAAGAAAGCATCCTAATAATGACCATTCCCCAGTAAGGTGGATCAAGGATAACTGACTAGGCTTAGATAGGACATATGATTTTGGATTTTTGAAATGTTATGAATTTTTTTGGCATTTTGAGTTATCTTAACTCATTAGAGAATGACAAGATACCTGCTCACAAAATGGTGAGAGCATTTGGCTTAGGTTGCTCACAAAATGGAGAGAGCATATAGAAAGGAGGACTGAGGTGACCTCAACATGAATTGAGAATGACCCACATATTCCTAAAGTGACCTCAAATCATAGTAATTACATCCACACAAAAGGTGAGGAAAAACTAACTAGGTCCGAACAAGTTCTCAAAACTGGCAAATGGCTAGTCAAATGAAAATAGTAATGGAAAGGTGATGCAGTAATCCATGATAAAAAAGTGTTTACCCTAGTTTTCCCATAGGTGGTTATAACTAGGATACAATGGCATAATTCAATGATACTAATTTTCCTACAAGCAGTTATAATTAGTAGCAAGATTGGCGAAACATTGATTTGCCCTTAGGTGGTTATAATCAAGCTCATATAAACAAACTTGATATAGGATGAAAAATGAAAGATATCTTGCTAGATCAAATATCACACTAATTTCATAGACTATCATTAAAACACAAATTTGATTGATTATTGAATCTTGATCAAAATCCCCTTGCAAAAAGTGCAGGAAGAACCAAAGTAACCAAGATCAAAATAGGATTGGGTAGGACGACTAAAAATAGGCTTTGGTCTAAATAGGAATGTAAAGATAAGATGGTATGATTTTTCTAAGGATAATGATGGTCTAGATAGATTGGATAAAATGGTAAGAAGGGTTTCCCCCAGGTGATGGGGTAAATGGTAGGATCTATGATAATGGTAAATAGGCATAGATAATAATTACAATGACATGGCAATGTGAAATGGTATGGTACATGCTATTGGCATGGGTATGGTTTCTGATTCTATTGTTCTTGCTAATGTGGAGATTCACATCTTAATCAAAAAATGATATAAATAGAATAATTTATTATATTAATTTCTAGCCTACACCTCATCTAAATAGTTGCTCTGTCAAAAACTGATTGTAGATTTAGCTGTCAAGAATGCTTTTGTGATCTTCATTTATTGTTGATTCTGATTCCTTCAAACATCAAGACAAGGTATATTTGTAGCCTCTACAAAGGAAAGAGAGACCATGGATGGTAAATAGGATAAATAATGTATGGTAGGTTTGATTGTGAAATGGAATGGTAAATGATAATGGAATGTATAATGTTGAGGAAACAAATGAAGATTAGGACTTTCAGTCACACGTAATGTTGCTAATGCCAGATTCAACATAACTTTGGTTTTGGTAGGGTAAAATACTTGTTCTCTCAATAAGACCACCATATTTTTTTGTTGTTTGATCTTGAGAGTAGCTACCATCTGATTAATATGTAGATTGGAAGCTATTTTGATTTGATCTTTGATTTTGCCTCCATCAAGTAGTGAAGAAATTTTGTGCTCAGCTATTGGTGCCTCAAAAATGTTTTCACCAAAGAAATTGTCTTGATTTTCCCATAGCACCTTTGAGAAGGTTTCAATAAGAAATGTTGAATTTTGACTTTGATTATCTTCTAGCGCTTCTAAAAAAATTTCACTAAGAGAGTGTTCTTCTACTATATGAATGTGGTCTTGGCCTCCTTTCTCTTCTTCCACTGGTATGTCACCATGGATGAAATTTAACAAAGTGTGATTCTATTAGTCCCAATCAAAACTTATGGGAGATGAAATGTCAATAATATGGATATTTTGGTTGATGGTAATGGCCTATGAAATGGTAATAGAATGGGTGTTGGCATCACAATCCTTGTAGAAGATATCAGGAGAACTTATGTCAAAGCTAAAGTAATCATCCTCAAAAATTGTAGAAGGATAAAAATGTATTCAAATTGATATACGAGGCATGCATAACCATTGTTATTATAGCCATGAACATATTCTTCTTCTAAATATGATTCTAATGCTAAATCTATGTCGGTCCAAGAGTAAAACTTGATTCTAACTGTGATTCTTCATTTGATTCTAACTTGATTCTAACTCTGATTATTCATTTGATTCTAACTTGATTCTAACTCTGTTACAATGATGTCTTATTAAATATTTGGTTTTGGACAAGTAACGACCTATGACGGGATAATGGGCTCCACAAAAATTGGTCTATCAAAGTGAGACTCCTCTAGGATGGACAATAGGTCAAGAAATAACTCCTCAAAGACTGGCTTATTAATAGGAGGCTCTTAAAAAATAGGATCATGGTTGAGGTAATGATTTTCCCAAAGGTGGTTATAATCATTAAGAAGTGACTCAGTAAAGACTGGCTCATCAGAGTGAGACTCCTCAATAACTAGTATAGGATCAATAAGTGATTCATCATAGATTAACTTATCACAAATGGTTGCTTCAACATAAAAATCATGTATTGGTTGGTTCTTTTGGCTTTGGTTTCCAATGAGTTTGAAAATACCAATTTTTAGATAGATTGATCTTTAAATGATTGGATGGGTTGAGGTTTCGATGGGATGAATTGTGGTTGAATAATGGTAGGGCCATGGGGAGTATGATTTCTCATATGAGCCAAATGACAAAGTCCTGAGATGGTAATGATAGGGTATTATGGGGCTTTATTTCTTGAATAAGCTAAAGGACTACATCCTAGAATGATTAAGGGGCATTATGGAGCTTGATTGCTCACACAAACCAAAGGATGAGGTCCTGGTATAGAAATGGTTGTATGTTGTGGATCTTGATTGCTCGCATAAACCAAAGGATGAGGTCTTGGTATGGGAATGGTGTGACATTGTGGTCCTAAAATAGAAATGGTACAATGTGGTGGAGCTTGATTACTCACATAAGCCAAAGCATCCAAGTCTTCCTCATAAACCATATCATCCCAATTGTGAGTTGGCTTATAAGCTGGTTCTTGACTATATTCCATGTAGTAATTATTGAAAAGAGGGTATAGATTCATATCCCAAACAACATTATCTATAGTTAGGTCTTCAAATTATTCCTCACAAGCCTCTTCATGCCAATCAAGGTCTCAATTTGGATTTTGTGTATTTTGACTATGTTCCCCATATGGAGTATTGTAGGGAGAATAATAAAACTCCTTAGAAAATCTTTCTCTATAGGGGTTCCTAGTGGGATTTTATGTGGCCATTCTATGATAAGTTGGATTGTACATGACTCCACCATAAGTGTAGCTAGACATATCCACATAAATGATGAAAGCTCTAAAACAAAAAGGCTTAGAGATCTACAAACTCTAAAAAACTATGTTTAAAAGATAAATGATTCAAGCTTTGTCTAACTTGGTCAAAAGGCAGAGTTGTATCTCCAATATGGTTTGAAAGTGGAGATGTATCTCCAAAATGATTTATGCTAAGACTTGGCATAAAATATCTTAACATCAAATGTCTAATTTCAAATGCCATGTGCATAAAATGTCAAGTGTCTGACTAAAAACTGACATGTCAAAGGACTAGGTCAAAGTCTTCCAAACAAGGTCTAAACTAGGAAAGAAAAAATTTGAGTTTCTAGGTCTTTTTTCCAAACATGAATTCAAAATATAGGCTCAAATAAATAGACATGTGCTAGGACTTTTGGCCAAATAATGTCAAAAGCTAGACTTGAAACAAAGGCTGATGTGATTTAATTTAATCTAACAAGTTTAGAAACAACTTTGACATAAAATCAATACATGAAATCAAACATAAACATGGTCAAATATCATAAGGCATTTTTAGAAAGACTATGTTCTCCTAAATAAAGGTACAAACAATTATCATGATAGGCTTTAAACAAACAAACCATAAATAATTTTCAAATTTAGGTAATCTATTAACCAAAGTTATGCAACCCAAAAGAGAAATATCTATGTATCAGCCCCATTAATTGAAGCTTAAATAAAAATCAATCAATGTTTAGATCCAAACTTGACAAGGTTAATTGAAAACTCAATGATGAAAACTAAGATTTGACCAAACAAACTAGACAAGATTGGACAACATGATGGCATAAGATAAAGGTCCAAATGGTAGACATGACATGGTTTGAAACAAATGGTTTTGATACAATGGTAAGCAAGACTTGAAACAAATTGAGCAGCCTAATGGTGTAAGCATACTCAAATAATGTGGTCAATGTTATGTTTCAAAGACTTAAAATGCTCAAAATGTTTTGACATGATTTGGGTAGCATAACGCTACCCTTTACAACTCAAATTACACACACGCAAAAAAGTTTAGCAAAAATTTCAAGGCATAAGTGTGGTGTAAAATAGACAACATAATGCCTCTTTAGACAAAAGAGTGACATATATAAAAATTGGTTTTGACATGGCTTTATGAACAAATAAACAAGTTTTAGTCTCAAAAATACCAAGTAAGATAAATGACCAAAATATGCTAAGTATAATCATCCAAATCCTATTAAGGGTATGTTAATGTGGGTTTGACTAAACTATCAAGCTTTCAAACATTTCTAAGGAATCCATTGCACAATGAATTTCATGTCAAATAATGCAAAAGGAAAGCATAGAAATTGGGTGACCATGGTATTTTCTAGTTGTAAAGAGGTCTAGTCCTTTTTATAACCACTATATCCTATTGTTTGCTCAGTGTAGTGCGATGTCCAAATTGAGATATATCTTTTGTGGAACTCAAAAAGAGTAAGTGAAGTCAATGTTAGGAGATAAAACCCCAGGTCAAAGCTTCCCTAAAGAACTTGTGGGAGGTAATGACGTCCCCATCGCAAGCCAAGTTTGTATAAAAATAAAAAAAACATGACAGTAGAAAGACTTTAGGGTCATTTTCAAGGTCACCCAAACTTTGATGATTTTTTGGAGAGTGCTTTATATGACTTTATTTCTAAGCCTTGGACTAGGCTACTTGCAATAGGAATGACACTTTTGATTCTAAGGGTTCCCTAAAGGGGACAAATGGAAGAGCATACATGCAACATCTATCTTTTTTCCAAACAAAAATTTAATTTAAACAACTAAGTGAATACAAAAATCTTGGAAATGTGAGTTCATTTTTAAGCCCAAATGGAAAATGAGGTGGTGTTCATTTGACCCCTTGGTATTAGTTACAAACTTTGAAAACATTCACCATAAACACCTAATTTTTTTGTTAAACACCAAAACAAGGTTCCTAATTGATTTTTAATCATGAAAAAGGTGACCTAAACATGTTTTTAGCAAATTTCAAGCTTGGTTCCACAAAAAAAATGTTAGCATGTTCTTTAGCCTTGAAGCTCTTTTAGGTTTGAAACAATGAACTTTAAAAAAAGAGCTCTTGGGTTTGTGTTTTAAGAAAAACATAGTGACCGACGTCAATTATATAACTGATGATAGTTGCACTAGCTAACTGATGACAGTTATCTAACTGACATCAGTTATGCCAATAGTTATTGATGACAACTATCCAATTGATATCAATTTTACTAACTGATGTCGGTTACTATGTAAACCCATGACAAAGAAAAAATGGCAAAACAAAGTTAGAAAATCAATTTGGAAGAGTTTTAATGATCCAAATAAAGATTTTAAAGATAAAAAATGATCTTCTTCATGTGTGGTATGTGTTTGGTCCCATTGGGCATGCCATTATGTTATCTAGGAATTTGACTTAAGAGAGGATGGTTAGTATTGTGTTAGTTCAAAATGAAAACAAAATGAAAGAAACACTAACTAGCATAACATTTCTAGGCCTAGACACTAGGGAGAGCTTATTTAACAAACATGAATAAAACATAAAACTAAAATGCAAAAGAAACCCTCTTTTACCTTCTTTGGATGCTCCAAAATGCTTATTCTAGTAGTTTTCTTAGCTTGTGCTTATAAAGTCCTTGGTAATAGAAGCTTGGCTACCTCCATCTCTCCTTGACACCTTTGGCTTGTGGCTTGGCTTGGAATAAATTTTTCATGGTAACACTAATTACAATGGTTTTTGGATTCATTTGTGCATTATAACTTTGCATTATAAAGTCTTAAAATTCATGTGGTAAGGCCTCCTATTTATAGATTTTTGAGAATGTCTAGAATCAGCCTAAACCATCCATCTTGAGATTGAGATGTGTGGTTGAGGATTAATTCAATTATTTAAATTAATTTTATAATTATCCTCATCATGACATTGGAAGAAGGGGAAATTAAGAGTTAGGGAGGTTGAGGCATGGAGGGCATGAATCTTGATATTTGTGGTATTTATGGCCTAGGGATGTCTTCCCAAGAAATGAAGTCAAGTAATGATGCAGATATTCAATATTAATTTTTAAAAATAAGTATTCAAAAAGTTTCCATGGAATTATTTGTTAGGCTCTAATTTAGTTTAATTAGCTCTTAATCATGTTTCAGCACTTTGTGCACAAATTACTCAAATTGATTAGAATGCCTTATTATTGGTTCAAAATTTGACTGGATTAGAATTAGAAGTTAGTGTTAGATGTGTTGGATATATATTCCCATTTAAGATTTTACCAATAATAAATAACAAAGGCATGTGTCTTATGCAAGATATTTGATAAGAAATAACAATCTAGGGCACCTAAGTGCAAAATTGGCATTTTGACTCAAAATGATTTAATCAAAGTTAGCTGGCCCACAAATTGCATTACCCCATTTAATGATACTCTAGCCAAAATCAGCACTTGAATATGTTATTTTCACATCATTTATCATATTTTAGTGTTTTTAGGCCAAATTGTACATTTTGGGTAGAAATTGGTCAAAAGCTTGGTTAGAGGTTATTAGTGGCCAAATTTATGTGTCTACAGTGGCAACAAAAGTATCATCCATAAGGTGGGATGAGATGTCATATGGATGGTCAATAAGTAGAACCAAAGCAGGGGTATGGTGGGATATGGTGTTAAGGTAATACTAGAGGGTTATGGGGTTGTTATCTAGAAAGGTGGTGAAATTTGCATCACCTTATGTAATTATTCGAGGGATGGTAGGACTCTAAGAAGGATGAGGATAAATCTTTTCATTTGAGATGTACTCTATGAATGAGGGAGAAGAGGAAGATGGATGATTAAGAGGTGGGTCTTGTTTTGCTTGGTTTCTTAGTTGTTGTCTAGTTAAAACCATACAGGTGAGGAAAAGAAGAAGATACAAGTAATCTCACAACTCAAACAAAAAGAAGACAAAAAAAGTCAAAAAAACAAAATACACACTAAAGCACATTAAATCCTAAGTTTATTTTTAGTCTCTATTGTGGTTTATGCCTTAAGTTTTGAGAATTGTGTGACTAAAGTTAACTTGTAGATATGGTGCTATAAAATAAGTTTATGGTTGGTTTTAGGTTGTGTTTAGGCTCTCAAAGGGAGCTATATTGGAAATTAGTATGTGACTTGATATTGGGGCCTAGTCCCTCACTTCACACACCATAGTTATAAAGGTGTCAAGTGCTTAGCCAAGACATACTAATTTCTATAGATTATACTCAACTAGAGAGTTGAGTTAGTTCTCCCCTTAGTGATGAAATCCATGTAGGATAGCTAGGAAAGGTGACTGTTAGGTAGTGAAATCCCAATCGAGCCTTATGCTAATGTTTGATGCTTGATTAGATGTAAGTGGTTTGATATTTTACTATGATTAGTTCACTTGAGTAATTAAGCTATATAAGATAAAATAAGCAAGCAAACAATGTATGCAGTCAATTTTAATCCCAAAATGAAAATTTGATTTCATTGTATGAGTATAAAATAATAAGGAACACTTAGATGCAACTATGAACCCAAGAAAAGACTCAAGGGTCCCATCAGGTGTACTAGAATGTTTCAGAGAAATTTTGCTTATATTCTTTGGAGGAAAGAGAAAATAAACTTGAGAAGGGTATGGTTAGTATAACGTGTGATGTTTTGTGCACATTGATCTAGATGGTTGTAGATACTCCTCTTTAACTTGGGAGTAATGACCTCTAGATAAGAAAGCACTCAAAGAAATGGTTTGTCTAGTTAGATAGTAGGGTGGATTGCCTAACAAGCTATATCCAAGAAGTATGAGCTTCCTTAAAGGCTATCAATCCACACTTTTAAACAATCAAGTTATAAAATAAAAAGTACTTGTATATATCATAGATAATATTGAAATAAAATACAAGGAGTATTAGATAAATGAATAGATGAATTTGATTAATTATAACAATAAACAGATTGATATTAATACAAAAAGAATTAAGTATGGTCCAAAAAATAATGTGAAATTTTGTGATTAGGTAGAGGATCTAAAATTTGGATTTGGTTGAGGTTTTATGTGTAAAAATGACTTGTTGTTTGTTTGCCTAATAGTTATCATCGGGAGTTGGCTGTGACCATCAACAGTTAGGGTGACCGTCGATGGTTGGGACATATCATTAATAGTTAGAGTGACCATCGATGGTTACTATGGGTTTTGTTCTATTTAAGATAAACTGATTAGCAAGGTTACATAATGTAAATCCAAAATGTGGGTTAGGGTTTAGGTTAGTTACAAAATGGAAAGAAAGTAACTAATTACAAATACTTAGATTCCTTGGTCATTGATCTAAATAATGGTAGAGGTAGTTTGTCGATGAACTATTTGATAGGGTATGGAGAAATTATAATAGAGTAATGGTACATGGTTGTTGGCTAATGAGTGGCAGCACTTTGGATCTCTATCACACTCACTAATTCATTGGTTCACTGGGAAAATGACCTGGCAAATAAATTCTGATACAAGAAGCTCTTGATAGTTGTTGGTGATTGATCAATTATGGATCCTCCTTCACCTGCTCCTCTCTTTTTATAGGAAGGAAGGAGAGGTGAAATAATATTTTATCAAGAGATTCAATAAGAAATTTAAATTTAGCTTTCACATGCATTAGCTCACATACAAATTAGATAAGCTAAATAGAGAAAAACAAGATGGATTTGATTGGAGTTTGATGATTTAAGTGGTGGAAACCTGACCATCAACAGTTGAGGGTCAAAGGCTAATTTTGGTCAAGGTGGGTTAGTGAGCCAATTTTACTAGTTAGCTAACTAGACTCAGGTTTGTAGTCAAAGGGTTGGGGGATGGTCCTCAGGGGGTCCCAAAGTGGTCTAGGGATGCTTTGACATCTAGAGCCATGGTGTGTGATTTTCTAGTGTCTACATTTTCCCTTTTTTGTTATACATTTTGTATCAGCAAGTTGTAAAATATAAATGGATTATGGGTCGAAGGTTAGGTTGCCTCATGCATGGGAAGAGATGGTCTCCAAAATGTGCATCATGGTCATAACCCTCTACATAAGATTCATACTTAAAAGGACAAAAGAGAGTTAGGGTGACTATAGATGTAAGTAGAGGAGGTATAAATAACATATCATATATCTTGTTAGTCACACCCTTCTTATATTTGATAAATAAATGAAATTGTTTCAAAAATGCTATCCATATATAGCGCCTAGTTTATTGAAGTTTAGTTTGAGCTTGTAAATATTTAAGAGGTTAGGATCCATATGTATAATAATCTCCTTACCCATTATATAATGCTTCCATTTTTTAACCACTTAAATAATAACATATAATTATCTTTCATAGGTACTATAATTTAAAATTTCACCATGGAATCACTCAAAATGGTAGCATATTGATTTACCTCCTTGAAGCAAAACATCCCCCATAACATAGTGACTAGCATCCATTTCTGATTTAAAAAGGAAACTATAATTTAGGGAAAGCTAAAACTAGATCATGGAAATTATAATGTTTGAACAATTCAAATACATTTTGAATCTTCTTTCCCCAAGTAAAATTCTTACCTTCTATTGTAATGGTGAGCAAAGGTGCGGCTATGGAAGAAAAGTACTTTATGAACTTCCTCAAGTATTATATTACACTTATAAATTTTATTATCTCAATCAAATTAGATTTCCTTGTATAATTCATGATGGCCTCTACCTTTTTTGGATCAATCCCCAACTTTGCATATCCAACCATATTCCCCAAGAAGACTAGTTATTGTTGGGAAAACTAACAATTCTTCTCTTTCAAAACTAAATTGTTATCATTTAACACTTGGAAAACTTGTTTAAGATACCTAATATGATCATCAAAATTTCTATTAAAAACAATAATATCAACTAAATAAACAAATATAAAGGAATAAAAAAATAGCCTCATTACCTCATTCATCAACCACACAAAGGTAGCTAGTGCATTGCATATCCCAAAAGGTAGAACCAACCATTCATAAAACCTTATCTTATTTTTAATGTTGTTTTAAAAATGTCCTTTTCCATAATCCATAATTGGTGATACCCAAATTTTATATCAAATTTAGTAAAATATTTATCATGTTGAAGTTGATTAATAATATCATCAATCCTTATAAGAGGGTACCTATTCTTGATGGTTATCTTATTAAGTTCTTTATAATCAACACACATTATCCATGTGATATCTTTATTAGGTACTAAAATAATAGGAGAACCACATGGATAAGTGTTTTATATAAATTTTACTTATATTCTTTGGAGGAAAGAGAAAAGAAACTCAATAAGGGTATGGTTAGTAGAACTTGATATGTTGTGCGCATATTGATCTAGACGATTGTAGATACTCCTCTTTAGCTTGGGAGGAATGACATATATATATATATATATAATAAAACACTAAAATAAATAATTTGATTAGTTAGATATTAGGGTGTATTATGTATCAAGATAGATCCAAAAATCATGAGCTTCCTTGAAGGTTGTCAATCCACACTTTTAAACAATCACATTTTGAAAGACAAAGTACTTACATATATGATAGAAAATACTAAAATGAAATACAAGAAGTATTTGATAAATGAATATATGTATTTGAATAACTATAATAATAAACAAATTAATATTAATGCAAAATGAATCAAGTATGGTCTATAAAATAGGGTGAAATTCTATGATTAGGCAGAAGCTCTAAAAGTTGGATTTGGTTTAGGTCTGGCAGGTGAAAATGACTTGCTATTTATTTTCTTGATAGTGACCATCGGTGGTTGGGTGTGACTGTTGATGTTTATGGAGACCATCAATGGTTGGGGTAGACTGTCGATTGTTAGAGTGACCATTGATGGTTACTGTGGGTTTTGGTTTGGTTAAGAAAGACCAAATAGCAAAGTTACAAAATGTAAATCTGGAAGGTGGGTTTGGGTTTGGGTTAGTTGTGAAATGGAAAGAAAGTAACTAATTACAGATACTTAGCTTGCTTGGTCATTAATCTGAAGAATGGTAGAGGTAGTTGGCCAATGAACTAGTTGATGGGGTCTAGAATAATTCTATTAAAGTAACAATACGTGGTTATTGGATGATGAGTGGAAACACTTTGGATCTCTATCACACTTGTTGGTTCACTGGGAGAATGACTTGTGAAATAAATTTTAATATAAAAAGCTCTTGATAGTTTCCATTGATTGATCAATTCTAGATCCTATTTCACCTCATCCTCCTCTCTTTTTATAGGAAAGAAGGAGAGGTGAAATAGTAGGTTAACAAGAGATTCAATAAGCAGTTCAAATTTAGCTTTCACATGCATTAGCTCACACATAAATTAGATGAGCTACATATAAAAAAGTAAGTTGGAGTTGACTAAATTTTGATGGTTTAGGTATTGAAAACTTGATTGTCGATAGTCAGGCCTAACCATCAATCGTTAGGATGACCGTCGATGGTTGAGGGTCAAAGGCTAAGTTTGGTCAAGGTGGATTAGTGATCCAGTTTAACTAGTCAACTAACTATACTCAAGTTTGTATTCAAAGGGTTGGGGGATGGTCCCTAGGGGCTCCTAAATTGGTCTAGGGGTACTTCAACATCTAGAGCTATGGTGTGTAGTTTTCTAGTGTCTATAATAAGTACTAGGACAAATTATACCTTAATCAGTTAAAGATTGTAAATATTATTTTACCATATAGCATCCTTCAATGACTACTTATATAACCCAAGATTTGGAAGCAGACTATCTTATAATAAATTAATTTCATGTTCAATGGAGCTAGGTGGTGAAAACCTTACAGGCTCCTAAAAATTTTCCTTGAACTATTGTATTATTTAACCCATATGATTCTTCTCTTTTTCACTAAAAGTTATATGAGAAGTTTTATTTACCATAACTTTTTTATCTTGAATATATCTCAAAAGAAGTGAATCCAATGTCCTACTAGCACTAATAAGCTTCTTAGATTTAGATACACTTACCAATGATATATTTTAATATCCTTCATAGGCTAAAATGATATAGCTCTTGCCATTTGTTACCAAGTTGTATTGGTTGGCTCTTAATATGAATATGGCATCTTTGATATATAAGTATGGGATGCCAAACAATACACCACACACATCAAAAGGAACAACATCCACCATAAATTCATCATGAAATTAACCTTAATAGCAAAATTACCTTGGATTTGTTTAGTCACCTTTATGTCTACACCTTTATTAAACAAACCTAATGAATATAGGCTTGGATGTTTATAATTTTAAAACCCCAATTTGACTACCAACTATCTAATTATCAAAATTACTTGTGAAAAAGTATCAAAAAGAGCATCCACTTTTATATTCTTCATCTAAATTTTAATATTGAATCTTACAAATATCACTCTCTTGAGCACTAATAATACCCAAACATACCTTTATATTCATGGAGCTACAACACAAAGTATTATCCACCTCAAAGATACAATTAATAGTCTCACCATGAAGCAAAGACATGGCCTTTTTATTCTTCTTGTTCCTGAATGGATGCAATTCTAGATGGAAATTTAAAAAATTATCCTTAGAATGAGTATAAAAATGACATTCACCAAAATGTACTTTAGTATCTTTTTTATAAATAGAAGTAGCATTTTTCTTACCTTTCCCTTTTTTTTAGAGTTATTTTGTTTCTTGGAGATGTTTTGAGAGGTAGATAGATACTTCTTGTCCATCTCTAAGTAGTGAGATTGAGAACAAGATTCATCAAAATCTATAGGCTTAGCCAGTAAGACTGGTTAGCTCAAATGACTATAGAGTCCACCCACATACATCATCAAAATATCACAATCCACTACATCTTTTCCCATTTGGACATCCTTTTTATGGAACTAGTTGGTGTACTCCTGCACACTTTGACCTTGATTTTACTTAAGATATTTATAATACATGGACCTCTCTTCTTCATAAAAAATATGATAGATCTGATTCTTGATTAAATCTTAAAATCATTCCACTTAGTAGTAGGAAGAAGATTCTTAACAACTAGATAATGAACATATCTCTCAAACCGAGTTAAAACATGATTAAATAAATTTAATCTTTCAAAATAAATCTATTGGCTTTCATTAATCTGATGCAAATTAAAATATACCTCAAGTTGGGCTAGCCAATGGTTTAGCTTTTTTGTATTCATGTCCCAATCATACAACTAAATATCAATCTTTACCTCAGCTTTGAATGAAGGTGGAACTAGGTTATAATGAGGCTTCTCTTCATGCTTCTCATGGCTCTTAGGAATGTCCTCCTTATTTGATTTCAATGTCTCCATGGAAACATGAAGATTCTCCATAAGAATTCCCATGATAGACTCCAACTAGTCATATTTTATCAAGAGAGATGTTTCCTACTCCTAGCTTGAAAATTTTCTCTTCTGCTATTTAGACATCTTCATCATCAAAATGGACCATATTTATAATTCCTTCCTTCTACTTTATTATGGAAATACCTACTTCAAAGGGAGCTAGGAGACCTTGACTACTAGCACTAATAGCTTTAGTGACTAGCATAAAATTATATTTTACTCATCACATACAACACAATAGACTTAAAAATGAAACCATATCTCATACCGATATACTCCATAAGGTGGGTGGAGATTGTACCCTCAGCATCATCAACATATATAATTAAATAGATAGCTTGCTACTAATTGATTATAAGATAGTTATATATGAAATAGAATTTAATGCATCCTTTGGAAAGAAGTGAGAAACATACATAACTTAAAACAAATCACAAGGAGATAAGCAAAACATCTATGCCACAAGGATTAACCTAGAAAAACCAAATGTGGGAAAAATTATAGCAGGTGGACAAACACACTCCCCTTTCCACTATGTTTTGAAAATTTTATATAAGGTACTACCAATGGCCTATATAGACATAATACAAAATAAAATTCTATCCAAACTCATATAAAAATAAATCTATGTACTTACAAAAAAATTCTCATAACTCCCATACACTTGAACCAACCATAACAACTAACAATAATGATCAAACTAAAACTAAGACCCAAACTCATCAATTATGATGAAAGACCAATTTCCAAACAAATAACTACATCACTGATGATATATCTAATTTATCAATACCCCTATATAGGCCTTCTCATCTCTAGAGTTCATAACAATCTGAAACGAACCGCCACAAGGAGTAATATTTGTAACTATTCATCTTCCATGTGTTTTCAAAGGTGATGGAACCAGAAGTATGAATATGGGTGGTTATGTAACCATTGAGGTGGTTATGAAACTACCACATACAAATGATTATGATGACAAATTCACCACTTCTAATAGGGAGGTTACATAACCACCCCTATAAACTATAGTAGTTTCAACACTACCAGCTTGCAAATTAGGGTAGTTTCATCCTTTAAAAACAACCATGAGGTTTGAGATTCAAGAAACCCATGTATTATCAATGTGAAGGTGTCGAGATCATCCCCACACCATTTTCTATACTTGAGCTAAATAATTGAGCATGAAGTGTCTTATTTAAGGGTTTACAACCATGTTTACATATAATTGGGCATAGTGGAAAAGTTAGTACCAATGTCTTAGTACCAAAAGATCCATTTTTATATCCTACCTCATTTTCAAGGCCTTCCATTTGGGAAAAAATTATTGAATAGGGGAATCCCCACACCCATATGTGTCATTTATGGACAAACTGAGTCTCTAATACATATTTTTGGGTTTTATGTTATATACCAAGAGGCCTAAAGATGGATCGATTCCTTCTTCCATCCATTCAGACCTAAACCCTACTTCTAAAACATGATCTTGTTAGGAGACTATACTCTACTTCTTGTAATAATTAATAATATTTGGAACATATTTTAGATTGAGATTCTGTTTTTGCTTTAGAAAGATAAAATAAATTATTTTGTTGATAAGGAGCATTTATATTAAGTATTTTCTACTACTAACAAAATCATTATCTTATCTAATGTAATGTTGCAGATACAACTGTAAGCTAAAAATGTAGCCCTCAAGGTGGAACACCTCAAAAGTCTTATTGGTCACAAAGGTAATGCCCCATATATTATTAGCAAGGTTTTCCTAGATGCACCTCCTCAAAACCTCCTACGAAGGGACTAGGAGTGACATGACTGTCATAGAGGTCATCAAAGATCATGTAGAAATTTTGTCTTCTCCACTCCTCCAATTAATGTATGAGATAGATAATGATGAGGTTGTGATGAAATAACAAAAAACCTAGATATTAAATTAAACATATAAAAAATAAAATCGCATGACTTAAAATAAGATAAAATCAAATAAAATAAAGTAAAATATTTATCTTAGTGGATCTCTTGAAACAGATGATGTTCAATGGGTTTTATTGTGTCTTCATATCATCAATATACAATTCTATATATACAGTAGAATTATCATCAAAACTAAAAAAAATGTATAGATAAGTAGAAATGATATAAAATAATAAAAAATACAATTTATAAATTGTTATACATGTAGTCTAGTATCATATCATGTGTAGACCTTTGAGACTCCTAATAAGTGTGGTACTCTTATCTATTTTTCGACGTCTGAATGAATAACAATAATGTGACAGTGTTTATAACTCACTTTATATCTCGTTACATCACTCCATCACAACTCATACTATGCAATGCTATTTTAGACTAAATTAGATGTAAGTCGCATGATTTTATTTTTTGGCGTGCCTAATATTTAAAAAATAATTTTAACTTTTAAATTATTCATTTTTAATAAATAATGACTACTAAATAAAAAATTGACCATCAAATAAATTATATAATTTTTTATTTATTGATGAAATATATCTATATATTAACAAAATCTATATAGTTGTTAGAGTCTATGATATATATATATATATATATATATATATATATATATATATATATATATATATATATATATATATATATATATATATATATAATTCTCAATAAATATGTATGAAAATTTTAATATATAATAATATATGTTATAATTATCTTATTTATAGGCACTAAATTAATAATTAATATTTTTCATTTTGAAATAAATAAAATTAGTACACCAAAATTGTAATTCACTTATCATGTTATTAAATAGATAAATAATTTTTTTATTTTGAACTAAATAAAAATACCACAACAATAAATATAATTCACCCATCATATATTCCAATATGGTAAACACATAATTAAATTCTTTTATTTCAAAGTAAATAAAATTATAGTTCATCCATTAAATTATTTTATTTTGATGTAAATAAAATTACCATAACAAAATTATAATTCATCTATTATGTTATAAAATAATTACAAGCAAAATAAATTAATTAATTAAAACTGAGTATAGGTTTTTTTTAAAATAATGTTTGCTCTAAAAAAATTAAATGTTAACACACTCATACCATTACACAAAATCAGTCTCCTGGATGTCATTAAAGGAACACCTATCCCCAATTACTACCAAAACATAAAATAAAATGATATAGCTTAACTAAACAACAAAAAACAAATAAAAATAAAAGATAAAAGATATAAGCACTAACTATTGTATTTAAAAGATACCAATAAATAAAAATCTAATGTAGTGAAAATTAGTAGGATGTCAAAACATAAAAGACCATGAACAAGAGATTATTTAAGACATGGATTTATTGCTACTCTTGGTGCTCTTTGGAATTCAATCATCAAACTTCAAGAAGAGGAAAGTTAGATCTTTTGGTGCTAAGTTGTACTTGATAGATGAATTTTTTTGATCTTATGGTAAAAATATTATTTGGGCCAAGAAGAAGAAGAAAAGGTCTCTAAGAGAAGGCTTAAGGAAGGATGTAAACTCCTCCACTCTAAGCATTTCGATGAAAAACTTCAAGAGATGGTGGTTACATAAAATCATATAAAATAATTTGAGTTTTATCAGGGATGAGGGGCTTGAATATCATATAATACTACTTGGATTAGAGATGGAAATAAAGGCTCCAAGTTATTTTTTTAATACCTAAAGCACAAACACCAAAAGGAGAGGATAATGTCTATATTAGACCACAATAGCAAGTCCTGCTCATCTTTTGCAACAATTACAAATGTATTCAACCATCATTTTAAAACTCTCTTAATTGATGAGAACATGCATGATGATGCTTACATAGAATTGAGTAATTCATTGAGTTAATGTATTCCCACCAAGATCATGCAAGACACATGTGATCACCTTGACAGGTTACTAACCTCCAAAGAATCAAAATATTCTCTTTTCTCTATGGTGGATGAAAATGGTCATGGTTTAGATGGTCTATCAGGGTCATGTGGCCTAGTATTCATGATGAATTTTACCAAGTTTATGTCAAGGCTGAACAGACATGTTCACTGGGTACCTTTATCAACCAAACATTAATAAAGATCATTCCTGAAGGTAATAATAGAGATAACATAACTAGTTGGAGACCTATCACTCTCCATTATACCTCATAAGATCATTACTAAAGCTATTATTCATCACATTGGATTAGTGGTGAAATATATTATTAAACCTGAGCAAACATGATTTATTGGTGGGAGGTTCATGCTAGAAATTATATTCTTGGATTAGGAATATATAGATTGGGCACAAAAAACATATCATAACTCATTAATTGTTAGGTTCAAGTTTGACAAAACATATGAAAGAATCAAATGGTCATTTTTTTTTAATATGTTAAGTTGGCTAGGGCTTGAAAAAAAATGATTCACTACATTAAAATGTTGTCCAATGATGCCTCAACTGTTAGAGTATCTTACGCATGCTTGCTAGGATCTAGGTATTTGTGTTTACCTAGTTTTGTCTTATGTGGGGTTTAGTTCAACATTGCCTATTTTATCCTACATCTTATTTGGCCTTGCCTATATAAATAAGTGTTATACATTGTAATGGACATGCTTTTGTAATATTTTACATATCTTTTGCATATCTCATTGTATGTATAATAGTTGATCTTGTTTTTAATTAGTTTCTTCTAATTATATGCCAAAGCATCAATGGCTATAGTAATGAGCCATTAGAGAGATCTTGGTTGAAGAGTTTTGATAACTCTTTCATGGTATTAGAGCCACCTCTAAGTAGTCGTTACTCATCCCTTTAGCCCAAAATTAAGCCATATTTCTTCTAGGCATTTTTCATTTGTTAAAGCCTTGATGAGATATACTTTTTTGGATCAGTTTGTGTTTTTTTGGCAAAGGATCTTGGTATTAAAGGTGTTTAAAGCATTCCATATATCTGCATCATTTTGTATCATCATGTGTTTCATTCAACTTTGCCTTAAAGTCTTTGTCTCAAGAGTACAAGTGCAACTTAAGGCATTTTTTGCTTTGTGTAAGTCATAACATGGATTTTTAACATCTCCACTCTACTCTAAGATGTTATAAACCCTTTGGTCCATGGCTTCATTCACTAGAAGACTTTCCTTCCCAGTTTCTACATAGTAAGAATAATGATACTTTAAGGATTGGTGAGATATTCATGGCACCTTGAACTAGACCTATCCACCACCACTCAGGCATTTTCATCTACTCCATTCTTCTGTCATTGCCTCTCCAGTGATCATACAACATTATATTGGTCTTTTGCATGTTTTTAAGTGGTGGTATTTTGCTTGTTTCAAGTTTTTAGGGGTTTACATGGCCTGGTATTCGTCTTTATGACCTGTGAGCTGGTTCTCAACCTTTTTATGGCTTTTAGTTTTTTTCCAATCATCTTACCATCCTCAAATTGGCTTCTTGAGCCATCTATAGATAGGTTTTGACTTCTCAGCCTCCTCTTTCCTACCCCTACAGGCCTACATGCATGGACCTACTCACCACCAGCTTGATGACTTCCTCTTTAGCCATTCACATGGCCTCATCCTAGACTATACTTATCTCTACATTTCCACCAAAGACTCAATTTAGAGCATGCCTTCTACGGCCTCAAACCGTATCACTTTCCATGGTTCCTATTGACTACACTTTGAGATTACTTCATAGCTATTAACTTTGTAGGTCTATGTTTTTTAATTAAATACTACATAAGACTGCATTGTTCTTCTACCTTCCAACCCAAATTGCCATGGCTCTCACCACCTATTTTTTTCTTCTCCTCAATCCCCTCACCATTTATATCATAAGTGGTAAGGACTTGGATTCTTTTACGGAGTGGGGGACAATTTATTTACATATCCTATATTAAGTGGTGGGAACATTTAATGAGTGAGGTTTTTAATTGTGATGGACTTTATTACACATGTTGAGGCCATTATGTTTTGAGCAGTGATGTGTATTCACATGGTGAGACAAGTTTTTGATTGTTTTTATTAACAAAAACAATATATTGTGATGTGAAATCCTTGTATTTATTCCTTAATTGGCCTATTTGTGGCTTTAGTGCTTATAGGGGTGTATAGGTGCATGGGTTTTAACTTCTATTGACCTGAGGAGATTCCTTGCTTAATGTTGATTCCAACTAGTGGTTGTAAGGATAGGTTCACCTTAGTTGTAATATTTTTTAAACCTTTAGTGCATTTTGGATTAAATAGGCCTTATTGATAGGAATGTAATTATTTAATAACTTTTGATCGGTAGCTCAAAATCGAGTACCATTTTAAAAAAAAATCATGTTTTTAATTTACCATGCATTGAGCTTATTTACATTGTAAAGCTCACTAAAATATAAAGTGCCACATTCTGGGGGATATCTTCACATTGATTGTGATGCATTGTGCTTATGGTTTATGGTGGCATTTTAGTGGCAACACATTTGATGTATTGTGAGCATTTTTAGAGGGATTATTCATTGTTTTGAACATACATTATCTCTTTCATTTGTAAAAGATCAAAGGGTGAGGTCCAGTCTGACAGGAGGTCAAACCCCATCATAGGCAACACAAACTTCCTTATTACTTCTTTTGGATTGCATTATCATCATTTGTTGCACTCATGAATGCATTTTTGGTCGAGTTAGATATCCTATTCTTGAGTGTGCATTATCACTACTAGGGGGTTTTATATGCTATGGGCCTTGCATAATACTTTGTACAAATACTACCTTGGATGTATTTTTGACTGAGCTCGACATCCTTTTTTTCATGTGCTTTGTATGTTATTATTTTTTGGCTAGTGATTCTTTTCTAGTGTGTTTGCATACATTATGGATCTTTTTGCCATTTTCCACACTTTTATATCATCCCATGGCATGCATTATTACTTTGACACACTAGTAGTTATGTTATGTCTCTTTGAGGCCCCTTTCTTAGCACCTCACCTTATTCTATGGAAATGCCTCTTTGATCCCTTATTTTAGAGCATCTCTCTTGATAGATTATCCGATAAGTCGATAGTCTCCTTGTTTGGAGCTATTTTGGTAAAGTTTAGTATCTTCATTGTCTCCGTCTAGTGTTTTTTATGTATGGGTTATATTATACTCACACTGATTTATAAAGTGCCATGGGGGTTTGGTGATTCAACCTTATCCACCTTAATACATTTGTGTGCCCTATTATATGCACCTTTTCACTTAGTCAGTTGCTTGTCTTTTCCATCACCACCATGGGCCATCATCTTTGAGAGAATTATCTATATTTTCAACACCTTTTTTTGATAGTTGACAGTCTCCCACATCTTAAATGTAGCTATTCTAGTGAATCCCGGTGTCACTTGTCTTTTTTCAAAAGTTTGATAGTTTCTTTGGATGTGATATAGAGATATTTTGGTGTATACAATGTCAACTTATTTGGTGTTCGAGTAGTGGATTTGGACCACTCATGTAGACCTTTTTTTCTCCACTCCATCCATTTAGAAATATGGGGGAGGGTGTGATGTACATTTTGCTTCTTAGTGTTGAGAATTCCTTGCACATGTTGTACTTTTTTATACTTTCATTGCCACTAACAGTCTTCTTGATTAAAGTGATTCTAGTGAAGCCCAGTGTCAATTTTTTTTGTGATCAGTAGTGGATTTGGACCACTTGAGTAGATTGAGTTATTTTTTGACTTGTGAGTACTTAGAGTGCAAACTTTTTCGTCATTATCTTTATGGGGCTTCTAGCTCTCTATTTTTGCTCTATTTTTGGGGTAGTTTTTCCTACGAGTTTTCTCTTTTTTTCTCTACTTTATGAGAGTTATGTATATATTGCACTCTTTTGAGTATTTTTTGGATTTTTCCTTTGTAAATAGGTATCTTATTTAGGCATTTAATTTTCTAAAACCCATATGAGGATTTTTAATTGACTCCATAGACTTCTTGGTGATTCTTATAATGACACTAGTGTGGTATCCCCACCAATTTCACTAGTATGTTATCCTTACCAGTCTTTGCACTCACTTCTCACCATCTTGTTGGAGGGTGTTCAAGTAATGATTCCTTGAGTTCATCATTATACCTAGTACTTTAGACTTTAGTGTTTGTGTTTAGTGATCATTGTATTCATCACCATTTCTACTTTCACTTAGTGGTTATAGTGACTTGACATCTATGTACTCTAGCACGATGGATTGGCATGCATAAGAACACGTGACTTCACATTGAATCCTCTATTATTATTATTATTATTCCCAATATTCACTTAAAGGGTAGGTGTTAGAGTATCTTATGCATGCTTATTAGGCTCTAGGTATTTGTGTTTACCTTGTTTTATCTTATGCGAGGTTTAGTCCCACTTTGTCTAGTTTAGCCTACATCTTGTTTTTCCTTGCCTATATAAGCAAGTGTTATACATTTTAATATACATGATTTTGTAATATTTTACATATACTTTGCATATCTCAATGTATGTATACCAATTGATCTTATTTTCAATTGGTTTGTTTAGAGTATATGTTGAAGCAGTAATGGTTGTGGTAATGAACCATTGGAGAGATCTTGGCTAAAAAGATTTGATAACTCTTTTATCAACTAGAATTTTAATGAATTATTATCTCATTGAATCCTTTTTTCTTCAACTTTCTATTCACCAAAGTTGTCATTTAGCTCATTTTATATATGTTTTGACTATATATGCTCTTATATAATTTTTACAAAGGGCATATAATTATAAAATTATTAAATGGATCAGTCTTACTAATTATTATGATTCCCTTAACTCTAATTTTTATTATGATAGTATGCTTTTTTCACAAAAACTAAGAGGAAATCAATAATGTTATGCATATCGTTGAGCTATATTGTATTATTTCAGGGTCTAAATTGTGATGCATAAGACTCAACTAATTATGATTCAATTAAATCCCACTCCTCATTATATTAATTTTGAGTGTAACATATTAAACATGGAAAAATTATAAGGTGCGTAGATATCCCCTTCATCCTTGAAGTATCTCTTAGTTACATGTGTAACTTGTTTTTTTTGAATAAATTTTAGAAAAAACTTGGTTGTCAGATATAAAAATTTATTTCCTTTACTAATAAAGTCAATGTTTCTAAATTTTTTTTTTGTAATTCATGTTTACTACTCTTCATGTTGGTTTTATTCTAAAATATGCTACAATAGATTCACCAAGCTTATAAAAAAATATTTGGGCCAAATGCTATTACATAAAAGGTATGTAGTGCATCTCCTATTATTAATTCATTGAATTGAAAGACAAACAAGGACTTTGTCTTATGGATCTTTTGACACAAGGTAAGCGCTTGATTTCTAAATAGATCATCAGGGGTTTGCATAATTCTAAATCATGGAAAGTTCTTTTTTGACATAGAGTTTTGAATGCTTCTTATAAAGTTCAATGGAAACATGTGCACATTTATGATAAATCATTACTCTCTAAATACTTCAAACTCTTAGAATTTGCCCCACATAATAGTATATGGAAATCCTAGAAAGAAACTTCTCAACTATTAGAATGGAGAGATAACTCCCTTTGACATGATCTTAACTTTTTGAATTCCTCCATTTGGTAGAATAGACATGTTCAATTTAGTAAGCTTCCATTTATTTTGAACTTTAGGCTGAAAGGAAAACACTTGTTAAAATATATGTATACAACATTTTGGATATTTATGGCACTTATATTGGTGTCAATGGAAATAATGGTAAATTTTTAGAGGATATTTTTCACCTACATAACTCTAACATGACTATTATAAATGAAATTTTACAACTTGTGGATAATTCATTACTTGTTAAGATGTCCACTTTGATTCAATGTAAATTTTTAAAAGGATTGGAGGTGGCTTAATAGATGTAGGTTCAATCACTTCCCACTCAAATACATCTATCAAAAACTCTTTCAAGGGTTCTTTTTGAAATAAATACTTAATTCAAAGTGGAAATAAAAATTCAATGAAGGTAAATGGTATCACCTTGGAGTTACCATTTGTAAGTCCAAATATGATATCATGGCTCAAATCATTACTTCAAATATTCTATTTTACAAATTACCTATTGGTGATAGCATTTGATTTCTTGCTATGAACCCTTTGAAGTATCTTTTTGTAATATTTATAAGTTTGTCATTCATATATTTTAGAGATGTAGGTTTATTAAAATATTATGGAGTGTTGTGCATAATGACTTTCCTGATATTTTTGGACATTGATTATCTTAGAAACAACCTCTTCTAGGGTTAACTATTTCTCATAATGTGATTGCTCAATATTTTAGGCAACTAATTATTAAGCACTTGTGGAAGAACACATGTATTTTTTGTGTTTAATAATTCTTATATTTATTTTATAGTTGAAATTCATAAGCTTTACTCTAATTTTTATTTATAGCTACATATTCTCTTTAAGGTTCTTCAGAGTGATCTTGTGTACAACATTGAATTAGCACCACAATTGGTGAAAGTTGAAAATATTATATTTCTTTTATAGTTGAAAATCACAATCTTTACTCTAATTGTTATTCATAGTTTCATATTCTCTTTAGGGTTATTTAGAGTGATATTGTGTACAACATTGAACTAGAACCACTACTAGTGAAAGTTGAAAAGTGAATTAGAAAAGTTGATAATGATATAAAAAAATGGTATGTTAAAATTATAGTAGTTTCTTCCTTTATGATCTTCTTGTTTTGTAGCCTTTATTTTGTTATTATAACATCCAAAATTTAAAAATAAAAAATAAAAAATACATTGCTCTATATAAATTTTTGAGGGAGATATTAGGTGGAAGATACTCTCCTAAGAGACTCTCAAATCAACTACTCTGAATTCTAATGGATTATTCTTGCTAATAGATTTGTAGATATTAAGAGTATTTATTTCTAAATTTTCTTACGAAGCTCTCATTCCATCTAGACTAATTTTTTTTAGCATAATCTATATGAAACAATAAAAAGCTTAACATTAACTAGATTGCAAAAATCACACCCTTTATCTAGAAAAGAGGGTAGTAAGAATAAGATGAAAGTAATGAATAGTATTATTGTTAACCTCATCCTCTTTTCAAAATTTTTATATATAAATAAGAGAATCAATATTAATATATTAAAATTAGTTGTAATATAAAATACTTTAAATAAAAAAGATAAAATATAATAAATAATTTAAATTATTAATTTTTTTAAATTTTATTTATATACATTTAAATTTTCTCAAAATAATTTTCATAAATAATTATTTTCATAATAATATTTTTTATATAAATTTAATAAAAAATATTTATTAAATTTTAATCTTTAAATTTTATATATATATATATATATATATATATATATATATATATATATATATATATATATATATATATATATATATATATTAGCTAAATAACTATCAAGGATTACACCAAACACAATAATAAATTAATTAATAATAAAAAATGGCTCATTTTTCATAATTGTAGAACTCTTATAATGAACCTTTTCTCACATTCGAGGGAAAAATCTATTGACTTGTGGAAAGAAGAAAAATAAAATTAGAGATGTTACAAATGTTTGAACAATGTTTCTCTCCAAAATATTAAGTTGAGATGAGATTTGTTTTTAAATTAGAAGAGTTTGCCATCTAGATTTAAATTTTAGTTTGCAAGTATAACACAATCAGTAAGGTGTTTGAATTGGTTGGGGATAACAATAATTATATTAAAAAAATTAAGGGAATAAATAAGTTAACTAGATTTAGAAAAAATTATGTAAACCATGTAAGAAGTGAGTTTAGACCATATTATAAGTTTATTGTTAATAATATGATAGCTTGAGTATTATCCTAGTCATTATGTGTGATTTTGAAAATATGATGTCAGATTATGATGAAATTTTATGAGTGCATTTATTTGATCTTGTCAAAAAACTTTCTTAGTTCATCTAATTAAATTGTAGATCTCCATAATTGTTTCTCCTTTTTTGTTGAAGAGAAAATAGATCTAATAAAGTAAAATGAGAGAAGTAATACTAACATAATCCTTAATATAATAAAATTAAAAAAATGACATGCACACAAGATCACACAGTATATGTGATTTCACCTAATAAAACCATTTTGGGTAAAAAATACAACTTAATAACTCATTTGCATTAACTCAACCATTTACAATACAATAACACACTACTGATTTCTAATTTTCCCTACTGTATGTGTAAGTATATATATCAATAAGTAACCTTTAAAATAGTATTAAAATACTATAGGTACTAAAACCATGAGATATATAAAACATGAGATAAAACCACCCAAAGATATACTAATATGGTCCCAAAAAAGTTTAAGATACTACCTCAAACTATGTTAGGGAATACCCACCCTTAGACCCCTATGAGTACGCTCATTTTAACTCTATAATCTAATAAAGTGTAAATCATGGAAAGTATACAACACATTTAAAACATTCACAACCCTAATTAGCTCAAATCATCTGAAAAGAACATAAAAATGGGAGTGGTTATGAGGGGCATGCCTTAGTTTGAACCAAGTACTTAAAAAATTTAACACTCAACATGCATACAAGTCAATAAACAATCTAGTGTAATTTGAATACCTTGACTCTTATCCTTATTCTTATCAATGAGATGTTAAAAACTAGTATGTTTTATATACTCTTTCACTAGTCCATCAATTCAAATTTTGGTATAAGGTGTGCATGTACACTTTAATAGACACAATAATAATAGAAAAATAAAATTTAATAGCTTATGGAATCTCCCATACTTTTTTATCCTTCCTTAAATGCATCAACGTACATGTGTATTTATAGAATTATTTAATTTAAAGTAATATCTTATTAGAAATAAATCTGACTAAAAAAGATAGGATAACTAAAAAATTAGGGTACAATGAACTAAACAAAATAGGAAAAGGGGTCAAGGTACCCACAAGATGAATAAGATCACATTGGTTTGATTTTGTTCAAGCTAAGAATGATTGGTCTGATCTTAGTCAAAATGATTAATAAACCCTAAAATAATGTTTTAAACATTTTAGGAGTATCTAAGGTCATTTTAGAACAAAAAATAGTCACTTTGTATTTTTTCTTGTGTTCTAGATTGAATAGTGGAGTTGAAAATAAAATAAAATTTTAAGCACAACACAATACAAGGGAAGGCAATATGGGCCCCAACATAAGGCAAAATATGCAAGTAAGAGATTAATCTAAAACAATGATCTATATGCATAAAAACACATTAATTCCATAGAAAAAATTTAATTGTGTACCAAAATTAGGTGTCTACATAATGCCCTATTTTATGTGTGTGTGTTCATACATATTAGAGTTAAAATAAACAAATATACCTAGAAGGGATCGAAGAATAAGTTTGAAAAGGACTATTTCAGATAATCTGGACTTATGTCTCCAAATTAGATGGGTGATAATATTTTAAAATGAATTATTTTTGTGTTCTATTCAAGTTTCATATGGAGAGTATGTAATAATTTGGATCTATTCCCCATTTATTATATTGGAGAGAATTTAAAATTATAAAATTTTGAATAGTATAGGCCAATTATTGATACTTTTTTTTCAGTTGGACTATAGATAAATCCAATTTATGTGAAATAATCCCTTTAACTAAAACCTATAAATATTAATCAATGTTAATATCAACTAAGATAATGATCTGAAGTTCAAAAGGATGAGAGATGTTACCTTATATCACAAACTCTAACTCTTGTAATCTATAAAATAAAATATACTATGTCTTCTTGTAATATACATGATACTCTTCCCTACAATGAGTATAATGGAATGAGAATCCATGCTCATTTTTATCCTCATAATATGCAAAATCCAATATAAAAATATTTTTTTACTGCCTCCAAATATATGAAGGAAGCTAGAAGAATGCCTAGTGACTGCCTCCAAATATGTAGGGAAAATATTTGTTGTTTAACAACATATAGCTAAAAGTAAAGTAAGTAGATCATATGCCCCCTTTTAAGTTGTGTGAAATAACTATGTATCATACATCTCAAAATAGATGGATTGTGTGTACCATGTTTAAAATAGTAAAGTATAAGATGGATTCATCATTAAAGCCAATTTATAACACATTTTAGTATAATGAAAGAAAGATATCATCATTAAAGCATGTTGATCATATGTAACTTAGATGAAAATTTAGTAATGGGTTTACCTTGCATGGGAAGGGGGTAAGCGATGAGGGTGCAAGTAATATGCCCCAATGCTAAATGCACCACAATAGAATTCTCCAATGTGGATCAGAAATAAGTATTGAAGATATAAAACATGATATACCCTAACATGAAAAAGATATAATCAATATAATCATACAAATATCATTTCCCTAATGGAAAATATATTACCAATGAAGCACAATGGTATAATGCCCAAATAGATGCATGCTAGAATCCATGGCAACACAGTGAAAACCTGATGAACATAATTATAACCACAAATTAAACTAATGCAAACTAATATTTGTACGTATGACATGATTAATCAAATAAGGAATCCAATTGGTTTATAAAATCCACTATCTTCACTAATTGTCAACCCAAGGTGTGTAAATCTTGACAAGAAGTTGGCACTTTATGTCGAACACTCATTCATTCATTGAGGGTTATCATTTTTAAATAGATAACACACTTACATAAAGTAAATTACATGAATTAAAAGTGAATAAAAATAAATCACACTAGCAAGAAATGAACAAATGAAATGAATTGAAATAAATATGTTGGGAGATTCATCTAATAAGTTAATTAACATTCACACTAATCATAGTTATGTAGAAATTAATTCAACTCACACATGTATAATTAAAAGGAAATGAATAAATACTTGAACACAAACCAATAACTATTCTAATGAGTTAGGATCTTTAATGAAACTCCTTATGAGGGGGCCCTCCTTGGTTGGATTTGAGTGCAAATACTTCCCTTAGATGTAAAACATTTTTAATTAAAATAATTACTTCCATTAATAATCCTATAGTAATTAAATATTTCTAGAATAAAGGTTACATTTATTAACTCAAAAAAACTTTTGCTAATCAACCAATGATTTACTATCATCTATGGCCTATGCCCTCTTGCATTAAATATAGATATAGTCACCTTTATTACTAAAAAATAAAAAAACCTAAGTTAGGAATACAAGACAAATTTAGGAAAGTTATTTTGAATCATCCTATCCATGAGAATGCAAGGATGCATTCCATTATGGAGAAAATATTGTCAAAAATTACAACCATAAGTTAGTCAAGTTATCAATTTGTAAGATCCATTCTTCAACTTATTTAACCACTTCAAAATAACCAAAGATACCATTACAATTGTTATAGGTTGGAACAACTTTCCAACAATTGTTATGGGTTAGTTGTGGTAACCTACAGGTTATATTTCTCCTTTTTCTACAAGTTAACTTTAGCTAATTAATACAAGTTAGTTTTTTTTAGTAACTTTAGGCTAATATTACATAGTTTCTATGCATTGTTACTATCCATAATGCTATGGGCTAGTCTAGTTTTCTCAAGATCTCTAAACACATGATATTAAAAATAAACCAATATAGTAAAGATATTCCATAATGCTTATCAATCAAAAAATAAACCTTTTTATTCATATAAACATAAACAACATATGTATCATGTATATTTAATGCTATTTATAGGAAGAATATACAAAACATAGATTTTATATCTAAGAAATTTAGTAATGGAAGGCTCAAGGAAAGTTATTAAGAATTTGAATTAGACAATTTTGATATCTCATCATCCCCAAACTTAATGGGTTGTTTATCATTGAGAAATTGTTAATTTTTACATTTCATAAGTGTTGATGTCTCTCTCTACCCTTGGACCTAAAAAGAATCAACTTCTACTTGTAAGCACTTGAATAGTGTCCTTGTCATCTTCATGAGTCTTTAGGATGTCATAGAATTATAGGAGAGGTTTAGTTTGTCATTAGCTTCATAGGAAACATGTTCATATGGTCTGTTGATCTCAAAGAATGTTTTGGTAGTCTCACCATCTCATCTTATTTAGACTTGTGTCAAGGTTCCATCTTATGTTGACTATGTTTAAGAGTCTACACCAAGTCTTAGTGTGACCTTCATTGTCTAAAATCACACATAATGGATGACCTATTATGTTTTAGTCCATGATCAACCATGTTTCAATTAAATCATGCCAAGGATCTTTATAATGTGGTAAAATTAGGGGGATTGGAGATAATATGAGGGAATAATGGTAACCTTGTTTGGAGACTTTAGCATATTTTAAGGTATTTTAGCAAATATTAAGGTATTTGGATAAATTAAGGTTTCTTGTTCTCATTGCATTCCTAATTGTATTAGCTACTTCTTATTGGAGGGGATTTGTTAGCAAGATGTAGGGGATGTCTAGGTCATTTTGAGTCTTGACAAGAAGTCTACTAGTATATCTAAGGTTATCTTCTATAGTTTATCTGTCAAGAATGTTTCAAGCTATAATGAGCCTGTAAAGTCATGAAATGCCTTTCAAGCATGCCATATAGGTTAAACTATATACTAAGAGCCTTTAAAAAGGGTATATATTGTGATTCACAATGAATTAGGTGTTTTCAAAGGCATATTTCAAAGCTAACATATTTTTGAGTTTGTGAATCTAACATGAGAATCAAATAAAGGGTGAGTACATTGAAGTAAACTTGTCTAAATGGGAAGTTTTCCTACATATAGTCTTGGAAATGTAAAGAATAGGTGTAATGTGGTCATAAATGACCACACCTCACTCATGTAACTCACTCAATTCCATCATCAATTTTGATTCAATGTTTGTAACCTTATACTACAAGGTCTTTACAACTTAAAGGAGTAATTGAACTATAGGCTGAGTGGGATTCTGATTAGCAACTTGAGTAGTCACCATAGGGTCTAGAAACATGTTTTGAGTAGTAATACATGTTATAATTGGTATTTTTGTTGAAATAATGGGTAAGTTCATAATATATGTATCTAGAATATTTTTAGGGAACGAAGTTTGGAATTATGTTCCCCCATAAGATGCATTAAGTTGTAATGTGGTCAACAAGAGAGATGTATCCACTAAAGTTTTTGAATTTTTAACTTTAAGTATAGTTTTTAATATTTTATCAAGATCTTAAGGGTTTTGTAGAATGCACTTGGTCATTTTTTACTTGGTCATTGTCATTTTTTTTAATTACTAGAATCTTCTTCTATGATAACCTTATCAAGATTTTTTTCATTGGCAACATGGGTATTATCATGATCCAAGGAATGATATCCATAATTTGTTTGAGAAATATTTTATGGTTGATGATAAGCTCAATATGTTCAATAAACATGCCCCACAATCTAGGGCTACACCTAGGTTACATGCAAACTAGAACTAATAGAAAATGAAAAAGTACAATAATAAAAAAAATTAAAAAACCATATATGGACTAGGGTTTGATGTTCAAAGGTCAGGTTCACCAAATATTTAACATGAATTTGGATTATTGAATCCTACTTGGGTAGGTAGGGTTAAGGATATAAAAATAATGATCTACATGGGTGAGTATCAAATATATAGTAGGCCAATTAATGTGCTAAACTCAAATGTACCATATGTAAAATTTATAAAACTAAGATAGGCCATTAATGGAAAGTAAAAATATGCTAGATATAGAAAATAAATAAATGAGATTACTTTGATAATTCTGATGATAATGCAAATCTTGATATGGTACAGGTATAAAGTAGGAAAGAAGATAATTATGGATCAGTCATTAGATTCTAGATCTTGTGCCTTTGGCTCTCTAGATACTTATGTCAGCCTGGGATAGTTGTGTTGACTCTTGTATCTAAGTTTGACACTATTATCATGTATGTAATATCTACTTAAACAAGATGTGACCACCTAGATCTTTTTGGATTTGGCTTCACATTCACTTTGGTGCATTCAAATCTGGTTCATGTACTATCACTCCTAGTGAAATGGAAAACCCTAGATTTCCATCTTTAATGTGACCTTGAGGAACAATGGGTTAGTGGGAACATAGATTCAATTTGACCCATAATGAACTTGATATCAAAAGGCACTACCTACATATTAAATACTCCAAAATATGGCCTCATACTCATGTAGTTCTCCCCTATGTGTTGGCTTGTGTGTGAATCATGCAATGTGTGTAAAGCAAGTACAATAGCGACCTACCTAGTAACTTGGAAAATATGAACTTATGATGGATCCTTTAGTACTTTAGACTTGTATCTAGGATTTTTATTTGACTAATATCAAGATAGGGTAGGATAAGAAAGCTTTTAGTAATTTGAGTGTTTTTTGAGTGGTTTTTTGGTTTGATTGCTAGGTGGTGAATGAATGAGGGTTGATATTGTATTTATACCAATCTTATCAGGAGATAACTCACATTAAATCACTTAATCTGACCATTGTGATACATTTCATTTGTAAATTGGAGGACTTTAGGGCATTATCTATTTTGAATGTTAGTTTCTAAGGAGAAGGAAAGTAGGCACAAGCTCAAAACATACAAAAGTATATGATAAGTACATTTTAATAATTCAAGGTAAGATGGGATGTCTATGTCATCAATTTAAGGTTTTTCAAACTAAGAGATAGGACAAGGGGCATAAGATAGATAAGATACAAGGATTTCAAAATCAAGGTATGTGTAGAACTAAGAGGAATGACTAGGGTTTGAGTTTGCCAAGTGCACAAGACTTGGGTGATACATAATCATAAAATATTGCATACACAAATGTACATAGTATACTCACATGTGTCTCTAATACCATCCTCATCCAAAGGATGTGGACCTTTGGGGTCTCCACCATTCCCATCTTCACCATCACCTCACTATGATGTAGGTATTTCACTAGGGTGAAACAATTACTAGAAATAATAATGGCCATCAAACACCTACCCACCACTATATATATATATATATATATATATATATATATATATATATATATATATATATATATATATATGGGGTGTCATCATATCCATATATGTGGCATTTCACAATGAGAGCTATCCATAGGCACAATAATAGACCAACCCCATCAATAGTAGATTATGCCTATCTTCTTATTAGAGAGAGAGACGTATAGTTGTTACATTAGCTATAGGTGATGATGTTGGATACATGGAGGTGATGTTGGATGCATGGAGGTGTACATACACACACACACACACACACACACACAAACACACACACACACACACACACACACACACACACACACACACACACACACACACACACACACACACACACACACACACACACACACACACACACACACACACACACACACACACACACACACACACACACACACACACACCTCCATGCATCCAACATCATCACCTATAGCTAATGTAACAACTATACCTCTCTCTCTAATAAGAAGATAGGCATAATCTACTATTGATGGGGTTGGTCTATCATTTTGCCTATGGATAGCTCTCATTGTGAAATGCCACATATATGGATATGATGACACCCCATACTCAAGACTAAACTATCATAAAACATGATCATAATGAAATATATCATAAACTCAAAGAAAGTGATCAACTAATCACATGATAGGACAAACACAACACAAGGTTTGTGTGTCCTTAGTCCACCATGCAAATGTCCTATATGGATGCCATATACTTTGGTCTAGCTTAAATAAATCTAGTATAATTTGATACTACATAGTAGTAAGTTCTCTACCACAAGGCACCACCCATCATGCTGAAAAATCTTGAGGGTGGTCCCATCATTATAAAGGCTCACCAGCTAGATTCACAACTAAAATGTTATCATACACCCATACATGTAACATTGTAATAAAACCTAAGCTTCCATCCCTTGTTTCCAAGAAAAAGCTATATTAATATTTATACAAATGGGATACCATAGTACACCCCCATAAAAATCTTGCTCCCTAATCCTTAATGTGATGAATAATGTGATACATTTGATAGGATATCACTACCCCACCACCATCAATAACTATGAAATAGGCCAATAAATAATAGATAAACTCTCATAATCATGGAACATCAACCCTAATAATCATATCTAGACTGATAGTAATGGTTGACTCTAAATCTATTGACCTCTACCCAATAAATTACATATGATACATCTAAATATAACCAATTATGCATATCCATATACTTGTTCCCTATCCCTTGTGATGGGAAACCTCAAAATTTGGTACACATCTTATAAAGTGATCATCATCTCCCTTATCGAGAGCTTAAAATTTTAAGTGTTTACATTCCATATCTCATCTAATGTTATCATGAGATGGATATCATATAGGACTTATGCCAAACAAGCCACATATCCCAATACTACCTAATCAATAATATCTTAATCAACATCATCCAAGCCAGAATCATCAAGGGTATAAAAATTACTACCATGCCAAAACTCATTGATATGCACATCCTTATGCATACATAAATAATTGAAAACATGTATTGATTATCAATTTCAACTGATTTAATACATTTAAAAACTAAAATCTCAAAAATTTAGTGAATGGTAGAATTAGATGCTATTGTAAGTTCAAGATGGTAGTATGGGACACTACAATATAAAAATGGACACTATCGTTGATGGATCAATGGTATTGTCTATAATTAGTGATGATAGTGTCCATAATCTTTCAAATTTTCAAAAAAAATACTAAAAAATGCAAATTTTCATAAAACAAAATTTACTAAAAAGTTATTCTATTTATTGGATCCTCAATGTTTTACCTACCTAAATCAGATTGAAGTAGATCAAATCTCATCATTCATATAGCTCATTTATAAGGTATTTCAAAATATCTATAGGGCACAATTATTTTTAAATTTCAAAATAAAAATGAAATTAAAATTTCTTTTCATAACTCATTATATAGTTTTTGACATTTCAACTATCATAACTTGAAAGAACCATATCTTTAGCATTGTCTGCCCAAATTCAAAACCAAAATTGATGTTAGGATCCATGCCATGAAACATTCCATATTGTGTAAATGTCATAACTAATTTTCACACATATAATATTGATTAATTTTTTTTAATCTAACCTAAGAATCATTTAAATTTCAAAATACCAAAGTACATTGCTACATTTCATATTAACAAACTCTCTAAGGCACATCACTACTATGCAATATAATCCCATATGCTCAATTTATATACCTTAAAATTACTTCATCATTTTATGATGTGTTGAATACCAGACTCTACTCCCCTCATCACAAAATAGGTCATATCAATGAGGGTATATCATGAAGACATGACCACCACTTTTGTACATTCTCAAGTTTAGTTTCATGATTTAGATTGTTATTTGGGTCAAAATTCTATACATTTGCATTGATTTTCATAGATTTGGGACATAGTTTCCTAGATTTGTGGTACTTTTACCATACATAAAATATAAATAAAAATAAAAATACACATTACTCACACCAAATATGATAAGGGGAATGAAATGAGTTAATTTCATAGATTATTTACCAAATAAACTGATTTATCTCCTAAATTCATTAGATTACAAAATATCTCACCAGGATGCACTAATTACACTAGGAAGTACTATTACCAAACCTTATCTATCTACAAAAATTAGTTTTTTTTGTAGGTTGAAGTGATTAAATAATTAAACCTCACCATATTTTTAGGTTGTGTTGATTAAATAAACTAACCACACCATATTTGTAAGATGATCTTGATTAAATCACTCACCCTACATCATATTATATATGTTTACACTTGATTTGTGTTGGTTGGGATGTAATACTCTTGATGACCATAAAACCACTCTCCTTTTACTAGGTTTGGGGCTTGATCACCTCCCAAATCTCCCTATTATAGATAGTGCACCTCTAAGGTGCAGCCCATATGACCACCTATGTACTCACTCATTTTATTAGCCATAAAATAGATTAGGTCTCAAGTCCCTTTCTACTTATCCAGCTTTCATAGTAAAATCAATATCTTGGGATCATCACTATACAACACATACATAAGTGTATTCTATCCATGACATTTATTTGTCTAGCTATTTTCTAATATTTTTCATTTTTATATTATATATATTGATTACACTATGACATGATTTTGGTTATAAGTAATATTCAAACAATGGGTTAATATAGAGCTCAAACAAAGACAAGGTGTGTTATACACACTGAGGTACACTTTTCCTTTCTTTTAAATTAGTAATTTCATTTTTGTGCATTACTATATTAAGGTTGGGGGGGTGGTGTAAATCAATATACCCATATTTGGTATTATTACATTTTATAATGGCACGATCTCATGTGGATCCTTTAAGTTCATTTTCTTTTTATTACTTTTCTGTGATCATCATATATTTTTGTTATCTAGTATACATTTTGCTTGTGTACTTCAGGGATTCCTACCTATGTTCTAATCATTTCTTTGTTTTTATCCCTTGGATACTATTTATAGCTCAGGAAACTAGCATCAACATTAGTATCAAAAGTCATTAGTAGTGTCCACCCTTATCTTTTGATCATTTTTCATACTTTTCATCTTATGACCATTTATTGGGCCCCATATATTTATTATATTGTTGGATTTCATGCACACTAGGTTATAATTTAAAATAAATAGGGTTCACTATATATAAAAAATCTATGGTATAGTTTATAAAAAACCAAGAAAACTTCTCCATTATCATGTACTTTTATCTTCTTTAAAATCTATTGAATTACATTATTTACTAAATTTCTACAACTATAAGTCAGAAGTATTCAAAATTCAATTTTCATTTATAGAACTTGTAATAAGGGTTTTTTCAATAGGAGAAAACACATATAGCTGCACAATCACCATTACACACACATACTTAGGAGGGAGAACTACATGCGAGTCTAAGGCCCTCTTTGGAGTATATGGCTATGTAGGACATATAGTAATCGGGTTGATAAGGTTAGTTAGACTAATGTACTAACACATTTTTCTTGAGTTATAAGAGGTCAAAGGAAAAGGAAATGGGGTTTTTATTATTTATTTTACTATGCACACATAATTATACCTATCCAAAAGGATAAAATAAGGCCACATGCGACATTGCATCTCTAGGAAAAGTTTGGATTAGTTTCAATACATAATTAAGGATGAACATTTATGTCAGATTTGTATATCTACTTCAATAATAGAGTTATGAGGTGATTAGTTTCTAGGTGGAAATAATAGTTAGAGCAAAAAATAAATAGAACACAAAGCTTCTTCACTAGTCTGAGATGAATGTGAGTCACTATTGTAGTTCATAACATAATGTTAAAGAAGATACACTCTCTTTCCACTTTTATTGTATAATATTTGTTCTATTTATTACACATGATTAAATAGGTTAATTACCAAATAAATTATCACATATTTCTCAAATCTGAACATTATTTTTTCGCATTCAAACATTTTATTTGCATAGGGTGCTTATTTTATAGACCCATTTCATATAAAATAATTATAATGTTTTTTGTTGGATATGTTAGTGTCAAAATTGGAAAAGTACCAATGACATTAATTATTACCAACATAGAGTAAATAATTTAATCAATGTGATGCATGAATAAAAAATATCAATCAGAGTACATGTAATAAACATATAACATAAAGTATACAACTAATGCATTCATTGTAGGGAAGAAAAGAGAGGCATGGAAAGAAACAATAATAACCATGCATAACAAGGAGAGGGAAACAAGAAAGGTAAGCCATATAGTAAAAACTATAGCAAACACATCAAGATGTATAAAACACACACAAAAAACTCAAAATCAAAACATTAAAGATATAATCTAGAATATGATATATAACCAAATGAAAAACTCAATATGATAAAGGAAAATAGAAAATAAAAAACTTGGATCACTTATTAACAACATAAGCATGCCCCTAAAGTGGGTGTAAGGATTCTATTGATTTGAGAATTAGGATTCTCCTAGGTAATTTATTAATCCAAAATAATATGTATAAACATGTATATCCTACATCTAACTCAATAATACCATCATTAACATGTGTAAAAACACTATATAACCTATTTAAATATGCAGATAGTCATAATATGCTTTGTGTAACCATTTATATTTTCAAATATAAAGGAAAATAAATGATATAATGGATAAATAAATAAAATAAATAAATCAAGTGGGATGAAATAAAAGGGGGCACAAACAAGAAGAAGGAAAAAAGGAGGGGTCCCTGCTGATCTACAAGTTCCCTTAAAACTATGTATGCATTGGGGTGGAAGGCCTCAATATTTATTTTGTTATCATCATGGTGAACCTCGTGAATAAATTTAGGATGGGATAAAACACTTTAAGTCAAGGGATTCAATCAAAGAAACAATCATAATCAAAATAAATTAATAAGTTATAATATTTATACAGGAATCATGAGAAGAATGATGATTGAAAAACAACTAAATATATATAAGAAATTGTAGGAAAATAAATACCCAAGAGGGAAAAACATGGAAGAAGGCTTAAAATTATGCAAAATGATTCCAAAATATGTATGATATATAAGGAATCAATAAAAATTTTATATGTGAATTAAAAAAGAAAAAGAAAAAGAAAAAAAAACTATGTACACATAGATTGTTCAAATACAAGAGTATGGGGTTAACAGGAAAGGATAACTAATTAATCTATGTACATGTTATCATATTGTATATAAATATATGTAGTATGTACTCATGATAAATATATGGCTGTATTTGAACCTATGAGTCCAATAAGGTTAATGAATTATTGTCATCATTAGTATAATTATTGACACTATAGTAATTATCGCCATTATAATTATTTCCATTATAATCATATCATTGTAAATGGTTGAATTATCCTATTTTAAAGTTTTAATTTCATCTATTTGAATGGTATGTCAAGTGGTTGAATCTTTGGTATATTTTTTATTTTAAATGGGCACAAAATACTATAATAATATAACTTTGCCATGTGGATGAATGGGTACTTGAACTTTAGGGGCATTTGTTTGTGTCACATTATTATATTCTTTGGTAGTTACATATGTAACACCTCATGTTGGACTCATGTGAGAGTCTCATAGGTAATGCATTGAATGGTAATCACATTATCATCATGGACAAATTATAAACACTAATGTAGTGTTAATAGGGATTATTTTATTTGATTAACCCAGAGTTGTCTATGTAATGCATCATATGTCCCATTATCTAGTAATACTCAAATCCAAACTAATAAGACCTTAGGATTGATAATGAGAAGTAAGGTAATGATCCTGATTGGGGTCCTATTTATGCCACAATATCCTCTAATAATTATGGTTTTATCCATTAAATCCTTATGTGTATATCCAAGACTGGTAATGAATTTAATTGTGCATACATTTATACATGAATAATTATCAATCATAATCCCATTTTTCAACCTTGAATTGTATCTATATAATCTTTAATGAATAATGTAAAATTATAAGAATCATCTTTTGGAATTTTAGGGTCATAAAATATAATCACAGGAGGCTCATTATGTGTGGTATTGACCACATGAATGAAAGTATCAAGTGGACTCACATTATAAACTTACAGAGGTTTTTTTTGAGCTATCATATACACATCATCTTAGTTTTTTTATTGAGTATAATGATTTGGAATAAAATTGATAAAAAATTTCAATTATTAATTTGGTTGAGGATCTAATCCATTTTAATTTTTGTTGTGATTATTTATTTATAATTTGTTATTTCAACCAATTCTTGGATCCTATGCTTAAAAGTAATGAACTTATTCATATAATTACTAGGGAGTAAATGGTAATCACAACATGCATTAATATCATGGTATTTATACAAGGGCCTTGATGAGTCAAGATCTCTCTAGAAGGTAAAATTTTCATATTGCATCAAACAATCATTTAAGTGCATTTTCAGGACTATTATTTAATCAAGTAAATTTGTTTCACTCTTTTTTTATTAGAAATGGTTATCTTATATAGGGGTTTGTCTGTCACATTGACTACATTCTTGGCCTCATTATTAGGTTGAAATTTTTTATCATCAATGTTAGATTTGAATATTGATTTACCTTTGAATTTATCTCAATTTGAAGTAGGGTCATTGGTTCCATATTTGAAAATATTTTCCTCTAAAAACATGATCTCATAGTTTGTAACATCAAGAAAAAATTCATAGAAATATTAGTAAGAATTGAAGACCACTTTGTCTTTAACGAGTCAGAGTAAAATCTGAGACAATATAATTTTCAATATATTATTAAATTGGTGAATCATATTTATATGTATGGTTTTTAATTTAAGAACATACTCACTAACATTCTCATTAGGTTTTTGTTTAAGTTGGGAAATCCATTAAAACATGAGCTTCATTTTACTGTTTATTGAAAAGTGAGGTAATAAAGTTTAGAGTAAATAGTCTTGTCAACATATAATATCTTTGTGCGAAATTCTAGAAATGATGCATAGAAAAAAATTATATGGTGAGAAGGAACACCTTTACTCTTAAATAATTAAAACTTAGGTCCCAAAAATCTGGTTGGAAAAGGGTAGGTAATGACCTCATATTTAAAATGATTGAGTAATATATCATGTGAATTGAATTTATGACTTGGCTTTTGAGATGCTTGAGAAAATAACTAGATTTGCTCTTGTGTATCTTGTATAGTTTGTTGAAGGATTTTAATTTCAGGACTTGGAATTGAAGTCTTAGTGGCATAAATAAGGATGGAAATGTTATTAATTTAAGAAACACTATAGATAATTGGAAAGGGTTGAATAATTAATTAATAAAATCATGCAAACGTATTTCCTCCAAAACTAATTTAATATGTAATATCCACCTCATCTACACATCCTCCATGTTTGTCTCAACCAAATGTTAACTCATCTAGCCACCTTACTCAACTTATTCAAATGCCTTATGAGTAATCTTATAAAATTTCAACTAACTTGTGAGTCATTCTTTTCCTTTTCAACTACCTTGACCTATTCATGTTGAGTCACTCAACTACAAACTAAATTTCCCACTTATTCTTAAAACATGGGAATTATTCATCATCCATTGGGATGAGGACTCAAATCCAACTATTGATTATTTTAATAATTCAAGAAATTTATATTATTCTTAGCCGTTCATCTCATCACCCTAAATCCTATAAATTGATGTGAAGTACTCCACTTAAATCATCCACCTTAAATCTATCAAAACTCTATTGAATTATCCTTGTGGATCCATTGAGATCAAATCCATTTTCAACCATATACTACCCAATTCCCTTTGTTTGGATAAGAGTAGAGCACAAACATCAAATAAGAAAGATCAAATCTACCATTGATCACACAATGGAGAAGGTGAAAAAAATGAATTTCATGTGTTGCAAGTATTTTAATAGTTATTTTTATCTTATTTTTGTTTTTCTATAGAGAGGTTAGTTTAGTTTAGGAAGATTTGCATTGAATTTTTGTCTTGTTAATTTACATTCTAAATTTCACACTATACATTTTGGCTCACCCGATGGGATATTTCCCTCATATTTCACATCATAGGTGTATTTAGGAAGTCATTTTAGTTGTTTTTATTTTTTTTGTGTACATACATTTAATCTTTATCATGGATTTTTTTATTTATTAGTTTTTTGAGTTTATGAGCTTATTTGTTAACCTGAAAAATAGTGAAATTGTTCTATATAATGGTAAATTCATTAGTTAAATAATGAATTTGTTCCTATGGCATTTTTACTCATAATTTTTTATTTTTTCATTCTTATAATAGTTTTTGTGAGGGTGTTTTTGCCTAACCTCTTTCTATTTCAATTTAGTTATCTGTTCTAGTCTCTATTTTCTATATAAATCATTATTGCATAACAGTGAAATTATCTAAGCAAATAATGAAATCATTATGTGAAACAATGAAATAATCCAATAAAATAGTGAAATCATTATATGTAATAGTGAAATCAACCACACAAATAGATAAATCATTTTATGCAATAATAAATTCATCCATACAAGTAACAAAATTGTCTAAAGAAATAATAAAATTAGTCGACATAATAGTGAAATCATCGAAGTAAACAATGAAATCATTCAAAATAATGAAATCAGTATATAAATGTTTGCTTTCAATTTTCTATTTTATATCATTCTAATATGCTAACAAATTCACCATTTTTTTAACTGTGCAATAATGAAATCATTCCATAGGACAATATTTTCTATCTTATCTTTTATTTTATTTTTATCTTTTTGGATAATTTTATGAGTTTCCTTGCTCATTTAGTTTCCAAAAACTTCTAGCTATTTTTTGTAAGCTGCTAGTGTAATTTATAAACAAACAAAGCAAGCTAAAAACCAATTTCATTTGTTATTAATCCTTTATTTTATTTTCTATTTTTAGTTTTTAGACTAACCTTGTCTTTTTAGTGTCAAGCAAAAAATTTAATATTTATTTTCCATATTAATTAGCTCACATTTTTATTTTAGTGTTAATTAATCCTTTCATTTCAATCACTTTGTTTGTATGTGTTGTAATATTGTGTATGTTCTTCAATTGGCATCACATTGATGATGATACTTTGTAACTTTTATTTTATCCAAGTTATGCTTGTGTGTATGCTCTTCCCTTGTTTTCACATTCGTGACAATACCTAGGAATTAATTTTTTTATTTTGTTTTTCTAGGGGCTCTATCGACCATGGATTTCACCACAACACGATAGGCTAAACCTTGTGTACCATCAAGGTGTATAAATTGAGTGTCAAATGTTTCAAAGGCCTAAGTGGTGTGATGTTTCAAACACACCATGATGTGAGGGGAATCCATGCTCTAATACCTAGGGTATCAATAGTTGCTTCATAGTTCAATTTTTTTGACACCAACCTGCATAAATATTATGTTCGGGTTAGGCATATTAGGATTAGAACCATTTGTGTGCATCCTTTAAATTGGCTTATTTCACAATTTTTTGCCTCATGTACCAAAAGGTATTTATAGGACTCCTCTTAGATAATATTATAAAAAATAAGCCTAGGTGAGCCATTTTATAATTCAAATTTAGTGCAGTCATTAATGGCTAGCATCAAGAATTTACTTTCCATGTGCCCTTGAAATTGGGTCTAGTGGGCTATAGGAATGGTATTTCCTCCATATTCAACACTCTAAAGTATTGAGACGACACTATTCAATGGGAAATTAAGTAGTAAGGAAAGCCTAAAAATTATTTAAATCATATTTTCCTAGTTATATCCCTTTTTGTGAATTGCATATGTGTTTAAAGTAGGAACTTATTTGTGTTTCTCCTTTATGAAAATCACATGTTGAAAACCTTAGATTGAAAAAATATTTGAGTTATAAATTCAAAATTAAACTAATATCCAAAATTTATAAATCATGAAAATTCTAAATTCGCAATGATGCAAAGAAAATACCAAACACTCTCACTCTACACCTTTACTCATGATGCACTTCTTCAACACAATGGATTACACTTCTTGTTATGGGTTTCTAATACATTCCTCATGTAAGAACTAAGGTTTATTTATTGCCTTATGGTTTATTTGTTATTTAATATATTAATATATGTTTCATTAATGCCATTTTTTCAATATACAACTTTTCCAATACATCCTAAGACTTTACTCACTCCCTTACACAATTTTGTCAATTTGCCAATAGTTCTTCTAGCCCTATTTTTATTTATTTATTTGGTTTGTATGGTATGTACAGAGGATAAAAGGAAAATTATAAAATATTTTAGATACCCTTTTCCATGAAATATCTAACCATACAATCTTGAATTCCAACTCTTTGTTTTGTCCAACTTTCAAATCCAAATTGTACCTCTGTTTAGGCATATTAGGCATGTTTACTCCTTTTCCAAACTCAGTCTAATTTATACCATACACCTAGATTTGTAAAATCATATTCATTAAATTAATATACATTAAAAGGTACCAAATTACAAAATTCTAATTTTTTTATGGTTAGAATGATGTATATCACCCAAACCCTAGTTTAGGGTTTTTTTAAGCATGTCTCAATTTGAGACCTCTTTAAACTAAAATATTGAAGTTTGATAGTGTTTCAAAACCTAAAAATAGTTTAATTAGGTCTTTAATGACCTTAATAAACTCTTCCAATCCTTATACTCCACTAATCAACCCACTGTTAAGGGTTTATCTCTCCAAACACAACCCATTATGCAAAAAACTAGTCACATACAAATTTGTACCCCAACAGAAAAGATTCATGCATATAAAAAAGAAAAAAAAATAATATATGAAGCTTAAAATAACTTAAAATTAATTTTAAAAACATTATAAATCATTTCAATTTTTTTTCCTTGGCCACATCTTTCAAAAAACCCAAGCACAATCCATCTTAACAAGGTTCTCTATAGGAAACATAGTTTTTCATTCAAAGTTTCAAATTCCCAATAAAATACTTGTCATTTTACTAAATATTACACTATAAAACAATAAAAATAAACTTTTATATTACTTAAAATAACACAATGCACAATTAAGTTAATGCCTCTTCACTCATCAAAATCAACACTCAGTCTCAGTTACAAGAAGTGATTCAAGAAAATAGGGGTACATCACATCACTGACTATGAAGAAGAAATTATTAGATATTTTTGGATACTTACACCAATAAAAATTATAGTTACACCTTGAATAATTTTCTAAAATAGAATCCAATCCTTACATGGATGATCTTGTAATACACAGTTTGTAAATAAGGAATTCACTCAAGACAGGGACCTATATGCAAATATGTCTATCCACCAAATGATTGACTATTGTTACTTATTAATATAATCTCAAAAAACATAAAAAATACTTTAATAACATTTATAAATATTATAAAATTCCATTCAATCATATATATTGAACATTACAGTCTATAACCTAATCAAATACTCAACACAGGGTTTATGTAAACTTTCTTTGATTAGAACTCTCATTTTCACATATATGAGATCAAATGTACAATATGAAACAATTATACTAGATTTTTTTAAAAAATATAAAAAAATGTAAAAATCATTATTTTTTTCAATCATAACGATGTATTCATCCACAAACAATGCAATCATCAAGATTTTCAAAGACCTTCAACAAAGGTCTAAATTCTTTCATTAGAAGCAGAGGTTACAAAAAATTAATATTATCCATAAAAAAAATTGTTTAATTACCTTCTCCATTCCTCCTATTTGAATTTAATAATCCTCTAATATAGAATAACTAACTCCTATATGACTAAAGAGGAAACATAACTAATTCTTGACCATTTTCCCTACGTGGAGGTCTCTTTTCAACTTTGCCTTTTATTGATTTTCATAATATGACTAAATTGTACCTTGACCTTCATACTCATGAAAATGTTACTAAAATTATATATGGTTCAAATCCCATAAACATTTTACACATTTTCGACCTTCACAAATTGCAAATAAGACTTTATATAAGGCTTAACAAAATTTGAATTTTCAAATAAGAAATTTTGGTGGGAAATGAGTAATTAAAATTCTATGCACTTTGAAACCATCTAACCTCCACCTATGGACTTATAATAACCAATATAACCTATAATAATTTTAATAAATAAACTTAAGAAAAAATTTGATCAACTTTGGGGTCCATACATGATATACCTGCATCATAACACCAAGCTGGAAGAATCTTTACCACATGTATTGAATGTTACACTCGATATATGATACTACCTAAATGAATTGAAATTCCTCTTTGAAGTTGTCTACTTCCAATTCCCTCTCATATAGGTTTTCATGATCTTGGGCCCCACACTTATGCCTCTTTTGCTTCATACCCTCAATCAACATACCTACACACACAACCAAATTGTTAAATAAAATATGTATGTTGCCTTCTTCTTCTTTTCATGCATCTGTGTACCAATATTCCTTCTCTTTAAACTAATTATTATTTTCCTTAAATCCATCCTAAAAAACTACTTAAATTATTAATTATATTCCTCTTTCACCAATGCTTCTTGTGTTATTTATTCCACTTCATTCACAACTCATGCTTTAGCCTTGCATACCTCATTCTTATGTACATTTTTAGCTTGTTGTTGTATATCAACATATTTATTTCCATCTTTCTCTTCCACATTAAAGGATTGCATTATTTATTTTAATACCTCATCTTATTTATTTATCACTTCTACATGGTCACCTTGTGTATGGGTCTATTGTATATTGCCCATCTCATCAACATCCTCTTCTTGTTCATCTACCTCATCTATCATTCCTCCTTTGGCTACCTGATCCATACATGCATTTTCATCATAAACCATCATGTTAAAAATAAATTTTGGATCCTTCATGGCTCTCTTATGGGCTGCTTTCTCACATATATCCACTTCTAACTTCCTCTTCACTTGCTTGGTGTCAATCCCAAGCCATCGCTCATCCATCTTAACTACTATGTCAATTATTATACTATTGTTTTCTCTTCCATGGACTTGGTTTCCATGTTTGTCTTGACTACCTTATTTCTTAAGCACTCTCATTAGTGCTATGCTTTATTCCTTTTCTTGAAATTTTTTTTCTTCCACCTTTCAACCTTGTGTTATATCGCTCTTGTCCATTTTTGTGGACTCAGAATTCCTCACATCAACTAACTCAACATAACTCATATTTTATTATTTCTTGGGTGCTTTGATAAAACCCAAACTCTTCATAGTTCTACTCTAACATTACCTTGTCAACATCATCATTATCCTTTCATCTCTCCTATGTTCTTCACCTTTCAGTGGGATAAGTGTATATGTCCTTCCATCCTACCTAATGGTATACGTTTTGGCTTGACCATCATGTATGGCAAGCTGATCAAACTGCCATGGCCTCCCTAGCAATAAGTGACACACATTTATAGGCAAAATATCACATAACACCTGATCTCTATATTCTCTTATCTTGAAATCAACCCAACTTTATTCACTTACCAATACCTAATGATATTTCTGCACGCATGCAACTTTGTATGGTTCTAGGTATGTTATTCTCTTCAATCTCAACTTCTACACCATCTCTAAAGAAACTATATTATTAGTGCTACCACCATCAATAACCAAATTGCATACCTTACCATGGGCCTTACATCTAATTTTGAACAAACTTCTCCTTTAGATTGGTTCCTTACCTTGCTTCTACTATAATAGTACTCTCCTCATGAGAAATGACTCATTCCTTTCTTATCTTCTATCCTCATTCTCCTCTCTCTATTGTTGCATACTTTTATTCATATTGCTTAGACACTCTATTTCCATGTGTCCCTCTCTATGGAAATTTCAACATTTCCCATAAAATCTTTGTCTTGGTCCTTACCTCATTGGACCTTCATCTCTTCTCCTTCTGTGACCTCCAAATGTTTTGATCTCTCTTGCATGGTATTATCCCATGCCTTTTTGAACTACTGCATGCACTTGTGGTCTTTCTTAAACCACCTCTTTATTTCCTCTCTCTTTCATTCTTACTTGAAAAGGTACTTCATATATTTTATTTCTTATCTTCTTATTTATTCTCTCCTTATGAGAGTATCTTCAATAGCTTCCATCCTCACAACTAATGGAGCAATCATCTGGGTCATTATTTTGACTAAATCTTCCTCATCTCTGTTCGTTCTCTCCATGGAGTACTGCACCTAGTTACCTATTCTACACTTTACCTCAAAACACATGTTATCAAATATTTTCAACAATAAAAAATAATTTTATTCTATATCTGATACCAAAATGATGCATAAAAAATACCAAACACTCTCACTCTATACCTTTAATCACAATGCACTTCTTCAACACAATGGATTACACTTCTTGTTATGGGTTTCTAATACATTCCTCATGCAAGTACTAAGGTTCATTTATTGCCTTATGGTTTTTTTTTGTATTGAATCTATTCATATAGGTTTCATTAATCCCATTTTATCAATCTACAAATTTTCCAATACTTCCCAAGACATTACTCACTCCCTTACACAATTCTGTCAATTTACCAATAGTCCTTCTAGCCCTATTTTTAGGATTTATTTGGTTTGTACAGTCTATATAGAGGATAAAAGGAAAATTATCAACTATTTTAGATACCCTTTTCCACTAAATATATAACCATGCAATATTGAATCTTAACGCTTTGTTATGTCCAACTTTCAAATCCAAATTGTACCTTTATTTAGGCCTATTAGGCCCATTTGCTCATTTTCTAAACTTAGACTACTTTATACCATACATCTAGCACTATACACTCATGAATCTATGTGATTCACTTCATTTACATTGAAAGGGACCAAATTAAAAAATTATAGAATTTTTTGAGGGTTAGAATGATGTATATCACCCAAACCCTAGTTTAGGGTTTTCTAAAGCATGTCTTAGTCTGAAACCTCTCAAAATTCCACTATTGAAATTTGAAAGTGTTTAAAAACCTAAAAATAGGTTTATTTGGTCTTTAATGACCTTAATCAACTCTTACAATCCTTATAATCTAGTAATCAACCCATTGTTAAGGGTTTCTCTCTCCAAACATAACCCGCTCTATAAAAAACTAGTCACATACAAATCTATACCCCAATAGGGAAGATTCATGCATATAGAAAAACAACCAAAAATAATATAATAAGAGTAAAATACCTAAAATTTAATTACCAAAACATTATAAATCATTTAAATTTTTTTCCTTGGCCATGTCTTTTAAAAACCCCAAGCACAGTCCATTTTAATAGGGTTCTCTATAGGATACAAAGTTTTTCATTCAAATTTCCAAACTCCCACCAGAATCCTTGTATTTTTATTTTATATTAAAACTTAAAACAATAACAATAAACTTTTATATTATTTAAAATAACACAATTCATAATTAAGTTAATTCCTCTTCACTCATCAAAATCAACACTCAATCTCAATCACAAGAAGTGATTCAGGAAAATAGGGGTACATCACATCACAGACTGTGAAGTATAAATTATTAGTTATTTGTACACCCCTAAAAATTATAGGTACACATTCAAAAAAAAAAAAAACTAGACTCAAATCCTTACATGGGTGATCTTTCAATACACATTTTGTAAATAAGGAATTCACTCAAGATAGGGGAATGTATGCAAATATGTCTCTCCACCAAATGATTGACTATTGTTACTTATTAATATAATCTAAAAACATATAAAAATTAATTAAATAATGTGTATAATTATTATATAATTCCATTAAATCATTTATATTGAACATTACAGTAAGTAACCTAATCAAATACTCAACACATGGTCTGTGTAAACTATCTTTCTTATATTAGAATTCTCTTTTTCACATATATGGGATCAAATGTTCACTATGCAAAAATTATAATAGATTTTAAAAACACTATAATAAAATTTCAAATTCATTCTTTTTTTAAATCATAATGTATGTATTTATCCGCAAATAATGCAGTCATCAAGATTTGCAAAGACCTTAAACAAAGGTCTAAATTCTTTCATTAGTAGCGAAGGTTACAAAAAATTGATCTTCTCCATACAAAAACTAGTTTAATTACCTTATCCATTCCTCCTATTATAATTTCATTATCCTATAACAAATCATAACTAACTCCTATATGACTAAAGAGGAAACATAACTAATTCTTGGCCATTTTCCCTACATGGAGGTCTCTTGCAAACTTTGCCTTTTCTTGATTTTCATAATATGAATAAATTATACCTTGACCTTAAGACTTATAAACATGTTATTAAACTTATATAGAGTCTAAATCCTATAAACATGTTACAATATTCCACCTTCACAAATTGCACATAAGTATTTATACAAGGATTAACAAAATTTGAATTTTCAAATAGGAAATTTTGGCAGGAAAATGAGTAATTTAAATTCTATGCACTTTGAAACCATCTAACCTCCACCTATGGAATTATACTGACCCATAACACCTTTAATACATATAACAAACCAACTTAAGAAAAAAATTTATCAACTTTTGGGTCCATACAGGATGCCCCTCTATCATACTACTAAGCTAAAAGAATATCTGCCACATGTATTGAATGTTACACTTGGTATATGTTGTTCCTTGAATTCATTGAACTTATTCATTTAAGTTGTATGATTCCACTTGCCTCTTATAGAGGTGTATCTTGGTCCCCATACTTAGGTCTCTTTTTCTTCATCTCCTTAATCAACATACCTGCACACATAACCAAATTGTTAAAGAAAACATGTATGCTTCCTTCTTCTTCTTGCCATGCATATGTGTGCCTATCTTCCTTCTCTTTAAAATGATTCTCCTCCTTAAATCCATCCTCAATAACTACTGTAAGTATTTAATCCTCTTCCTCCTTAACCAATACTTCTTTTGATATCCATTCCACTACATGAACAACTTGTACTTTATCCTTACATACCTCATCCTTATGTACATTCTTAGCTTGTTGTTGTATATCAACATCATTACTACCCTCTTTCTCCTAAACATTCAAGTATTTCATGATTTATTTTAATACCTCATCTTCTTGATTTATCACTTCTACATGGTCATCTTGTGCATGGGCCTACTGTATATTTCCCATATCATATCTTCTTGTTCAAGACTCTTTTGTAAAAAAAATTGCTCATCTACCTCATCTAGCATTTTTCCTTTGGACTGCCTGCTCCATACCTAAATTTTAATCATAAACCATCATATTAGAAAAAAAATTTGGAGCCTTCATGGATCTCTTATGGGTTGCCTTCTCACACATCTCCATTTCCAAATTCCTCTTCACTTGCTTGGTGTCAATCCTAAGCCATTGCTCATCCATCTTAGCTGCTAAGTCAATCACTATATTGTATTCTTCTCTTTCATGGACTTGGTTTCCATTCTTGTCTTGACTAACTTCTCTCTTAAGTAGTCTTATTGGTACTGTGTCTTCTTCCTTCTCTTGAAAACTTTTTGATGCCACCCTACAGCCTTGTGTTATCTCACTCTTGTCCATCTTTATGGACTCACAACTCCTCACATCAAATACCTCAACATAACTCATCTCTTCTTCTTTCTTAGGTGCTTTGATAAAACCCAAACTCTTCATAGTTCTAATCCAACATTGCCTTATCAACATCATCATTATCCTTTCACATCTCCTATCTTCTTCATCTTTTAATAGGATAAGTGTATATGTACTTCCATCCAGCCTAATGGTATAGGTGTTGGCTTGACCATCATGTATGTCATGTTTATCAAACTACCATGGCCTCCATAGAAACAAGTGGCACACATCTATAGGTAAAATATCACATTACACCTGATCTCTATATTCTCTTATCTTGAAATCAACCCTAATTTGTTCACTTACTAGTATGTGATGACCTTTCTACACCCATGCAACTCTGAATGGTTTTGGGTGTGGCATTCTCTTTAATCTCAACTTTTACACCATCTCTTAAGAAACTATATTATTAGTGCTACCACCATCAATAACCAAATTTCATACCTTACCATGGGCCCTTCATCTTCATTTGAACAAACTTCTCCTTTAGATTATTTATTTTCCTTGCTTTTGATATAATAATACTCTCATCATGAGCAATGACTCATTCCTTTCTTGTCTTCTATCCTCATTCTCCTCTCCCTGTTGCTACATATTTCTATTCATATTCTTTGGACACTTTGTTTCCCTATGTCCCTCTCTATGGCAATTTCAACATTGCCCCTAAAATCTCTATCTTGGTTTTTACCTCATTGGACCTTTATCTCTTCTCCTTATGTGACCTATAAATGGTCTGATATCTCTTTCATGATTTTTTCCCATGCCTTATTTAACTATTGCATGCACTTGTGGTATTTATTAAACCACCTCATTATTTCCTATCTCTTTTATTATTTCTTGTAAAGGTACTGCCTATCTTATCTTTCATCTCTTCCTCTTTGTTCTCTCCTTTTGAGAGTATATTTAATATCCTCCATCCTCATAACTAATGGAGCAATCAGTTGGGTCATTATTCTAACCAAATCTTCATCATCTTTGTTGGCTCTCTCCATGGATCACTACACCTAGTTACATGTCCTGCACTTCAACTCAAAATACATGTTATCAAATATTTTCAATAATCAACAAGAATACTTTTCTAGCTATGATACCAAAATGATGTAGATAAAATACCAAACACTCTCACTCTACACCTTTACTTATAATGCACTTCTTCAACACAATGGATTACATTTCTTGTTATGGGTTTCTAATAGATTCCTCATGTAATAACTGAGGTTAATTTATTACCTTCTGGTAAATTTGGTCTTGAATATATGCATACAAGTTTATTAATCCCATTTTTTAAATCTACAACTTTTCCAATACTTCCCAAGACTTTACTCACTCCCTTACATAATTTTGTTAATATTCCAAGAGTCCTTCTAGCCCTATTTTTGGGATTTATTTGGTTTTTATGGTATATAGAGAGGATAAAAGGAATAATATAAACTATTTTAGATGCCATTTGCCATGAAATATCTAACCATGTAATCTTGAATCCCAACTCTTTGTTTTGTCCAGCTTTTAAATCCAAATTGTACCTCTATTTAGGCTTGTTTGCTTCTTTTCCAAACTCAATCTACTTTATACCATAAACTTGGCTCTATGCACTCGTGAATATTTGTGATTAACTTAATTTACATGTAAAGGGAATAAATTACAAAATTCTATAATTTTTTGATGGTTAGAATGATGTATATCACCCAAACCCTAGTTTACGATTTTCTAAAGCCTGTCTCAGTCTGAGACCTCTCTAAATTCCACTATTGATGTTTAAAAATGTTTCATAACATAAAAATAATTTCAATGGGTATTTAATTAAATTAATAAACTCTTCCAATCCTTTTACTCCACTAATCAACCCATTGTTAAGGGTTTTTCTCTCCAAACACAACCCATTGTGTAGAAAACTAGTCACATACAAATTTGTACCCTAATAGGAAGGATTCATGATTATATAAAAGAAACAAAAAATAATATAGGAATATTAAAATAATTTAAAATTACTTACCAAAATTTTTTAAATCATTTCAACTTGTTTTCTTTGGCTACGTCTTTCAAAAATCCTGAGCACAGTCCATCTTAATAGGGTTCTCTACAGGGAAAATATTTTTTCATTCAAATTTCCAAACTCCCAATAGAATCCTTGTCCTTTTATTCAAGATTAAAATTTAAAAAAGTAACATAAAATTTTATATTAGTTAAAATAACACAATTCAAAATGAAGTTAATGCCTCTTCACTCATCAAAATCAATACTCAATCTTAGTCACAAAGAAGTGATTTAGAAAAATATGGGTACATCACATCACTGACTGTGAAGCAAAATTTATTAGTTATTTGTGGAGACTTACATCCCTAAAAATTATAGTTACACCTTCAAAAACTTTTTAAAACTAGACTCCAATCCTTGCATGGATGATCTTGCAATACACAATTTGTAAATAAAGAATTCACTCAAGGCAAGGGCCTGTATACAAATATGTCTATTCACTAAATGATTGACTATTTTTCCTTATTAATATAACATACAAAAACATACAAATTCCTTAAATAATTTGTATAAATATTATCTAATTATATTCAATCATCTATATTGAACATTACAGTCAACAACCTAATCAAATACTCAATATAGGGTCTGTGTAAACTAATTTTCTTTGATAAGAACTCTCTTTTTCACAAATATGAGATCAAATTTTCACTATGAAAACATTATAGTATACTATATTTTAAACATTCTAGAACACAATGTCAAATTATTTATTTTTTGTGATCATAATGTGTTTATTCATCCACAAACAATGCAGTCATCAAGATTTGCAAAGACCTTCAACAAAGGTCTGAATTCTTTCATTAGCATTAGAGGTTACAAATATTTCATCTTCTCCATACAAAAACTTGTTTAATTACCTTCTCCATTCCTTTTATTCAAATTTAATCATCCTCTAACAAATAATAACTAACTCCAATATAACTAAAGAGGAAACATAACTAATTCTTGGCCATTTTCCCTATGTGGAGGTCTCTTGCCAACTTTGCCTTTTCTTGATTTTCATAATATGACTAAATTGTACCTTGACCTTAAGACTCATGAACATGTTATGAAAATTATATAGGGTGTAAATCCCATAAACATGTTACACATCTTCCATCTTCGCAAATTGTACTTAAGTCTTTATACAAGGCTTAACAAAATTTGAATTTCCAAGTAGGAACTTTTGGTTGGAAAATGAGTAATTAAAATTATATGCACTTTGAAACTATCTAACCTCCACCTATGTACTTCTAATGACCCATAAAACCTATAATACATATAATAAACCAACTTAAGATAAAATTTGATCAACTTTTGGGTCCATACAGGATGCCCCTACATCACCCAAACTCAAAAATTTGTCAATCATAGTAATTTCTAGTCTTGGTTTTTCATGCTTTTAATTTCTCAGATTCAAGCCATTTTAACAATGTCACCTATCACTAGGAACATGTCTATGCTGAACGACCCTAGGTTGAGGGAGGAATATATTGGTAATAACCATTTAAACCTTAGTAGTCAAGAGCATTGATTTGAAATCCATGAGATCCATGACAATGGAGAAGAAGAGGGACCTTATCAAGAAGATAATATCCCTAGAGCCATATTACCCCCTTCAAAAATCATTGAATATATCTAATCCAACAAAGATGAGCCCTTGTACTTGTAGGGCTAAGCTTCCTTTAGATTTTAAATTCCAAATTTTACATCATTTAATTTCTAATAATGAATCAATATCCCTAATCCAAGATCAAGCTAAACCCCATGGTTCCATAGGGAATATAAAGATTATCATAATTCCAACTAATCCTAATTCCCAATTTCAAATGGACAAAGGGGAATCTATCATGATTTAAGACATGTCCCAATTAAGGCATGGGTTTTCTAGTAAATCCCATGTACAATAACTAGATCAAGAGATTACTAATATTTAACCAATATCGCCAATAATCCCTTAGTCAACTAATCTATAAACCCAAGCCTAAGTAATCCTAGTATTAATATAGGATTTAGTCAAACCGATCCTAACTTAAACACATATTTGATTCCACCCATCATTAATCCTAATTTAAACCATAGTTTGAATACCACTAAAAAATAACAAATATTTAATCTAATAAATCAAAATCTGAGCTTGAATGTTCATTAAATGTCACCCATCAAATAATTCAATCCAAAATTGAGTTTGAATGTTCATTTAACCTCACATGTCTAAGGCCTATGGCAGAGTTCATTGGTCCTTCCTCTAGAAGGTTTTGGGCACCTTTGGTTTTGAGGAGGATTGGATTCGCTGGGTTATGAGTTGTGTGAGCTTGACTTCCTTTTCAGTTTTGATTAATGGCGAGCATTCTAATCTCTTTGGGGATTTTTGAGGCCTATGGCAAGGTGACCCTCTCTCTTCCTACTTGTTTCTTCTATTGGCAGAAGGCTTGGGTTGGCTGATCAAAAGGAATGTTGATGGTGGCATTATTCAGGGCTGGCAATGGGGAGGGGGCCTTCCTATACAGTCTCACATTTAGTTTGTGGATGATGCAGCTTTGATGGGCATGGCTACTATTAGGGAGGCATCTAATATATGCAAAGGCTTGGATGCTTACCTTGCTACCTCAGGACAGGTAATTAATGAGGCAAGTCTTCAATTTTTTTTTCAACACTCCACCCTCCATACAATGAAGAGTGGCTCATATTCTTAGGTTTCAAATTGGGAGTCTTCCATTGCTATATCTAGGAATTCCTATCTCTACTGCTGACAGTCTAAGGAGTCATGGTAGGCGATTCTAGACAAGTTCCAAGTCAAAGTGAATCATTAGACCCATCACTAGCTATCCTTTGCTAGTCGGGTCTAGTTGATTCAATCAGTGGTGCAAGCTCTTCCTCTCTATAGGTGTATGATGCAAGTGGCACCGATGAGCTTTGTTAGGGATCTTGATTCCTTAAAAAGACAATTTTTATGGGCTAGTAATTTATCATCAACCAAGTGGAGCCTTATTAAGTGGGAGGCTGTATGTAGCCCAAAAAGGTTTGGTGGTCTTGGATTATAGCAAACTGTGCTATTTGGTACTGCTTTCATAGCCAAATTGTACTGGCGATGGTGTGTGGAATAGGACCGGGTGTGGGCCAAAATCTTATCCCATACGTACTTTTTTGGGATCCCCCAAAAGGATATCCCATAGTATAGCTTGACAGGGAAAGGTTTGGTGATTTGGACTACTCTCAAGAAAGGAACAATGTTGATTAAGAGGGGCCTATTCTGGATTTGCAAGAATGGGGTCGAGGCACAGTTCTAGCATGACTCTTGGGATGGCTACCCTCCCATAGTTGTCCAATATCCTCATTTGAGTATTTTGTCCCAAATGTTTTTTGAAGTCGGGTGGACTATGGTGTGTGACTATAAGTCCCTTTCCCTTCAAGGGTAGGTGGCGAATGTGAGATGGAAGACCCTAGAGGAGTGGCCGATCCTTGGTTTGGAGGTAGAATGTGTGGAGTTGCATTACATTCTATCATGTCACAACTACAACACACTTATGGACAGTGATGCATTAGCTTGGTCCCTTAATCCCAAGGGTAAGTATATTATGTCTTATGGTTATCAGGAGTTGATTTCTCAGCAATATGGGGGGGAAGTTCATTGGTGGAAAAGAGTCTGGAATAGATTCTCTTGGCTAAAGTCTAATTTCTTTATTTGGAATTTAGTCTGGAATAGATGTTTGACTTGGGAGAATATTTGGAAGAGGGGCTTTACTGGCCCTTCAAGGTGTGTTCTTTACAGTAGTGCGTAGGAAGATTCTTTGCACCTATTCTTTCGTTGCACCTTCACTTTGCAATTATGGCATTTCTGGTGGGACGTATGGAGGTGCCAGTGTATTCACCTATTTTCCTTAGCAAATTTTTGGTCGAGATTGGGATGACCTCCCTCCTCAACTCCCTTCTTGAAAGATGTGTGGTATGTTAGACCTATTTTTTTGCTTTGGCAAGTCTGGCTAGAAAGGAATCGCATAATTTTTTGGGATAAAAATTTGGAGATTCAACAGGTTTGGACCAGAATTAAAGAAATGATCCAAGAATCTATTGAAGCTAAGAGCGAGGTTACTTTACCATTGGAGAAAGGTGATGCTGAGATGGTGGACAGGTTTGGCATATGGGGGATATCTCCAATCTCAGCGTGCATCAAGAGAGGTATATGGGGAAACAAAAAGTTTAATGGTTGGGAAAATGGCTGCCCCCACTCGTTGGTCTTTTGAAAATTAATACAGATGGATCTTCCAAGGGTAATCCAGGGTCGGCTGGGATCAGTGGGATTGGTTAGGATTCTTCTGGATCAATGGTTTTTTATTTTCTTGACTAATAAGGGAGTTCAGACTATGAATAGGATGGAAGGCTTGGCTATCCTATATGATTTGAAGCAAGCTTATGCTTTAGGGTGGAGGAGGGTGATTTGTGAAGCTGACTCTCAAGTCCTAATTAATTTGCTCCTTGAGAGGAAAATTTTAGATGTGAGCTGGCAATTGGCTACAATAGTGCAGCATATATTATAGGTTAGTTCCTTAATGGATTCAATATCTTATGCCCATATTCCAAGGGAATGGAATAGGGTAGTTGATTTCCTAGCAAAATGGGCATCAGAAGGTAGAGATGGCCATAAGGTTGATGATTGGGAGTAGCTGCCTTGTGAATTTTGTCAGAAACTGGAACATATTCTTGTTAAATATTTTAGTGGTGTTGAGGCATGATGCTACTGTTTATGTTATTTTAATGGTCCCTGGTATGCACTTACTGTGATTGTATTCAGTTGTTCTAAGTATTAATAAAGTTTTTACCCCTTTTTTTCAAAAAAAAATGTTCATTCAACCTCACCCATGAATTAAATCAATCTAGATATGAATTTTAATGTTCATTCAAACTCACTCATCAATAATCAACATAAAAATCCAAACTTGAATCCATATTCAAGTTCACAAAGCAATGTAAATCTTAACTTGAATGTTTATTCAAAATTGTGTGAACTTGAATATGTAGACACTTCATTTTCATCACTTTCATATTAAAATTTAAATTAGAATGAATTTATACAATAACACATAAATATAATAAAAAATTGTCAATTAAGCCAATTATTTAAACAATTACTAATTTAATCCAAGATTGTAATAAAACATCCTAGATTGGGTCAATGCATCATATCATAACATTTAATTCGACATTAAAATCCTGAATTAAATCAATCCTTTACAAGTGTTGTTACAAGAAAATTAAATGAATATTTTATTAGCAAAAGAACATTGTAAAATGCCACTAATCTTCTAATCATTGATTAATCCTACTTAATCAACCTAATCTTATTCTAATAAAAAATTCCATGGATTTTTAGAATTTATATTTTCCTAAAAATAAAATTACTATATCACCTCACATTAGTGACATATTCGGGAAAGTCAATGGACTATGGAGTGGAGTGCAAGAAATTTGGCTTATGACATGGCCACTTACACACTCTCTTACACCTATGATAGGGCCTCTTACACACTCATATATGACACACTCCAAGAGGACTAATGATTTCACTTTTATTCCAAATGTCTTCCACAATATAAAATTACCTTAAATGGATTCTCTTATACACTTTTACTTGTGTAATCATGAGTTTGAGGACTCCCTCTCCACCATTGATATTAATATTAAATCAATATCTCATATTAGAACCAAAAGTCTATAAATTCAAGAGCCTTTATCCATTATATACAAGCTCTCTTGAATTACAATTACTATCATATTAGAGATTCATAATTCTCATGCTATTTCCAAGTTAAAACAAGTGTAGACAAGGGGAAATGATGCTTGTGTATGGATTCAACATTGCCAAAGATATCTAGTCTATAATTTAATCATAAGCCTCTTTGAATTGAAAAATGAAGGAGTCTCTAAGGAAGGTATAATTTGTTTTATATGATTTTCTACTTGATTCACCTCTTATTTGACTTTGCTCAATCCTATTTGATAGGCTTAGAGTGTCATGTTCATATAATTATTTTTAGTTTATTCACGAACAACAAACTAACCCTCTTTGGATTCTTGTTCTACATAATTGTATGCCTAGTGGAACAAGACACATCCCAAAAACCTCCTTAAACCTTTCTTGTTCTTATAATTAGTAGAATTGACCTGATTGATAAGTTAATTCACCTCTTTTTCTTTAAAATTTTGATTCTTTCCATCTCAAGTCAAAATAATGAATTTGGATTGTGAAACACTGAATTCATGCTAAAAAATAATGAATTAATATAGGTAAATGATGAATTCATCCTAAACAATGGTGAAATCACACATAATAGTGAAATCATCCTAAAAATTAGTGAAATCATTTCTGGGCTTTGCTAATTTTTTCTTGTAGGCCTACACAACATCAAAATTGGAATCAAATTAGTGAAATAATAACTCAAAATGGTGAAATTGCACACATCAGTGAATTTATCTTGTAAAACAATGAATTCATCCTATGCATAAGTGAGTTTATCCTAATAAACTATGAATTCATCTCTATTTTTTATGTCTAAATATTTTTTTTATAGGAAGGTAAAAATGGTGAAATCATCCTAAAGAATAATTAATTTGTTCTAAAAAATAATGGAATCATACTAAATAACAGTGAATTCAATTCTATTTTTTAAACTATGTTTTCTATAGATGTTGCATAATAATTGGTTCATTTTTACATTAGTGAATTCATCTTGTAAAATAATGAATTTGTCTTGTACATAAGTGAAATCATCTTGTACATCAGTAAATTTATCCTAAAAAAACCATTTAAAACCAATACATCCATATTTACTAATTGAAACCAAGTTCAAGACATGACTTTATATCCACCTACATAAAGAGGCATTACTCTATCCATATTCCAAGCCAAAAATTACTCTTTCTATATGTCTTATTAAAACCTTATCTAGATACATACCCTTCTTGTCTAGACCATGTTTTTAGGTTGTCCCTATTGAACCAAATTATAGTTCTAATAAAATTCCAATTTTAAATTTCAAATCAATTCTAAAACCAATGTTTAATTTCTTGTCAAATCATGTCAATATGTCATTTGGTTTATTCCAAACCTAATCCTACTTATAATTCAAATACCAATTTCAAACTAATTCTAGACCAAAGTTCAAAATTTTGTCCAAACCATTGCCATTATGCTGTCCATTTTATTTCAAATCAAATATGAATTGTAATTCATGTTCCAATTCCTAAGTTAACCAATTTCAACTATTCCAAAGTTAAACAAGGGCAAAACTTTCATTTTCAAAAGAGCAGAACCTAGTTCATTTAAGATCAAACATTCAAACATAGCCAATTTCAAACACTTTAAATACCCAAACATTGAACATTTGCTTCCCTTTGTGAGACACAAACACTTTAAAATATTTGACATGCCAATATTTGTGCACCTTTTTGGAAACAAGTTTGATTTTCACACCTTTCTTATTTAGATACTTATGTTGACAAAATTTAATTGAACTATTATAGTTTAACATTTGCATTAACATACCCAATTAAAAATTAAATTTATACCAAATGAAAATTTAAATACAAAATCCAAATCAGGTCAACTTTGACCAAGGTTTAGTTACAAGCCAAATTAGGTTTGTTTTGTACTGTGTGTATGCACCTAAATCCACTCAGTCTAATAATCCTATTAAGCCTACTAATTTAACCCATTAAACAATATTCCTAGCCAATTAACTAATATCCTAGATCCTACACAAAATCCCCTACATCCCATGAAACTTACTATACCCTTGCAACCAATTAATGATCCCATTAACCCACTAACTAGCCTTTTTAGCTACTAATCTACCCACTAGCCCACTTGACAATTTAAAATTCATTTTTATTCATCTACCTCCTAGATACCCTACTAACTTAACCTTTCCTACAACCTTATTCCTTATTGACCTACCTAATCCCTATCTTAATACCTCACTAATCCTAATTAATACTTAAGGAGATTCTAGAATTCTCCAACCCTAGAACCTCCTCTAACTTGGCCCCTTATCTCTATAAGACTCTATTCTAGAGGCTTCAAAGGAATTTTTAATTCCTTATAAATTATTCCACCCTTGATCCTCATGGATCAATTTTGAATGTGAGTCATTAATTCCCCACCTATAATTATATATCAATCCACTCCTCCATGGCCAAGATAACTTAGAATGTCACAAGCCTCCTTTATAATCTCATTATCAGCCATTATCAAAGCATTTCCATACTCTTGTCAAGCTATCAAATAAGTCAAAGAATCCATTGAAGCCATTTAAAATCTTAACTCAAGCAATCCACAATCCAATTATTTTGCATTCAAATTAGCTAAAAAATATTGAGGATGATCTCTAAGGGACAAAAAGATGGTAATAACTCCATTTTAATCATCTGATTATTCCTTTATCCCCTCTTTTGATGTTGTTTGTATTCTTGGGTCTTTATTGCTAAATATAGTAATTTTGATAATAATAAAAAATACAATCACAAATTGGAAACCACAATGGGACATAACCATTTAATATAACATCTTTTTCTTGTTAGAAGTGATTTGGTGACTTGCAAGCATTACTAGATGAAGAACAAGCTCTAGAATTGGTCAAAACATCATGTACAAGCAATCAATGATATTGACCTACAAATAATGATATTGCAATGGTAGTTTTGTCAAGACTTAAGTGATATTGTCTTAACTATCAATTTAACCAATAATGATTTATCCTTCTGGAAGGTTTCTCTTCTTTAATAATACCATTAATTTATGAATCATGATATTGTACTAAAATTAATGATATTAGCCTTTTAGTTGCAATTTTACAAGTTTCTATTTTAAAATAAAAATAACTAGGTATGTATTAATTCCTAGATTCTATAAGAAGTTTTCACTTGTTTCTATCTTGTAGGAGAAAGGTTTTTATTCTTTATTTATAGGAAATTAGGATTGATCAGCCTCAAGTTATGGGGTGTTAAGGCACAAAATTACCACTTCGAAGAATCATTACCTTGCCATAAAACTAATGATATTGTACTAGTAAATAGTGATTTTGTGTTTTGTTTGAAACCTATTAAACTAACATACTAATCTATGATATGCAAGTTATCGATTTGTTAAAATTTCTTTTTATCTATAGAAAAACAATTGACCTTACAAACCCCTTTGGTAGCTTATATTAGTAACGGATGGACCAAGGTATTGGTGCTAATCAAATTTTAGTTAGTTTTTGCATAGTTTTTTTGTGTGCTATTACAAGGGGAGTAAAATAGGGACCATATAAAAATAAACCAAAACTCTTGTCCTTATGCTTTGTATTATTTTTTTCAATACCACTACTTTTTAATTAGTAGTATTGTCTTAAAAAAAGTGACATTGTGATTTATTAATTTTTTTATATTTTCAGGTTATGATAATTATTTTAGTTGAATAAATAATATTCTAAGATTTATTTTGATAGGTAGGAATCCTTCTAATCTTGCAGTTTTGTGTGGTTTTTGTTTATTTTGCACTAATTTATAAAAGGTCAAAAATCTTATATTTGTGTCCTTTAAACATGTTTTTGATATAGATAATTGTAAATAATCTTAAATTAGTAGTCTATAAATATTTATTAAACATCAGTATTAGTCTAAAAATCATAATTAAAAATTCTTATATTATTTTGCAATATTGTTACTCTCAAATTTACATTTTAATATCAAAAGTAGCAATATCATCTAACTATCTATGGTTTTGTAGGGACTATACTATTAAACACCATAGTTAAATGTTAATATACAATATCACAACTCATTAGTAATTATTTTACATAAAATTCATATTATTATAGTCTCTTGAAGTGATATTACTTTGCACTGACTGTGTTTTTATGTTTTTGCAAGAAATCAGTAGCTTTACTTAGAATCATACTACTAACCCCTTTCTTGTAAGACCTTTCAAGGTAAAGGCACTGAGTTTAATAGTATAATCTATGTTATTGTAGTAATAGTGCCTAAATTATGTATTTTGGATCTTTTTGCTTGTATATATATTTTGTATGTGTAACTTGTTTATTCACTTTTCAATTCCCTCACATAGGTAATTAATTTGGTAAATTGATCTTGTTTGCATGTGTGTTATCCCATTGAGTCTAGGATAGTATGTGATGTGTAATTAATCCACACACATGGGCTTAGTCATTAGGGGTTGGTGTCATAATTTTCATCATCGTGCATTAGACCAAACTCCATGTTTTGATAGAGTATAAATATCAAGGAAAACTATTGTTAAGATAAGCGGTTGACACCATACAAGTCATTCATGAAGGAGAAGAGTTAATTATATAAAAAATGCATTATACAACAATTTACACAAACTTGGGCCCCACCATACCTAGTGTATATCAGGGATGCCCCTAGAGAGCATGTTCAGCTTTACATAGGACCTATCGACTGTAACAGGCATTTTACTATTGGAGTCAGTATCAGCTCCTAAGTAACCATCAAGTGTAAATAGGGTTGAGAGGGTTTAATTGATTCTATAATGAGTAACCAACCTATAAAATCACCTGTAAAGTTTTTAGATAGTGTAGATGTTAGGTTACACACCCCTTTTAGTTGATTAAATTAGGGCTTGTGACTGAGTGTGTTGTTTGTGTGTGATAAAGCCTATGTTGTTTGTGAACTGAGTCAACATATCCCATTTTTGTCATAAAACACCTAAATACCTATAAGATAAGTCCCATTTTAGAATCAAATAAACCACTCATTCCATATTACTATTCACACCTTTGGATATAACATTTTTTCTTAAAAGTAAACCTTAGTGGTCACCCATTACTTTCTATCTTGATCATCACTTCTTGACAAAACATTGTCAACATACACAACCTTGTCAAGTTTTTATTCTATCACCCATCATTTCAACATCACTACCTCATCATACCTATCACCCATCTAATCATCACCTTGCTAGTGTGAAGGGTATTTATTCCCTTCATCTCCTTGGTCCCTTTTGATATATTGAATCCTTATAGGGTTTTATCTTTAGAAGTGTTTGGTTAATCTTCATATCCTCCCAAGTCTAAATCCAAGTCACATCTAAATTATTTCTCTTGACCTCTATAAGTTTTGTTTTTTAGGTAAAATTAGTATCTAAAGTCACATTATCTCTCATCACCCTACATTATAAACACACCTAATCACTTTTATTATATCACCCTCACCATCCATCATGCCTATTTGAACATGTGCCCAACTTCTTAAAATGGGACAAGGATACAACCAGGAGATTGACTTCTTAGGGAACCTAGGTGGTCAAAATAGAGATAATGATGATATGCATAATGACATGCACAGTATGTATGTATATATATTAAAACTATGATCAAATCCTATCTTAAGTCATTGGAATGGGGGGCATACTACCCCCTAACTTTGATTTGAACCTCTTACAACACCTATTCTGACCCTCTACTAGGGACAACCTTATGGATCACGAATAGGAGTTTGAAGAATAAGAATAAAAAGAACCACTCTAAAGCAATCACATTGAGGATAATAGGAGATGAACCACTCTAGATATTTGGTTAGATTAGCTGACCCAACAAATTAACTCTTTTGTCTTACATTTTAAATACAAAATCAAAGACCTTCCCCAAGGTAAAATGTTTGAATCACTAACCCAAATCATTCTAGACATTGCACTAGCCATACTCAATCCTCTAATCCCTTCATGGACCCATAATTTGCTCAAAAATGGAAGATAGTGAAGGAAAATCTTATATGGATCAAACCTCATACACAAGTAATAAGGTATAAATATGAAGATTTTTTGCACCTCCCCTTTAGATATGATTATTTTATAGGTGCCTTTCCCACCAAATTTTGAGGTTCTAAATTTTGAAAAATATAGAGGGAAAGGGAATCCTCAGGATCATGTCCAAGAATTCTATGTAGCGTGCCATGAGGTTACATGATGATGATGATGCTTATCTCATTAGGATTTTCCCTAAAAGTCAAATGGGTTCTGCATTGGAGTGGTTTATGCATTTTCTAAAGGGGTCCATATCTAGCTTTAGAGAGTTGACTAAAAAATTCATGAGACACTTTTGTTTCAATATTGAACATGATATATCCATCATAGATATTTACAATACCAAATAAAAAAATGGTGAAATTATAGCCTCCTTATAATGATAGAAAATTTTTGTGATTTGATTCTGTCATATAGTTCTAAAAAAGGAATTGGCCAAAATGTTCATTGATAACCTCAACATCAAATTGAAATATCAATTAAAGATAAAATGTGCTAAATATTTTGATGAGATCATAGAAAAAGGGATATAAATCGATAAGGCCCTCATTGATAAAATAATTATAGCCAGGATCATAGTATCAATGAATGCATATGATGGAGTGATCTCATGATTCAAACAAGTACACATCATAATGAAACTATTAAGTGAAATCATGCACAGAATATTATAAATGAATGAGAGCAAATAAAATACTCTATATCATCATGAATGAAGAATATAATGGGATAAGGGTGTATATATAGGTTCAAGAGGGAAAGATACCACACATTCTAATGAATGTGGTACTAATATTTCCAAGTAACCAACATGACCTCTAGATCCCTAAGCAAGCTATTACAACCATGTAAGCAAAACCTAGTGGGAAAAAGACCTACATGAACAACTCCCATAAGTATATCTTAGGTGGATGATGATAAAAAAAATGGGTCTTGATAACAAGGCCTGATGAGGTACCCATGTACAAATCAATCTCTCATAAAGTAGAGAAAAGGAGAAAACCTATATGAAAAACTCCCCCCAATAAAGATAGACATAGAAGAAGTGAAGAGGATCGAAGGCCCCCCTAAAGCTGGTGAAGTTACCATAGTTGACCACACCCCAAGAAGAACTCATAGATGAATGAAATTTCTCTTAGTGAAGGGTTTGGTGAAGATATTAGCAACCTACTTTGAAGACTAGCAAAATATTAATTTGATAACCTACTTATGAATTAGCTCCCACATGAAGTGCATGCGAATCTTGATGTGTTTGGTCCTCTAATGAAGGACTAGATTCTTACAAATCTAAATGGTGCTCTAGTTGTCACAAAATATGACTATAGGTTGCCTAATCTAGATACCAAGCTCAAAAAGAATCCCCTAAAGCCAAATAACCTCAGTAACTATGTTAAAAACTCCCTTATAGTCTACCTCTATGAAAGATAGATCAATAGCATTTTCCTTCTTGCTCAACCAATTGATGGGGTTATAACCTAATGAGAATTATAACCTAAAGTGGACTTACAACTCCCAATGTCACAAACCGAATATGAGTCTATGTAGTTGACCAAATCAAAATATGAACCAACCCTATAGTGTATCCCATCCCTGTGTGAACCCTAAATATAGTGCAAGATCTTCTTAGTTGATTTCTAATGCAGCTCATGGGGTTCATGCATGAATCTTGAAATAATGCCATTAACATAAGAGATGTCGAGTCTAGTGTGATTCAAGTAAATAAGGCTACCAACAAGTTATCGATACAAGGTAGCATCAACGAATGTAGTGGAGTAATCTACCTCAAGCTTAACTCCAGATAGGAATGGAGTTAGAGATGGCTTATAGTTATCCATATGAAACCATGTCAATAGATTAAGAGAGTACTTGGGTTGTTAAAGTGAAATCCTTAAATCTATTTAAGTGATCTCAATGCTAAGGGAGTAGTGTAGTAGGCCCAAGTCAGTAATGGTGAATCTATCCTAAAGAATTTTATTCACTAGTGAGATAGCCAAAGAATAACTCCCTATGATCCAAAGGTCATCAACATACAAAACCAATATCAACAATGAATCATCCTATTAAAAAAAGTACACATTAGGGTTTGAGTGGCATCTAGTGAAACCTGAAGTAAGAAGGAAGGAATCCATTTTGGCATACCAAGCTTGAGGGGCCTATTTGAGGTCATAAATGGATTTCTTAAGTCTGCACACTAAAGAAGAATCTCAAAGAAAACTAGATAGTTATTCTATATAGATCTTCCCCTCAAGGTATCCATAAATTAATGCACTCTTCACATCTATCTAATGTACACTCCATCCATGTGTTGTGGCTATAACAGGTGTGAGTCTAATCAAAGTCATCTTGGACATGAGTATAAAAGTCTCTGAGTAGTCAATGTTAGCTACCTATGAAAATCATTTGGCTACCAATCTAGCCTTGTACTTGTCAATAGACCCATCTATAGCATACTTGGTCTAATATAACCAATGACATCAAACCATCTTCCTTCCCTTAGGAAGAGAATTCAAATCTCAAGTGTGATTGCTAATCAAGGAATTGTATTCCTATTTCATGGCTTTATCCCACTCAGATATGCCTGAAGCTTCTCTAAAATTCTATGGATCCTTTGTAGAAGTAAAAAAGGCATGTGGTCTACTCTAAAAGTCTACTTGAGTATGTTTGTCATCATCTAAATCCCCTGCCCAAGTGTATACACTCTCAAGTGTCTACCTAGCCCAAAGAAGACCTAAAATGGGTTAGTCAGGATTCAAATCCTCATCCTTTGATGCATGTCTAGAAATGGATGAGGATGACTCCCCATCAATCTACTTATTATTAGAACTGGAAGAAGAAGAAAAAGTGACGTCTACCTTAAAAAGTTATTATGAATTATCTGAATCCTACTCATATAAATTGAGTGAAACTAATGTAGAGGGAGAAGTGTTAAGTAAAGAGTCAGTGGGACTCTCTTAAAACCTAACACTCCTCTCAATGAAAAACTGACGAGTTATAAGATGAATAATTCTATAACCCTTGACCTCATCTAAATACCTAACAAAGATGTAAGGTTTGTATTGAACCTCCATAGCCTTGCATTTATTTTTGGGAATGTGCACCATCATCGGTGATTTGAAGACCCTAAAATGTTACACCTCTAGTTTCCTATTTTTCCAAGATTCATAAGGAGTGATGCCTTTTAAAGATTTGTGAGGAACCCAGTTTGAATGTAACATGCACAATTGATGGCTTTTACATAGAACTATGGAGCCAATTATCTAAAGTGAATCATACAATTGGCCATCTCCTTTAAGGACCAATTTTTGTGTTCTACTACACCATTCTACTGAGGAGTATACAGTACTATCCATTGAAGATCAATCCCCTTGGTGGTATAAAACTACTCAAATCTATGGCTGATGTACTCCCCCATTATTTGTTTGAAGAATTTTGATGCACTTTCTAGATTGCTTCTCAATTAGAACCTTGAAGTCTCTAAAATTATCAAAAACTTCAAACTTTTGTCTAAGAAAGTAGACCCATGTGTACTTGGAAAAGTCATCAATGAAGGTGAGGACGTATTTGGCCCTAGTAAAAAAAGGATGGGGAAACTACCCATGACATCACTATAAATCAACTCAAGAGGTATTAAAGCTCTCCTAACTTTAACTTTGTCAAATTTCTCTTCTATATGTTTTTCAGGGTCATAACCCCTAAAAAGTCCCTTAGAGAATTTAACTCTAGGCAAGCTTGTAACCATATCCTACTGACTTAGCTGCTCAAGATAGAAATAATTAAGGTAGATGAACTACTCATGCCATAGTCTGCTAATTCCATTTTAATGGGTAAGCAATGCGATAGGAGGAACATCTAGAGAAAAATGGAGAAGGTGTATATCCTAAAATGGTGATTAGCCCTCCCCAATGCAACTTTAGAGTCATTATGTAGCTTTAAGATCTCAACTAAATCTGGTTTGAGCTTGACTCTCATGCCCTACCTTATGTGGGTAATTTGATACACTAAACAAAGATTAGTTGATAGTGAAGGTACACTTAGAACATTTTTGAATATTCCAACTTCAACTTCAATAGTCCATCTCCCTATAACTTCTGCTAGAGTGTCATCACCCAAAGTGACAGAGGACATGATAGAGGGCTCTAAGTCAAGAAACTCAACCTCTAATGAACCCATATGGTATGAACACTAGAGTTAATAACCCAAGATGATGCAGCTGTGGAAGCTACTAAAACTAAAGCTTTTCCCTTGTATTTTTTCTTCCTTTTTTTCCTTTGCCTTAAAATATTCTTTGGTTGATGATGACTATTTGACAAACTCAAGGACCCCTATATTGTTTTACTCTAGGATATGTGTAAAATGGTCTATCTATTTCTTCATACACTTATGCTCATCATGCCCATTCTTCTTACAATATAAGAACTTAACCTTTTATCTCTTAGGTTTCCCTTTAAAGGAGAGGTTTCAATGCTAGTTTTGGTAGTGGTTTTCCATTCTTTCTTCTTCTTAGGATCCTTACTTTTCTTCTATTTCTTATCCTTGTTGCTAGAGGCTTTCTATTTCCCATTTTCGGTAATGAGGGATGAAGGTTTAGAAGACTTGAGCATTCCCATCTAGATCAATTTATCTTGTTCCTTAGTTAAATATATAATGAACTCATCTAAGGATGGCATTGTCCAGTTGGCTCCTATAGCTCTCTTGGTAGCATAAAAAGTAGAGAGAAATACAAAGTAATCAAGTCCTAGTTTTGCAAGCATAGAAATAACTAATTGCTCATCTTTGTTCTCAGTTCCACACTATTTTAACTACAACATAAGTGACTTAAGATTTTTGAATAATTCCTCTAATGTGTCAAAGTTTTTAGAGCTCAGACTGATTACCTCAATCTCAATATGATGACCCCTCATGGTGTCAATTTTCCTAAATAGTTTTTCTAGGGTGTCCCATACTTCTTTGAGAGATCTGGCCAACTTTATGTAAAATAAGAGTTCTAATGACACTAAAAGACATAATATTCTAAAAGCTTCATCACATTTATTAAACCATTTTATCTTTTTTGCATCTTTTATGTGCTCAAATTCTACCCCCATAGTTATGTGAAACAACCCTTTACTTATAAGAACCATTGTAATCTTACTTTTTCATTCCTAGTAGTTGAAGGGTGTGAGTACATTAGCAATGCTAAGATCCATTAAAAAATTAAGATTAATGTGTTTGTTGTTTTTTTTTCATAAATCATATGTGCAAAAAAGGAGAGAATTTTTAGAACAGAATCATAACCACAATACAACCCCCCTAAAACTATGTCAGGTAGCCCCCCCAAATTTTGGCACTTTATAAATTAGTGCATTTTATAAGTAAAATTAGACTAATACATGTGAAATAATAAAATAAACACTTTTATAAAAGATGGTACTCAATTTTGAGTTATCATTTGTAAGATATTAACAAAATAATTTCTTGTAAATAGGCCTATGACTAAAAGCTTGCACTTGAAACTTAAAAAAAAAGTACCCTTGGGTAAGGTAAAATATGCCTTCCAATCACTTTTTGGAATTGACACAAAGTCTAGAATAAAATGGTTTGGTATTTTGAGGGGGATTCAGCCTCCTGCCAATCTAGGCCTCAACTTCATCTTCATAAGTCAGAGATACAAATTTAAAAAGACTCAAAAATTGATATCTTTTAAATATTTTAAAATGAATTAATTTTCAACACACTAAATGATGTTATATAAAGTTCATAAAGTCATTAATAGCATAAAATATGAGAAGATAAAATACCAATGTGAGATTAGGGATGGGCATGGGACCACTAAGGAAGAACAACACCAAGGTGGGATGCCAAGATCAGATCTTCACACCACCTCCACTTCAAGCTTCAATGCAACATCCTAGTGAAAGACACATTAGAAAATGAAAGCCACATGCTTTCATTTAGTATTCAACACCTCAAATCAAGAAAAAATACAAATATAACAAGTGAAGGTGTCCAAAGTAATAATAAATGATGCTAATATAGAGTTGGGAGAAAGGACTGGCAAAGTGTGATGCCAAAGAGATAATGGTGCCAAGGTTTAATTTGTAGATAAAATAAGGAATATGCAGTGCTTTACTGAAAAATGGAAGAATATATCAGGCATAATGTTCACTCCCTCTACTCTTTTAACACCAATTTTCACCAATCTTTAATGTTAATGCAACAACAATGCCTTAGTTCAGACCTAAAATTGCAAGAGGGTGAATATCAATATATTCTCTACAAACAAAGCGATGCTCATGGAGTAATACAATGCTACCACCACCACCTAGTTCCTCCTTACAATTTAATGAATAGGAGATGATGCCAAAGTTAGATATTAATTCTTTTTAAAGATAAATATGAGAAAAGGTAAAATATAGATCTAAAGAATATTTCAATGCTACAATAAAAACTAATGATGCCAAGGAAAAATTCCTAGAAGATAGAAAAAAAGTTCAAATTTGAATAAGGATCTCAATGCCACTACCTCTACTGAAAAGATCCAATGCCAAGCAAAAGATCTAAATTTCAATGCAACAATAGAGAGTTTATTGCCACCTTCAGATTCAAATGCCTAGCTAGATAGTGTGATGCCAAGAATGGATATTTTCAATTCAAAATTGTTATTTAGAGATATAAATATTTCTCTCAACAATTCCCATGATAATACAATATCAAATCTCATAATTTCATAAAAAATAATAGAAAATAACTAACCAACCAAACAATCATGAACATGGATTGGCATTCTGATACCATAAAAAAGTTGTAGCTAGGATCACTAGATCAATTAATGCATATCATTATGTGATTTCACGATTTGAACAAGTGAATATCACAATGAAGCTACTAAATGAAATCATGCATAGAATATTATAAAGGAATGAGAGCAAATAAAATAATCTATATCATCCTGAATGAAGAATACAAAGGGAGAGAGGTGTATATATAGGTTGGAGAGGGAAAGATACCACACATTATAGTGAATGTGTTACTAATATTTCCAAGTAATCAACATGACCTATAGATCCCTAAGTAAGATAATACAGTTGTGTAGGCAAAACCCAGTGGAAAAAAGGCCTACACCAATAATTGAAAAAGATACAATCAAATGGCATACCTAAAATGAATAAAATCATAATCAAGATAATGAATTTTTGGGTAAACCCAAAATACTTACTAAAAATTAAAATGTCATGGAAGGTGGAGTCATAGATTCTAAACAACATGTCCAAATAGTATAAAAAATACTCCTAATCAATAGGCTATCTCCACCATCAAAGTACCAAGGGGAAAACCAAAATCTTGAATAGGGAAGAGGCCTCTTACTAGTCTTAAGATACCTACAGAAGTGGTCCTCAAATAATTAATCACTACCAATATGATCACTCTCCCTAAGATTCTACCTTTGGATGATAGAAAACCTCATCTCGATTTGTATCTTGAGGATGATTTTTGGTAATATCATAGAGTTAAAGGTCATGATACTAAAAAATGCATATAATTGAAACATTATATTAAAGATCTAATTGAAATTGGGGAAAATGAAGTTAAAGGGGAGATCCCTACTAATCATTCTAAGAATCATTAACTTGGCATCTATCAAGACCCATTGCCCAAACATGATTAGAGGCAAAAAAAAACCACCCAAAGACTAGGGTTAAGCATCCACCTCCAATCACATTGATTACCATTACATCACATATCATTATGTCAACACCATTAAAATATATGGCCCCTAAGATCCCACACCACCACCATCCACCATTATTAATATTAATCAAGCCATAGTTGACTATGTAGGCACCACATGGCACAACAAAATTGTAGTTCTTGGAGCACCACCAAAAGACCCATCCATGTCAACATCCCAAAGGGTTAATGCCTATAAAAAAAGTCTCCACATCTTTTGATAAACCATATGACATAATCCAATAGCTTGAGATGACCCCATCCCAAATATCTCTTATGGATCTTCTCAAATCATCATCAATGCATCAAGATATTCTTAATCAAGTCTTAAATGACCTCAAAGTCCCTTAAGATATTGACACTAGCCAATTCCAAGCATTTGTGGGTCACTTTTCTCCCTCATAAAAGATAACTTTTAGTGCCTAGGACATGCCTCCTATTGGCCCACATCACAATTATCCATTGTTTATAAAAATTTCCATTTTCAACCACATAATCCCTCAATTACTCATAGATAGAGGTCTTTCTTTGAATTTTTGAAATTTGGACTTCTTAAAGAAGTCGGGATGCTCTGAGACATCATTAGGGCCTACTCTCATAATGATTAAGGAATATGATGATAATGAAAGGCCATCTAAGGGAACCATTTATTTTCCTATTATTATGAGACCCATCTTACATTAGACCTTGATTCATGTTGTGGATTTTGATCTTCCATATAAACTAATTTTGGTTCATCCATGGATCCATGAAATGTAAGAAGTCCCTTCAATCCTCCACTAGTGTTTAAAACTCCCTCATTCTAGCATGAAGGTATCATCCTTGGGGAAATAGAACATTTTCATAGCTATCAGATGGGTCAATCTCATCCCACATATTATTTCACTAGCACACATAGTTCCAATCCTAATCCAATAGATACAAAATATGTCCACTTAGATGACTTATTACCTTATTCAAATCCATCCCTAGATTCACC